>JANAVB010030816.1:15426633-15824155 GCA_029216955.1 Iris pallida | reverse complement strand
TCAATACTGACTATAATTTTTCTTCATCCGTCCCTCAAGGTGTAGGTGAAGGATATTTTGAGAAAAGAAGTAGGAAAAAAAAAAAACAAGAAGAAGAAGATGGAGACGTCTATGAAGATTCATCTTTTGAGTTTTGAATGTCTCTTATTTCAATATGGAAGTAATATTTGACTTGTAATATTGTTCTGAATATTTGTTGGTCATGGGGGACAAACTAAATTTTATTTGAAATATTGTAAGACTAAACTTTTCGCTTGTACTCAGTGCATAGTTCGTAATTTGTTTTGAAAATGTAATATGGTCTTGAATTTAGAGTAGGTCTGATATTTATTTGGATTATTGTATTGTGAATTATGCAGGTTCCATGTTGAATCTAACGTGGATTGGACAGATTACTGTAACGTGAATTATGCAGTTTATTGGACTTGGAATGAAGTATACTTAATTTGATTATGATTTTTTGGTTGAAGCGTTTATTTGGTTGGCAGTTGGCCTTGATAGATGATATTGATATTTTGGTGTATTCCTTTGATTTGCAGATGCCCATCACAGATTTCGTGAGTCCTGGGTGCATTGCTAGGGTTTACAGGTGGCCTCATTACGGATGCATTCCTAGGATCACTGAAACTTTATTTGATTGTAATGTGTTTTGCTTTCTGTAAAAAATCATTACATCGATGCCATCAGTATGAATTCGATGCCAGTGCATGTTCATCCCTTGTTATTGCTGAAGCAAAATTGTAATCATGCATGTTCATCCCTTGTTATTGCGGAAACATAATTGTAATCCTGCATGTTCATCCTTTGTTATTGCCATCAGTACATCGATGCCATCAGTATGAAGTCGATGCCAGTATAAGGCATAATGTAATGTAAGAAAAATTCTCTTTGATAGTAGGTTAATTATATTCAAACATTCGCAAGAAATTTTGTTCAGCCATACAGTGGAAGCCTGATAAAATGATATTCGGATTATCTTGAAAATGATTTAATATAAAATGAATGTACTATGGTAAATGATATTAAAAATACTGTAAATATTTGGTGAAAAAAATATGAGATACTTGAACATTTCCAGTCCTAAATGTACCATACTTTGTTAAAAGCACAGAGAGTGTCCGTTCTCCATTTTCAAAGAACGGAGAATGGCCATTCTCCATGTTAAAATAACGGAGAATGGCCATTCTCCTTGAGCATGGCCATTCTCCGTGTTAAAAACAAAGAGAACAGCCATTCTCCGTCCATTCGCCGTGTAGAAAGCAAAGAGAATGGCCATTCTCCGTCCATTCGCCGTGTTAAAAGCAAAGAGAATGGCCATTCTCCGTCCATTCGCCGTGTTAAAAGCAAAGAGAATGGCCATTCTCCGTGTTAAAAGCAAAGAGAATGGCCGTTCACCGTCCAAATAAAATATTCTCTTCGAAAATATTATCATTAGAAAAGTAAAAAAAATTCGTCTGATCAATACAGATTTTTTTTTAAAAATATGTGACAAGATGATCCGCCTAACCTCAGAAGCAGGTTTCCTCAGTTCACCAACCACCACCGTGACATGTAGCTTTATTAACAAAATATTAAATTATTAGATGAAAAATAAGATTTCTGACAATGGCATGGACAGTAAAATTAGAGCGGTGCCGCTAATACTTCTTGTTCGAGGAGGTTTCGACTATGTCCGACGCGAAGCGAACCGATTCTTCACGGCATAGCTGGTACTCCTCGTTGTTCTAGGAGGGCTCGACGACGTTCGACGCGATCCGGACCGATTCTTATTTCCATCTTCATCTCTGTTCTCTTTCCACCACAACCACCAACACCACCACCACGACGGCCTGTAACCAAAAAAATATAATACGAAATATTAAATTGGATGGACTTTTGAGAGAGTAAATATGAATTAATTTAGGGTGTTCATTGAAAAAATTAAAGTGAAGAATGACCTGCTAAAATAAGTTACCAACAGGTCAAAAGTCTAAATCAGCATTAAATGATGTTTCTACACTATTATTCAATCCGAACCATTGGATCAACATCCAACGGTCCAGATTTTGGATGTATCGATACATCCATTTCCAGCGGATGTATTGTAGAACGACCCTTTATATATATATATATATATAATATAAAATTGAGATTCTTGCAATGAGAGCGGCGCTAGGGTTAGGGCTACCAAATAAAGCAACACCCTTGTCGGGCATCAGCCGGACCTGGGATCCGGGGGCACGTCCCTTGGTAGATGAACCCGGAGGGAGCAGTACCTCCACAAATGATGAGAAAAAGAGAGTAGATGGAGGATGGAGCATTGTTACAAGAAGAAGACGGATGAAAGGAAGAGAGACAGGAGAAGGGAACAGAGGATTCGTTCCAAAGGAAGGAATTCGATCGAACATGAATTACAGTTGCGGCCCTCGTATAGCCAATGACAGGAGGCATGGGGGGCTAGACCTTTGCACATAGGAGCACATGTGCTGCAAGGCCAGGATGGAAGATCTGAGAATAGGAGAGAGCTAGCACAACCGATGACGGGGGGCTAAACTGCCCCTACGAGACCGACACGAACAGGGGAAGGAAATCACCACGCCAAAGGCAAGGCAGTTGCGTCATGCCTAAATATAGGAAGATCATGGGCGTACCGATATAGAGAAAGGGCAACTCCTAGAGAAACTATGTACTACATAAAACCTATAAGTGTTAATAGGGAAGAACGGGCTATCTTCAGCGAGGTGGAGATTAACTAAACTGTGACATACTGGCAACACAGAGTAGTCCTATACGTCCTTGGTGATAAGTCATTCTACGGACAAATCCGAACATATGCGGCGAGAGTTTGGCATACAAAAGGAAGTATGGATTTCTTCGCAAGAGAAGGGGTTTCTTCCTGGTTAAGTTCGGTATGAAGCAAGACTTCGACCGCATAATGCAGGGTGGCCCGTGGCTGTTTGATAGGAGACTTATCATCATCAAAAAATGGCATAACGGGGCGAAGTGCGAAAGAGATCTACTTAATACAGTTTCCATCTGGATACGATTATCGGGGTTCCCGGTTCCGTATTAGAACCCATCGATGCTTATGAAGATTATAAGTCTCATAGGGAAACCTATCAAAGGAGATAAGGTATCCATCGGTCGATACCGACTGCGTAGCTCGGGTATTAGTTGAGATCGACGCAAAAAAAAGAACTTTTTAAACAAGTATCATACAAGATCCCGACAGGAGAGGTATATACCCCGAAGGTCGAGTACGAGTAGGTTGCCCCCGCGTGCCGGCGGTTGCAATGCTTCGGTCATCTCACGCAGCAATACAAAATACAGGTGGAAGAAGAGAAGGAAAATGAACATCCCATGGCTAACATAGAAATGTTGGTAGATGATAACGGTAAGGAAGGAGATTCGAATGTCCTAAACTTGAGTTTAGGTATGGAGATGAATAAGGAACCTATAGGAGACAACCCGGCTCCTAATACAGACATGGAACTGTCGCTTGTTCTACCAGGCATCTCCTTTTTGAGGCAGCAGACGGCAACAAACCTGGGTAAAGACAATAACCAGGGTGTACAAGATCGAACATGGCATAAGAAGTGGGACATGAAGGGCCAAACGAATCGACAATAGTAGTATTTCGAGGATCCTCCAAGGATAACCCACGGATATTCGTTGCAAGGAACTAGGGATCCCCAGGCAGTATTCCCCATCGACGTCCTTCTGTGAATGCAAGAGGGGGTAAAATCACAAAAAAAGCTACTTCGAGCGGCCAAAGAAACAACATTCAAAAATGACACGCCTGGGAAACAAGGGAGGATATTCGCAATGGGGAGGCGCTCATTTGCGATAACCCTAAGTGGAAAGCTCTTCTATGTTCCATAGCGAAAGACACAAGGGACGAACAGGCTAACCAAAGCCTACAACTGATGGTGCATGAACCACAACCATCCTCTAGTGGTCAATGTCGAGCTACTCAAAAGGATACAGACCCAGATCAATGTCTATGATAGTGTGGAATGTGCGAAAAGCTTGCTCGATTGGCAGATGGAGGGAGATTATAGAGGTATTGAATCGCAACCACTGTTCTATTACTGTATTATTGGAAACAAAAGTTAAATCGAAACATATGATGAAGAGAAGAACACCCACTAGCTGGGATCAGGCCCATAACTTACAGCTATATGATATGGCCCGAATATGGGTTAGACGGAACTAGGATATGTGGGATGGGCAGGTGCTTACAATGGATACACAAATCACTGCTATCAAACTTACCAATATAGGGGAACTGTAATTCATCCTATGTGCAATATATGGGAACAATGACTGCATACTCCGAAGAACACTATGGTATAACATCATCCAAATTAGTAAGGACAACGAGACAAGAGGGAAACTTCCACTCCTGGTGGTCGGAGACTTCAATTTAATACTCTTTAGTCACAAGAAGATTGGGGGAAGATGGGTTTCCGAACCCACTATGAATGAATTCCAGGAATGTATCCTTCGAGCAGGACTTCGATGCTGGGAGAGGACAGGTCATCTCTGGACATGGAACAATAAATCCATCCACAAGAGGGTTGCATGCCAACTCGACCGAGCCTTGGGTAAAAATTATTGGTTCGACATCTTCCCACATGTCAACGCAGAAGGAATGGCGGCAGGAACTAACGATCACTCCCCATTGAAAATTGTGCTATCGGCTGTTCCGGAAAGGAAAACTCGACCTTTCCACTATAACAACGCATGTCTATTAAAAGATGGCTACACATCTACTGTGCTAGAGGCACTTGCTCTTGAGGTGGCCAGATACCCTCAATTCAGAATGTTCAAAAAGCTTCAACAAGTAAAGCATGCTCTCCAAATTTGGTGCGACAACAAGCCAGAGGCGGACTTGGTGGCTAAAGTGATCCAACTATGGGAAATTCAAGCACAATTACAAGGAGACATGCTCAACACAGAGCTTGTAAAATGAGAAAGAGAACTGGCAATCGAAGTCGGGAAGGAATGAGCCATAGAAGAAATACAACTTATTTAGAGAGCGAAGTGCACTTGGCTACAAGAAGGTGATAGATGCACCAAAAAAATTTACGATGTTGTACGGGCGAGGCAAAGTCGTAACTGCATTCACTCACTCATCGGGCAAGACAGAACAACCCTGACAACCCAACCGGATATCCATGTCGAAGTGGTAAGATTCTACTCTAGCTTGTTCAATCAGAATGACTATCCTACTATATATCCAGATATAACATGTAAGAAGCTGGTGACGGAAAAGGGGAATCAAATGTTGCTCGCACCTATGTCAGCGGAGGAGGTGGCAGAGATCATCAACCAGGATTACGCACCTTATTTACGTGGACGATTTGCTAGTATTTTTAAAACCGTCAAACACAGGATTACACACTCTAACAAGGATCATGGAGAGATTCGGCAATTTGTCTAGATTACAACTTAATAAAGATAAGAGTAAGGTATTTTTCAGTAAATGGTGTCCACGAAAGGAGGAGAAGGCAGCTAGTATCAGGATTGCCAGAGGTACCCTACCAGTCAAATATCTGGGCATACCCCTTTCTGTTAATTATACGAAGGCCATAGAATGCTCAAGTATATTGGAGTTTACAAACAACGAATGGAGGGATGGGAGGCAAAAAAATTGTCCTTCATGGTAGAATTGAGTTAGTTCGATCGATAATCTCCGCAATTGTAAGCTTTTAGCTTCAATCGATCATGCTATCGCTGGCAACCATCGACAAACTGGATAAATTGTGCGCAAATTTCATATGGAGGGGAGGAATACATGCTATTTCCTGGTGAGACCTTTGTCGAACAAAAGAGGAAGATGGAGTCGGTTTGCGCTCATTGCACACCCTCCGGAAAGTAGCGAGACGGAAGCTGGTGTAGAAATTCTAGCAGGAGGAGTCCATCTGGCCAACTGGATGTAAAATCGGTACGTGAAGCATACAAATTTTTGGGCATACTCTTCGATAAATAATGAATCAGTCACTTTCAAATATATGCTAAGACACATAGCCGAAGTTAGCCAGCAATTGGAAAGAGTTATCAAAGACGGCGCAAGCACTAACCTTTGGTTGGATCCATGGATCCAACGCAAAGGACTCCTTGGCTGGATAGGCGACCATGCAACACCAGAAGCATTTAGGGGTGTAAGCATAGCGTCCATCATACACGAAGGTGGGTGGCAAGTCGAAGCCAACCATTATGCATGTTCAAAGACCGCTCGTATACAAGCAGTCCGTATAGACAGCAGCATAGCAGCGGACAAATAGCTATGGATGGGTACCCCCAATGGCGGCTTCCAATCCAACAAAGCTTACAGCCAAGCGAGGATGACAACTGATATATGGGAGGATGCTGAAATAGTATGGTGCAAAGGGAGCCCAAGGAAGATGCAGCTAAGTCTATACAAGCTAATCCATTGAAGGCTACTCACGATGGATCATTTGGCGAGATTCGGAGTACAGCTAGATCATACTACATGCATACTATGTGGCCAAGCTCCAGAGTCAATTAACCATGTTTTTTTTGCCAACTCGCCAAAAGGATATGGCAAGAGCACGAGAAAGCTATCCCGCTTCGACATAGCATAGATTATGTGATTGAGGAAATAATATAGAACATTACAAGAGGCAAGAACAAAGGCGCGGTATGGTTCGGGAAGGCGAGATTCAGGCTAGCTGATGCGGTATGGCACATCTGGAGGGAGAGGAATGCAAGAATATTTGAAGCTACTCAGACTTCAGACAAAGGTCTCCTTAACAATATTGAATATGATGTACTATGTATGAGTAAAACGAGCCCTAACACTAATATGGGCTAAGATGTACTAAGTTTATTTTCCCTTAATAAAATCATCGGTTCCAAATATATATATATATATATATATATATATATATATATATATATATATATATATATATATATATATATATATATATATATATATATAACCGATGATTTTATTAAGGGAAAATAAACTTAGTATACATATATTATTGTAAGGTAATATGTTATAGTGTGTGTTAGTGTTGGTACAATCAAGTGAGCCAAGTATAGATAAGTTATGTATCAAGGTATTAGAGTTTAGGACAACTTACTAGTGTGTGCATGTATATATACACCGTATAATACTAAACTCTAGTTTACCTCACACGTCACACTTATTTGCACATGGTACCACATTAAGTATCAAATGATACCAACTCCCAAGATACTAACCCATGACCATAATCTATAGTTACTTACATCCAAGATACTCATCATACTTTTGGCACTTGATATCTTGATACTACCCATTATCTAGTTCTAATACCCAATATTTTATTATCTTAACTAATACCTTATCATCCTAGATACTTATTCAACTAACTCTAATACTAATACTTGATACCAAATATGATACCTTACTCAAGCCCCAATACTCACTTATCCTTACTCATGATACTTGAGTGTCATGATACCAATATCCTCATGATACCCAAGTATCACACTAGTAACTTGTCCTAAAATCTAATACCTTGACACATAACTTATTTATACTTGGCTCAGTTGATTATACCAACACTAACACACACTATAACATATTACCTAACAATAATATATATATATATATATGTGTGTGTGTGGTGTGTGTGTGTGTGTGTGTGTGTATGTGTGTGTGTGTGTGTATCTAGAATGATAAGGTATTAGTCAAGATAATAAAAAATTTGGTATTAGAACTAGATAATGGTTAGTATCAAGATATCAAGTGCCAAAAGTAGGGTGAGTATCTTGGATGTAAGTAACTATAGATTATGGTCATGGGTTAGTATCTTGGGAGTTGGTATCATATGATACTTAATGTGGTACCGTGTGCAAATAAGTGTGACATGTGTGAGGTAAAATAGAGTTTGGTATTCTAGGGTGTATCGAGGGATTTAAAATACCAAGATACCAAAATATTAGAACTAGTATGAGGTAATAATAGGATCCTAAGGCAAAGTTATGATATTGGATATTGGATTAAGATATCATGGTAAGGATAATGTTTAACTTGGTTAACGGGTTAGGTATCAAAGTATAAGTCAATGTATTGGATATTAGTCAAGGTAATTGTATTAGCTAAGGTATTAGTCTAAAAACTAGGATACGGGATAATATGTTAAGGTATTGGTTAAGGTAATGAGATAATACTAAGTTAATAGCTAGATAATGAGTATATAGACTAAGATAATATGAGTTAGTGTTATATTAGAGTCAATATATATTATGACATATAGTATGGATATTAGCTAGTATTAGTTAATAATAGCTAGTATTGATAGTAATAGCTGGTATAACTTGGATAATAACAAAGTATTGACTAGTATGGACTAGAAAATCTACTTTAGCTAAGGTATTGATCCTAGCACTAAGTTATTGACTAATAGTTAAGGTATTTGATATATAGGCTAAGGTATTTGTGATACAAGTTAAGATACCGTGATAGAGGGTAAGGTAAATAGTTGTAGGCCAAGATATTGCTATAAATTATTGGTAAAAGTATATATTAGGATAATATATGCTAAAAACTTATTAATATAGCCTAGAAACCTAGTATTGACGTAATATTAACTAGTATTGACTAGTTTGACCTAGTTAGCACCTAAAAACCAAATAATAGCTTGTTAAAACCTAGTATAACTTTATAAATCTTGTAAATAGATAAAATTAACTCAGAAAGAAGAAAATGACCTACTTTGATTGTGTTAATCTAGATTTGACCTAGTTTGACTATTGTGACCTAGTTTTGACCTAAAAAATCTAGTTTTGAGTTAATTAAATATATTGTTAAGTTCAAAATACTATTTGACCTTGATACATCATATATAGGTTGTTTTGACTCTAGTTTAGACACTATTTGATATTTATTGGTCTAAAGCTCAGGCGAGTACATTAATTGATAATTTTTTATTTATGATATCTTCTATGTTTCTTGTATCTAGTGTAAATTTTCTTGATTTCTTGACACATGGTCAAACAGATTAGTATTTGTAGATTCCGTCATGAGATTTTATTCCTTGAATATCTTAGTGTACCTTGTTCAAGTCTTGTTTTTGTTCTTGTAGTTGTATGGACACTGATTCCTGAGAAGACTTGCTACCTTCTCATAGAATTCCGTGTTGTAATATACCATGGTTGGATCCACTATACCAGTCGAAGGCAGTAAGTATTAGTATAGATATGTGATTTTACCCTTATTGTATCATGTTTTGGCCCTTGAATAGTGTTGATCATGCACCGCACGTATGATTAACCAAGTCATTATCCTTGTGCAAGTTTCCAAGTCGATCACATGTTGAAACAAGTGTTCACTCACTTAGATAGTTATTTATTGATTCTTGTACATGATATTTCTTGCTCTTGTATTTACTTACAGTATTTCATATCTTGTTATATTCATATACCTGTTCTACGATCTTGTATTTCTCTCTATTTATTGTTACGTAGTTTATATCATTTATTGGAACTGTTATTAGAGGTGTGCTTCACTACAATCCTGATTGGATATATTTTTCAGATGATTTAGAGGAGTGGTGCTCTACCCACTACGAATGTTAGGATGTAGTAGGAGTAGATTTGGAGACCGTGGCTCGGGAGGGACTAGTTTCAGAAGAGAAGACACCATTAATAGCGACTCAGCTAGTTTAGCTATTAGTACTGGATTTGTCTCCAGCTTCTGACATTGAGATGTTATTATTTCTAAAACTTATGTTTATGTTGAGATAGTTAGACTCATAGACTCTGGATGTGGATTTGGGTTATGTTTATGCTTCTAGAGTTCTATTGGATTATCATCTCATATCTTTTATGTCATTATCGTGTCATTTATCCTCCTTATAGTTTATTATGATCGAGTATGAATATTATCATTATCTTGTCCTCCTTTTGGAGTTGAAATATCATTGACATGTTGTGATACAAATTCATGATATGTATTGGTTAGTATTGATGACCTAGATAGTATTCTACCGTCGATGCTATGACGTAAGCTGGACATACCCATGTACTCATGCCCGATCATCCAGGTACGGATCGTGACAATCTTTCTAGCCAACCTAATAGATTTTGCATATAACATTCCATAAGCATAATGATATAAACTACGTTGGAACTTACCCATGGCAGAGCGTACCGTTGATGTATAAAACTTACCATGTTCTTTCTTAAAATATTGAATAACATAAGTTAAAGTAGTGCATATTCGTAGAGGTCACTGGCATGACAAGTCATCCTAGACTTATAGGTTGGTTTAGACGGTCACTCGTTCATCTTGGATAGCGGGCCCCATTGAAAGGCCACGAATACCTATAGTACAATACCTGTAGTACAATCCATCATAGCTATCTTGTTTTTTTCTAGGCCGAATCAGTCTCGTGGCCCCAGGATACCATTCGAAGAAACAATCGTCCTTATACATAAGTTGTCCATGATCATGCTAGACTAAACTAATTACTCAAGTATGGTCTACGCATTAATTCGTAAGAAACTTAACCAATTTTAATATGTTCCGCCTTACCGCTGCAACATTTATTCATAGCATCAATCTTTGGTTAACATAGTTATATGGTATATATGTAAAAGTAAGCATGTAGCAATTTTATAGCATGTGTACACAAGTAAAGTGTACACCAGTTTTATGAAAATAAGCCTTTATGTCAGTGAATCTACATTTAACATTTCTTTCGTATTAATACCATTGATCGATTGGAGATAAGAGGGTCAAGGGAAGAAAGGACGAGCCACTCAATTTAATTATTTGAGATGAGAGGAAAAATGGTTAGTTGGTCTAGACGGCACCTACACGATCACCTGAAATTGTATAAGCAAAGAATCAGCACTCTACCCTTCAATTCTGAGTTCGATATGTAATCCGAAGTTTGAAGAACGCAAATAATAAAATCCATCAAAAATATTCACGAAAATGTATTCATAAAACCAAAGCCAAAGAAACAAGTACGGCATGAAAACCATAGCAACGGGAGGTCTCTCCTCACTCAGCCGCAGAGTCCATCCTCGAGGCGCAACCGGTTGAATATAGGACTTGATTTCGAAGAAGCCAATCCATAACGAGGAAAGGATCTTGATTCAATCTGTCCTGACCAATCGATAGCAACCGTATTTCTTAACCCCCTTTCCCCGAAGGGCACAATTTTGGGATGGGATACTACATTATAACCAACTAAAAAATTTATCCTCAGAACTTAAAAATATAACCTACATATAACAAAATATAGGAAACATTTCTTTTATCTCCGATTGGAGTTCCCAGTTCGACTTATCGATCGAATGGTTCCTCTAGAACACTAGAACGAGAGAGATCGCATAATTTTGAAGCAACTTATCCTTACGCTCCAAGACTTGGACCGGATCCTCCATATATATTAGGTCCGCCTTCAAATTTAGCAGACCAAAGTCTACCATATGGCTCGGATCGTGCACGTACTCATGCAACTGAGGGACGTGGAAGACATCATACACATTCGAAAGTGCTGGCTGTAATACAATATGCTAAGCTACTAACGCGACTCGCTGCAGTATTTCAAAAAGATCAACAAATCTTGGACTCAACTTGTCCTTAGCTCCGAATCTGGTGACTCCTCATATGGGCGTTACCTTCTGAAACACATGATCGCCTTTCAAGAACTCAAAGGGTCATCCATGGGTATCGGTATAGCTTTTCTGTCGACTCTGTGTAATCTTCAGTCATCCCATATTAGTCGAACCTTCTGCACGGTCTACTCTACCAGCTCCGGGCCAAGAATCTTCCGCTCCTCGACTTCATCCAAATAAATGGGTAATCTGCACTTGTGTCCGTACAAGACTTCGTACAGCTCCATCTCAATACTGGACTGGCCCGTACCATAGTAGATATTGTATGAATGTCCGTACCATGGTAGCTATTGTAGCACTTTTGCCCATACCATGATAGCTATTGTAACACTTTCGTCCATACCATGGTAGCAATTATTGTATACAAATTCTGCTAGCAATAGATGAACGTCCCAGTTTGACTACAAGTCTATTGCACAGATCCGTAGCATGTCTTCAAGAAAATGATTCACTCGTTCATTTTGGTCGTCGATTTAGGGATAATAAGTAGTGCTAAACTTCAACTTAGTCCCTATAGCCCACTGAAGGCTACTCCAGAAATATGACAAGAATCGTCCATCTCGATCTGAGACAATAGATACTAGAACTCCATAAAGATGTACTATCTCGTCAAGGTAAATATGAGCCAAGTGGTCGACGCTCCAAGTAACTTTGATAGAAATAAAATATACTGACTTGGTTAGTCGATCGATGATGACCCAAACAGCATCGTACCCTACAGCATCTTCAACAAACTAATAATAAAGTCCATATTGATGTGCTCCCACTTCCACTCTGGAATGACAAGGTTCTGCATCTCTCCGCGCGGTCTCTATTGCTAACCTTTTATTTGTTGACGGGCAATGCATTGCGACAAAAAGAGTACCATATATCTCTTCATCTCGTACCACCAAAATATCATACAGAGGTTCGTATACATCTTGGTACTGGCTGGATATAAGGAATATTTTGCGTAGTACGCATCTGACATAATTTTCTTTCTATGTTCTACATCATCCGGAAGGCATAGCAGTCCAATCACCTACAGAGCTCCGATTTCATCTTCTACAAAGTCGGTCGACTTACCCATTGAAGTCAATTCACGCATCTTCTTCAGGTACTGGTCATCCTTTTAACCGATCTTGATCTTTTTAACAAACTCGGATCCAGATAAAATAGAGCCTGTTGTACACCCACGAATCGAACCTGGAGTTCGATGCCTATCTTTTCTAAGTCACGCAGTAGTCTGCCATTGATGGATAGCGAGGCCATGTACTTCTGCCTCAGTGCATCCATCACAATGTTCTCCTTACCCGACGTATAGTCAATCGTCAAGTCATAGTCCTTGATCAGTTCCAACTAATGTCTTTGTGGCAAGTTCAGCTCCTTTTGAGTAAAGAGGTACTTTCGGCTCTTGTGATCCATATAACTCTTACATGCCATACCATAGAGGTAGTATCGCCATAATTTTAACGCAAACACAATCCCTGTAACTCCAAGTCATACGTGGATACTTCTTCTCGTGCAGCTTCAGCTATCTTGAAGCGAAGGAGATCACCTTGTCCTCCTGCATAAGCATGCATCCCAAACCGTGGCCTGAAGCATCACTAAAGATTTGAAATCCCTCAGGCCCTTCCGGAAGAGCAAGTATCCTGGCCTGAAGCATCGCTGAAGCTTCTTTGAAATCGAGTCTCATATTCATCGGATGCATTTCGAGGAAGGATTACGCAGTTGAGTCGGAAGAGACCTCTCGTCATGCCGGTGCTTACTTTTTTGGCTTTGGTTTTATTAATACGTTTTTGTGAATTTTTTGATGGATTCATTGCTTGCGGTCTTCAAACTTTGTATTTTATATCGAACTCAGAAGAGAAGGATAGAGTGTTGATCTGTTGCTTATGCGATTGCATGTGATCGTATAGGTGCCATCTAGTACAATAGACCATTTTCCTCTCACCTCAATCAATCAAAGTGAGTGACTTGATCCTACTTTCCTTGACCTTCTTAGTCTTCATTCAATCATTGATACCGATAACAGGAACGCGAGATATAGAGGCATAGACACACATTTACATGTTTGTTTTTAGAAAAGTGTAAATAGTAGAAATGTTTCATATTTACTTATGAATATCTGCAATAGAAATGTTAGATCATGGAAGTGCTATATGTACTTATATGCCCGTTATAGAATATGTGTTAAGTAAAGTTTGAACCATTGAATAACTGTTGTCATGACAAGGCGAAACATGATGCATATGATTAAGTTTCTTATGTTAGACCCTGCTTGCGTAACTAGTTTAGTCTCACACGGTCATGGACAATTTGTGTACAAGGTTTCGCTTCCTCGAACGGCAACCCGGGGCCACAGGACCGATTCGACCTAGGAGAAAAGCAAGTTAGCTAGTTGGATACTAGCACGGGTTATTCGAAAACTTTCGTGGGGCTCGCTATCCGCACGGAAAGTGTCACCGTCTAAACCAAGTTATACGTCCATGATGGCTTGAATTTCCAGCGACCTCCACTTACACAATGTTTTAGCTATTGATATACATCTGATAAAAAAGAAGACGGTAAATTTTGCACAAGTGCAGAAACAACGTCGGGGGTAAGATAGTACATAATTTCATATGCAATACCTTACCAAATATTTATATGCAATTGACTACACTACAAAAATACTGTTAATTAGCGACTGAATTTATCGACGAAAGTCAAAATATCGCTAATCAGCGACGGAATACCGACTGACTAGCAACTGATATATTATGTAAAATATAGTATTAAAATACATCGCTAGATCCGTCACTAGTTCGTCGCTAAGTAAATAGTGACGATTTAGTGATGAACAGTTCCGTCACTGGACACAAGTAAAAGTAAATCAGTAACTCTTTCTTTCTCATTATTAAATTTTCACCCAAATTTTTGTTTTCCCCCGCAAAACTTCGACCCCTTTCGACGACCGACTCCCGACCCCTCCTCCTCCCTCAGTGACCTCCTCCTCCTTTCCATGGTGAAACCCCGACCCCAGACCTCCGACCCCCTCCTCCTCCGCTGTCCTTCAGTGACCGTTCCTCGACTCCCTCCTCCTCACGCGGCGACCCTCGACCCCCTCCTCACGCGGCGACCCCCGACCCCCTCCTCTTCGGCTCGAACGGCGACGGTGGCAAAAGAACCCCTCTCCTCCTCGTTGATCTCTGGCACAGCCTCCTCATCCTTCTCCTTCAGGTATAATTTTTGTAGGTATTTAATTAACATATACTTTGACACGAAAATTATGAAATTATAATTTAATTGTGTAAATATTATAGGTAGGGTTTTGGACACGGACACGAACACAATGTAGTAGCTAGGGTTTTGGACACGGGCATGGAAACATACATAATGTAGTAGCTAGGGTGTTGGGTTTTCATAAATTATTCGAGATTCATAAAATTGCAATTGGATATCCGAATATTTTCGGACATTAAGATATTGAATCCATTAATATTGGATTATGATATAAGGATATCTGATTCCAATTTCGATAGGCCGATACGAACCCGATACGGACATTAAGATATTGAATCTGTTAATATTGAAATATGATATAATGATATCAAATTCCAATTTCGATATGCTGATACTAGTACTAATTCGATAGGCCGATACTCACATGATACGGACGATACTAACCCGATAAGGATATTCGATTCCATTTTTGATAGGCCGATACTAATCCAATAGGCCAATACTAACCCGATACGGCCGATACTAACTTGATACTAATCTGATAGGCCGATACTAACCCGATAAGGTTATCAGATTCCAATTTCTATATGTTGATACTAATCCTATAGGTCGATACTAACCCGATACTAATCTGATAGGCCGATACTAACCCGATACGGCTGATACTAATCCAATACTAATTCGATAGGCCGAAACTAACCCGAGGGTGGTGCGAGATGTAGCAAAATCTAACATTCGGACACGTCAGCACAAAAGTCAAAATCCACAAAGAGCTCTGGATGCTAAAATAAATATCACGAACGTGTTTGGTATAAAATATATGTTTAAGAAATGCCTGTCCAAAAGTCCAATTCTGGAACTGGGATAAAACCATAATTTTGGGTCAAAATAATATTCGTCGTTGGACCCATTTTGCACCGAAACATGTACCAGTATCTATGGTCTATAAAGTCGTCAAACTACATGTCTACCGATCTGGTTTGAAGAGACGAACCCAACCATATGTCTAAAGTTGGATTCTGATGGACCGTGCACAATTTTGCCCGTTGGACTGGGTCGCGGGCCCGCCAAGAAGGCGTTCCGGTCGACCTTTCTCGATTTAGATCAAACTTGGCATATAAGACTAAAAAACGATTGGCAAAAGTTTTGCCTCGATATGACAAACATGCAGAAACTTATGGGCTACTTTGCAAAGTGTCGATACGGGGGTATCTTGACGGATATGCAATGATTTCGTCGGGCACACGCAACGAAATCGAGTTCCGTCAGTTCCCACACGTAGACAACATCCATACGCGTCTTTCGATGCATATAGCGCACGACCACGTCGCCCGGTTTGTCGGAGTGCATGCCGTATCGACAATTTTTCCAAAAACTTCTATTTTCAAAAACTGTTTTTCTCTAACTTCGGGTTCAAAAATCTTTACATACAATGAATGAGAAATTAAAGTAAAAGAAGTGATTTAAAGTTCTATAGATAGTATAAAATACTGTTCAAAAATTTTCCAAAACTTTCTACTAGGGTTTTTCGAAAATCGTCTACTAACAGGGGTACATGCAATCACAAATCTGTCAATATGACAGTAGCTTTTTCATCGACTTTGCATCAATGTCACGGGCTAGGTTTTTTTCAACAAAACTCAAAATTATCTATTGGAGTTTCGAGAGGGTCATATAGGCCTTCTATAGGATTTTATAGATCAGAATATGGTTGCGTATATTCGAAGAAATGTAGAGGAGAACTTGGGTACCTGGCGGCCTCCAACAAAACAGAGACTTCTCTGTTTCATGTATTTTTCGGTGATCACCGGTGGTTTAGGGCAACGTGCAGGCGATGCAGTCGGTCGGGACTGTGCACGTGAGGGAGAGGAAGACAGTGGGTTGAAGCGATAGTTCACATGAAGGATTTCGATAGGTTTTCTTGAAGGATCACCACCCGCAAATTCATATTTTTTATATACATATACTTACCAAATTTTGGGTGAATTTCCTCATCAAGTTTAATTCGAATTTAGGTATGGATTTAAACATGGATTTAGGTTAAATGGAAGAGAATCTATTGGAGATTGGATAAGAAAAGATTTGGAGTGAATTGGTATAGATTTGAAGAAGTTTGGATGACTCAAAATCAAGAAAGAAAAAAAACACTAAACATTCGGGTTCCCCTGCTCTTCTGATCGGGTTTGAGGGATGAACAGTGCTTACGTACTATTTACTTTTGCCCCTTTTTTTCTTTTTCTTTTTTTCATATAAAACCATTTATATATATATATATATATTCTAATACACTCAAAAATCCACATAATTTTATAAATTTTTCTAAATTCCCAAAACCCAAAATATAAAAAATTTATATATGGAATATTATATATTCCTTACAATTATTTAAAACAAGAACTTATTTATAAAAGAAGTCAATATATATTTTCATCAATATAATTCATGTAATTAAACCTAATATATATGACACATACATTAAAAGTAATAATTCTAATAATAATGAAATACTCAAAAATATTTTAAAGATAGAATAACAACAAAAAATATTTAGAACCTTCAAAATAAAAAAAATACGTTTATATTTATTTAGTATAGATAGCCTCACTTAAAATAATTTATTTACAATAATAATAATTAATAATATCATTAATATCATTAATAACATTTTAAACAACAACAACCACAATAATAGTAATAATAATAATAATAATAATAATAATAATAATAATATGGTTTATTAAGCTTGGGTAAGTAACTACTACTATTACTATTATAAAGCAAAATTTTTAAATCCTAAAAATAATAAATAAATAAATAAATGGACAAAGATAGCCATAATATGATTCAATAAATGTAAACAACTAGACATTCAAATAAAATAAATCTAGTTGCACATATTGCTAATATGCTTAAGGCACATGACTGCACTGGTCGAGCCATATTGTCTAGACAGTGTGTATAACAAAATTTAAGCATGACTAAGACTATATTTATAAATAACAAAGTAATTCAAAATAAATTCTTTTTTTATAAATAAATCCTTAAAAGACTTGGGGATTTACTAGATAGTCATGCCTCAACCAACATATATGAGTTTAGCCGACGTTAATAACATGGAGTTTGACGCTACTGGAGAGGATGATATAGTTGACGAAGAGCTTGACATAGAGGACTTACCTCATGAAGAGGAGGAGTCTGAAAAGATCGTATCGGATGAGGAGGAAGAATTTTAAGATGAAGGTGAAAGTGAAAGTGATAGTGAAAATGATAAAAATGAAGATGAAGAAGATTCGGATTACGAAGAAGATGAAGAAGATTAGTACGTATTACCTATTAGATTTGTATTGATTATTTATATCAACGCACCTTTAGTAAATTTTTATTAGATTTACATTGATTATTTGTATCATCACATCATTTTTTATATCTTTCAGATTTACATATGGCGGGACGAGACCGTACACATCGACTTCGAGGATCTGTGTCGACCCGTCCTCCTACTCCTGCTGCTCCTAGTACTCTAGTTGTAGATTGTAGAGGAGTTAGTGAGGATGATTTGGTTGATGAGGAGGATGGCTTATCTCTGTCGTTTACTCGTTCTTCGGTCAGCGGAGCTAGCCGTGATATTCCTTCAGCATCTACTCTTACCAATGCTGGTGCCCCCTGTCTTCTACGTCGGAGACTACACCTGTCGCTCCTACTGTGATGAACCCATATCCTGGCCTTTTGGTCGATCGTGGAGTGTACATACTGTAGAAGCATGGAAAATATTAGAATAATGATCCATGCGGCTCTGAGTAAGAAGCTTATGCGGCCCACCCAGGAGCGGCCCTATGCGGTTCAAAGAAGACTCTCAATCGCATGCGGCTCGGGAGCGTATGCGGTTCAGCAAGGCATATGCGGCTCGATGGACGCCATGTGTGATCTTTCCCTACAGCTGGTCGTTTGAGGAGTGGCCTCATTTATTGTTCCAGCACGATTCACTGTGGTGGCCCTGACATAAAGTTTCATAATGGCCTTGCCATAATGACTGACTCCTCGGGAAAAGAAGAAAATCTCTGACCAAATCCGTCAGAAGTCCCAGATTGCCACGTGGCAATCAGTCATATGTGGCTCCCTGAGAACCCGTTCTATGCGGTTCGATACAACACTAGCTCATGCGGCTCCCTGGGAACACATTTCCTGCGACCCAATACAACACCAGCTCATACGGCTCACAAAGATTACGCATATGCGGCTCGATGAAGCATCGTCCTATGCGGCTTACAAAGAGTATCTCTCTGCAGTTCGAGGATAGTCAATCCTATGCGGCTCTGACAGGACTCACAATTAAGACACGTGGCATGGGATCAATAAGAGATTTAACCGAATCTCAACAAATATATTTGACATCATCGTCATAATTACTGAGATCAGGGCATATCATTTATCATCAAGCTAATGGGACACGTGGCAAGCAATCAGACATTGGCATAATCAATCACGAGGATTTAAAGCAGCTAGCATTAATTGCTCATGAGATACGATGCTATCCGCGTTAATGGCCGAGATTCACTGTAATCAGGATCAAGGGTTCAGATAGAATGAAGGAGCGCCGACATTTCAAACAGATAATCATTAGCAAACCCTAATGATCACCCCCCCCCACTCTTATAAATAGCCAGCATCATTCTCTTGAAAAAAAAAAGAGAGAGGAGAGGTCGGCAACAAAAGAATAAAAAAAATAAGAAGAGAGAGATCTACACAGAGAGAGCTCCCCCTTTCTTCTTGATAATCACAGAGAGAGAGAAGCCAGGAGAGCAATCCGAGGAGAGCAAGAAGAGCGTTTCTTCAACGTCGAGCAGATCTTCCCCGAGCCAAGGCTACATACTGATCGTCCAAGGAGTAAGGCAGAGCGGCCGTCGCTTTCCCGAGCCTCTATCGTCACCCCCCAGAATCAAAAATAAACAATCGTACTTAGTCTGTTGTACCTAGGTTTTCGTCCCTAGGCTTTCTTTGTACGAACGAGTTTGTATTGTGAGTCTAAGTTCAGTCCTCCGATAATTGTTCTGTTCTTTTACAATCAATTGCAAACACGATGGCGACTCTGCTGGGGACTAACTTCTCCACGGCTGAGGAGTTGGTGACACAATCAGATGCAGCCAAACTTGGCTCCACACAAAAGAAGATGGTCGTCCGCTTCGACCAACAGGCGTTCGAAGAGATGCTCTCTGATGGCAGCACTGGCCCGGCCCAGAAGCGCACCCGCACCACGAAGGCCCGCAAAGAATGGAGACCGAAGTCATTTGCTCCTCCTCAAGCCCTCGATGGGATGCCCTCTGCTGCTCAAGACGGCGAGAAGGATTCTCATACGGTCCCACTTCAGATCGTAGACAACTCGGCTGTCCCCAAGTCCGGTAGAAGAAAACATTATGATGCTGGACTTGCAGGGACAAAGAGGGACTCTACGCGGACCGAACCGCAGAAGAGCATTAGCCGCAAGGAGAAAGCCCATGCGGCTACAACCGCCAATCGCATGAAGAAAACTCATGTGGCTACTTCTGTCAGCCGCATAACTTATGCGACTACAGTTTCCGACAGCATGGATGAGACTCATACGGCCAGTAAAGTCAATCGTTTGCAGAAAACCCATGCGACCACAGATGCCAACCGCATGCGGCCAGCCTGCACGGTCGTGACCCCTAGCCGCATAAGAACTCGTCCGACAACAGGAGACAACCGCATGCAGACAGCCTGCACGGTTCCCGCTCCCAGCCGCATAGCATCTGCCACATGCTCCTCTCGATCAGTTTTCGACCGTCTCTCGTACGGTCCGAACCCTGATGACTCTCTGGATGAAAAGCCAGACTCTGTGATGTCCAACTTGGACTCTTCCTATTATGCACCCACAAGTGCTAGGAAGAAGAAGTCTAGGGCAGTGCGGGCTCATCAAGCCCAGACAGCTGCCCCAACCTCTGACTATCAGGGCGTCCCGCTGATTATCACACGGGCCTCTGATGGGAAGTTGTACAGAACCGCTCAAGTCCAATCCCCGGCGGCGAACGGACAGAGTGGTCCCTCTGACCTGCGGGAGGCGATCCTCTACAAGCGCAAGGAAAGAGAAGGGGCCTCGGCGTACAAAGAATCCTCACATGGACGTCACTGCACCCAGATCATCGTCAACTGCTGCTGCAACAACGCAGCAGTGACGGAAGATCGTCCGTCCGTCTTCCACAGACTACAGCACCCGAACTCAGAAGATGAGGCATCTCATGTTGTCTCCTACAATTCCGCTCAGAAGGTCCCCGCCGAGGGGAGGGGGAAGAAGACAAGCATCTCCAGTCCAAAGATATCAGCCACTACAGCTAAGAAGTTGTCGGCTAAACGGTTACCCTCCACCGGAGTATACCAACACACCCGTTCGAAGACAAAATCTGCTGCAACAGGAGGCTCATCGTCCCCGACCCTGAGGGTCGTAGGAGCTGGGGGTAGTACTCCTCCGAACGTCCATAATAATCCAATGTTTCAAGGAGACGAACCCCGAGAAACAACCCTCTCATCGGGTACAACAGATGCTGATGTCCCCGAGGACATCCATGATTCTCTAGACGAAGCAAGCTCCGAAGCTGGGGGTAGTGTTCCTTCCGAGTCCGAACCTGAAGAGAACATCCCCACATATCCAGATGATTTCTCGACGCATGGGTACGACTCGGAGGGTACATCCTCCACCACTCCCTCCGTCACTCCTCATGTGAAGACGGTATTCATGACAGACAGCAATCAAGGCGGTTCCAGCGATCGCCAGCGCATCGACACGTTGGAGGCCATATTGCATGCCTTGGTCAAGTCTGTAGACGAGATCAAACCGGCACTTCCTACTCTGCAGGGAGTGACACCTGGCCAGACAAGCACGGGTCCCGTAATCAACGTAGATTCAAATTCAGCGGCGCCAAACCAGGGCAATAATCCTCCCGAGATAACGGCCCCTACCGCGACAGATGAGGCCCGAGAAGTCAGAAGAGAGGTTCAGGAGCTCCGAGCAATGTTCCACGCCCGAGAAAACTCTCAAGACCTCAGAATACGGCAACCATATCCTGCTGAATGGAGGGATATTCCCTTTCCGCCAAGATATAAGCCGTTCAATATCAACCCATATGATGGCAAGACTTCAGCAAGTCGATACATCACTTACTTTGAGGTCACTACCGACCATCTGCCCCATGATGACGCTATCCTCACGCGGTTATTCATTGGGGCATTGGAAGAAGTCGCCTTCGATTGGTACCGCAACCTGCCAGACAATTGCATCCACTCCTTCGCTGGCTTCAAACGCTTGTTCTTGGAGAGGTTTTATGAGGTAGGACAGGACGTGACGATGTCTACCCTCATGGACGTCGTTCAAGGAGAGAAAGAACTGACGAGAAATTATATTGAGCGGTTTTGTCAAACCGCAATGAAGTTACCATCTGGCAACCCGGACTCTTCTTTGATTGAAATTTGCCAAAAGAGACTACTTCCAACAATTAGTCTCTGGATGGGTGAAAGTCAGTTCAAGGACTGGAAGGCTTTTATCATCAGTGCTACAAGTGCTGAAGAACGATTGAAGAAGGCTCGCCAACTGGGGTTGCATATCTCAGAGGGAGAGAACAAGAGCAAGCGTCCCAACACCAGCAACGACAATGGGGGTAGCCCCTCCAACAACCGGGACAATAAAGGCAAGCAGGCTATGGTGACCGATACAGCCCAGAAGCCCGAGCCACAGCCAGCAGACAAACAATGGCCTCAAATCACTTATTCCTTTGAAGATGGCCACGTCAAGCCTATCTTGGACATGCTTATACAAGGAGATAGGATTCAGCTTCCTCCACCAAGACGGGAGCCTCGGCCGGCTGATCTGGAGAACCCAAAGTTCTGCCATTACCATCGCTACGTCCACCATGCTACACACGACTGCTACCAACTGAAACGGTATATCCAAAACCTCATCGATTCGAACGCCCTGGCCATCGATTTTGAAGAGGTAACCGTGGCAGCCAACATGGTGTCCGTACAATTCGGCAGCTTCCCTCCAACAGAGACTCAAGACGGGGTTATACCCATCCCTCTGGCAACAATGGAGATTGCTAATCTGCCGCCTGCTCGCGATCAAGCCGCTGGTCTAATACCCCTCACCACATCACGAGGAGAAATCATGTGGGTCCATCCGGACCTAGTCCACGAGGTAACTCAGCCCTCTCCACCTTCTAAAAGGAAAAGTGAAAAAGTCAGATCCTGCTGCACTGCCTCGGCGGAAGAAGAGGAAGTCTCGGCCGTCACTACCCGATCCGGAACACAAGCCCAACCGGTGACTGAAAGCGCGACTGATGATCATCCGCCCACTACCAATGATGCTCCGGGACCGGCTCAGCCTTCGATGACCGACAAGCCTAGGCCGAAGGAGACTCGCTTCGACAAGTCCCTCCGGAAGGAGATACCTCAGGGGCTGGAGAGGCCCTACAACTTCGACATCTTAGCGCAATTAGCTAATACCCCGGCCAAATTGTCCTTATATGAACTCCTCAAGCTCTCAAAGGATGTCCGTACGGCTTTAAGTGAGGCGCTCCAAAATGCCGACGCATACTTGGCTCAGGTCAACCTCACGGGAGATAACCAACCTGCAGAGCTCCAAGATAGTGCGTGTACGGGAGCAATGCCCAATATCGTCTTCTCTCCGTAAGATATGCTCATCAAAACTAACCTGCATGATCGCCCGCTATACTATACTGGATACATCGGCGACGTAAAGGTGGACCGAATGCACATTGATCCTGGGTCCTCTATAAGCATCATTCCGAAGGGTCTGCTATATCATCTTCGTATTCCGATGCATCGCCTGACACCTACAAGCACCGCCATTAGCGGTTTCAATTCGGGCAGGAGCTACCCAATAGGGAAGATCCGTTTGAAGTGTCAGATCGGCAATCTCCAATCAGAAGTCACCTGTTATGTCATAGATGCCGACACTTCTTACAATATCCTTCTGGGGCGGCCTTGGATATACGATTACATGATCGTGCCTTCCACGCTACACCAGTGCTTCAAATATGTCGATAAGCACGGCGTCGTGAGAACAGAGTTTGCCGATATCGATCCCTTCAAGGGGGTCGAATCTTATTACTCAGACTCCTATCTGTACGAAAAATCAAAGAAGTATCTGGTCAAAGAAGATGTGCAAGCTCATAACAAGACGGCTACAGGATCAGAAGAACCTCTAACGATCCACCTTCAGGCTCGCAAACCGGGCAATTCCGTACCCCTTACGGCCACTCTGCGTAAGGACGCAATCAGTCTCTCCGCACAAGAAGAACAAATGAGAATCCGGCTGCCAAGGTCCGGCCAAGCGCCGAGACCCATAACAGGGCCACTTACCATCAGACTACCGAGAGTCGGTCAGCTCCAAACGGAGAAGCCCAATCCCTCCGACAGACCGCTCACAATACGCCTTCCCAAGAAGATTCTTCACCCCGATGCGAGGTCTGACACTTCTAGCGAACCAGCCACCCCTCGCCTCACATCAAGTACCAAACTGGGGGTTGCTAGTTTACCAACAACTCCACGATCTGCTCCGCCAGTTGAGCCTCTGAAGATCAAGCTGACTAGGTCGTCCTCTCAGTCTTCATTTATACAGGGGAGGCCGAAGAAGAACCAGAATTGGCCAAGTATGTGGCTGCCCACTCCGATACCCCTTCCGCAGATGATGTAATCCCTCTAGAAAAGATACCTTACTTCATCAATAAAGGGTTATCTTTGAACTACACCGAGCTCAATAAGCTATGTACAATGTATGCTATGGAACACGGTATAGGCACTCACCTACATACATAGGTGACAAACGTGTACACCGCCATCCGACTTACTCCAGTAGAAGACACTTACCGAATAGTCAAGGGAGGGGACCACCCAATCATCTTCGGCCGGACGAACAACCCACATCCCCCCGCTATGGAAGAAGTCGACTTCGGGTCAGATGCCGGAAGACTGCCTCTGTATCTCTATAGCCCTCAATCCAAATATCTCATACAGAAACAGGGGTATGATCTAGAGACAACGCCAGGACTGAACTACGGCACTGGACGACGATTACCTTTGAAGATGCCAGTCCTGGCGGGCAAACCACGGAACTACTATAACAAAACCCGATGCGGTTTAGGGTATGTGACGCCTACTACAACCCCTGAAAGCTCAGATGAAGAATGCGACTGGCAGTCACATTCAACCGGATCATCGACTTCCGACTCAGATACCAGCATCGGAGATGTGTTCAGACAAGTCATGTCAGTCAATATGGCATTCACCGACGCTTACGAGGAAGACGAAGACATCCCCGAAATCCTTGAGCTAGAACCATGGGCCCAGCAATTAGACGCACAATAGAAAAAGCGGTTCGAACTGAGAGAACCTCCTACCGAAGATGAGGTCATACAAGTGGATCTCGGCAGCGAATCTTCTCCAAAACCAATCTTTATCAGTAAAAGCCTAACTGACGAAGAACGAGAATCGCTGTTAGTACTCGTCAGAGAATACATTGATGTGTTCGTCTGGAGCTATGAAGACATGCCGGGGTTAAATCCTGACATCGCTCTCCACAAACTCAATATACGGCCAGATGCAAAGCCAGTCAAGCAGCAACAACGACGCTTCCGCCCAGGTGTCATGGACGCGATCGAAACTGAAGTCAACAAGTTAATAGCAAGCGGCTTCATTCGTGAAGAGCAACATCCTGATTGGGTCGCCAATATAGTACCCGTCCTCAAGAAGAATGGGAAGATTCGAATCTGCATCGACTTCCGCAACCTGAACGAGGCATGCCCCAAAGATGAATTTCCCCTTCCCATCACAGACATCATGATCGACAACACATACGGCTTCGAACGTATGTCATTCATGGATGGATTCTCGGGGTATAATCAAATCAAGATGTCTCCCAACGACGAAAAGCACACATCATTCCGAACGCCGATTTGTACATACTGCTACACAGTCATGCCATTCGGTCTGAAGAATGCTGGCGCTACATATCAGTGGGCCATGAGTATCATTTTCCGAGAACATTTACGCAAAACAGTAGAATGCTATGTCGACGACATCGTCGTCAAGAGTCGCCATAAGGAAGATCATTTGCAAGACCTGAGAATGGTGTTCGACCTGATGAGAGCCCACAACCTGAAGATGAACCCTACGAAATCATTCTTGGGCGTATCCAGCAGAAAATTCTTAGGCTTCATCATCACGGCACGAGGCATCCATGTAGACCCTGAGAAGACGAAGGCAATCATGGAGATGGGTCCCCCGAAAAATCTCCGCGAACTCAGAGGCCTCCAAGGGAGGCTAGCTTACATCAGGAGGTTTATTTCCAACCTCTCCGGGCGATGCCGACCGTTCACACACCACATGAAGAAGGGAGTCTCATTCGTATGGGACGAGGAATGCCAGCGTGCTTTCGACGACATCAAAGAATATTTGTCGAATCCCCCAGTCCTGGTGGCCCCGGTCCCCGGAAAACCATTCCTGCTTTACGTACGAGCAATGGAACACTCCCTTGGTGCCCTGCTAGCACAAAATAACGATGCAGGCCACGAGCAGGCCATATATTATCTCAGCCGGATGATGATCGGGCCAGAACATCGATACACCGCCGTAGAGAAGGAGTGTCTCGCCCTGGTATTCGCTATTCAAAAGACGCGGCACTATGTCACAGGACAAACCATACATGTGATCTCGCGAGTCAACCCCCTCAGAGTCCTCATGACTAAACCAGGGGCCCTCAGCTCTCGCCTCGCCACATGGGCAATATTACTGTCCCCCTATCATATGATCTTCGTCCCGCAAAAGGCTGTTAAGGGTCAAGCCCTAGCAGACTTTTTGGCAGCCCACCCAGGATCGGAGTCATCCAGAATCTATGAAGAGATCCCAGACGAGGTCGCCGATTCGAATACAGCCACCCACGATAACATATGGCGAATGTTCTTCGATGGCGCCTCAAGGACCGGACCCAAGGGAAACATCGTCGTCGGGGTCGGAGTGGTATTAATTTCTCCTACTGGGCTGGTGATCAATCGCGCCTACTCCCTCACGGAACCCTGCTCCAACAATGTGGCCGAATATAACGCTCTGGTCATTGGCCTCCAACTTGCAAAAGAGCTGGGGGTAGAATACCTTGAAGCATACGGCGACTCCCAACTAATCGTCAATCAGATCAGGGGCTCATACGAGGTTCGCCATGAAGACATGATCCCCTACCATCAAATTGCGATCAACATTATCTCATCATTCGAGGGATTCTTCATCGAGCACGTCCCTAGACTCCAAAATATCGAAGCCGATGCCCTAGCAGGCCTTGCCGCTTCCTTAGCAGTACCAAACCAAGCTCATCATTCGGTTGACGTAATAGGTCATGAACTGGTCTGTCCCAAGAACAACGTTCAAGCCATGGCAAGTTATTCCGCCCAGACGGTCGACGACACACCGGACTGGAGACAGTCGTTCATCGACTTCATCGTATACGACATCCTCCCAGAGAATCCAAAGGAAGCTACCTCTATCAGACGGCGTTCTCTCAGATTCTTCTACGATACAGAGACAAAAATATTGTATCGCCGCTCCTACGACGGATTATTGCTCCGGTGCTTGTCGAACGCGGAAGCTACAGAAGCTGTACGAGAAGCTCACGACGGTGTCTGTGGGGCCCATCAACCCGTCCCTAAGCTACAGGACTGCCTTCGCCGGATGGGCTACTACTGGCCCATGTTGGTGGCAGATGCGATAGATTATGCCAGAAAATGCAAGGCCTGCCAAGTCCACGCGGATTTCATTCACCAACCATCCGAGTTTCTGCATCCAACGGTGGCATCCTGGCCATTCGAAGCATGGGGGATGGATATCATTGGTCCAATCACCCCACCTTTCTCCCGAGGACATCGCTTCATACTTGTGATTACTGATTATTTCTCCACATGGGCGGAAGCTATCCCACTCGCAGAAGTTAAAACTTCAAACGTGATCAGCTTCCTTAAGCATCACGTTATCTACCGCTTCGGACTACCACGAAGAATCATCCATGATAATGGTCCACATTTATAAGCCATGCATTCTACCGATTCTGCGATAAGCACCGTATTCAGAATGTCGCTTCGACACCATACAACCCGGCAGCAAATGCGTTGGCAGAGGCATTCAACAAAACAATCATCAAGCTCCTCAAGAAGTTCGTCTCCTCCAACAAACACGACTGGAACGAGAAGCTCGGCGAGTGCTTATGGGCTTATCGTACCACGGTTCGAACAGCCACCGGGAATACACCATTCTCTCTGGTGTACGGGAGCGAAGCAGTCCTCCCTTTGGAGACTCAGATCCCCTCACTCCGCGTTGCCCTCACTTATCAATTGACGACGAATGATAACTACCGACGACGACTACAAGAGTTGGAGGCTTTAGATGAAAAGCGCCTCCTAGCTCAGCAAAGGATCGAGCTGTACCAAGCACGCATCTCCGGAGCCTTCAACAAGAAAGTTAAAATCAGAACATTCCAAGTGGGTGATCTTGTTCTGGCAGTCCGGAGGCCGATGGTCATGACTCACAAGACCACCGGTAAGTTCCAGCCAAAATGGGAAGGTCCATTTGTCATCGAGACCGTGTTCTCCAACGGCGCCTACCGCCTCGCTAAGCAGAACGGAGACTTGCTCATGTTGCCCGTCAACGGCAAGTTCCTGAAGAAATACTATATTTGAACATCATTCTCCAGATTATCGAGTCATGTACCCCTTTAGTACCATTGAACTCTCATCTATCATTCTCCAGATTATCGAGTCATGTACCCCTTTAGTACCACTGAACTCTCATCCACCCTATTTCAGATTATCGAGCCATGCACCCGCTGGTGCCGCTGAACTCTCACTCCCTCAATAGTCCAAATTACCAAGTTATGTACCAGCTGGTGCCTCTGAACTTATATTCCGGTCACTCTTTCAGATAGTAAGTCAAGTATGATTATACCTCTGAACTTTCTTTCTGGCAGAGATCCTCCCTCAGGATTCACTACCCGCACTCCCAGTGCACAAAAGGGTAGTCGATCCACCAATTTTCGAAACAACCATGTCCTCATTACCTCTGAGTCGTCTTCACTTCCACCAAAAACAAACCGCCCCCTCGCATAGAACTTCCACGTTCTCCTACCTCTGAGTCGTTCTATGTACCCAATCTTCATTGAGCCCACTCCTGCCATGTCCTCACTACCTCTGAGTGGGAAGGCTCCGTCGAAGAAATCGTCATATTTGCCATGTCCACATTACCTCTGAGCAAGTATGTCGATCCTCTTTTAACCTATTATCTGTACCCACAACCGGAGTACGACAAGGATGATAGGTCCGCAAATGTCCCCTGTTGACCACAAATGTCCTCTGTTGACCACAAATGTCCTCTGTTGACCACAAATGTCCTCTGTTGACCACAAATAGCTTCCGTAAAGTCTCTCCTGCCATGTTCTCATTACCGCTGAGCAGGAAGATTTCACGATAAAACCTTCATGTTTGCCATGTCATCATAACCTCTGAACAAATGTGATCGGTTCCCTTTCACCCCATTATCCGCATCCTGAGCTAGGGTACGCCAAGGGTAATAGGTCCGTAAATATTCATTCGCTAAGCTTCTTAGCATAAATCCACCATCTTACCATGCCCCGGGAGCCCAGCTGCTCTACGGCATTCCTTCCTCCAGTACCGAGAACATCCATGACCATTTTGCCGTGGCTGTCCCGGACATCCTATCTAAACTGTTATCCGTACCTAAAACCAAGGTACGCCTAGGATAACAGGTCCACAAATAAATCCCCCAGCAAGTCCAAATTCCATAAACACCGCAAGTGCAAGAAAGAAAAGATGAGTTAAAACATGCTCATTTATTCAAAAATCAAAAGGCTACATCAGCAGGGATCACACCCCCTTGCAAAAAATTAAAAAGAAAAAAAAGAGAGAAAGAGAGAAGAAGAAGAAGACAGAAAGTCGATCACTGCTCTGGAACACATAATGTCGTAAGACGGTCCTTTATCAAGGCAACCGACCGCTCAAGCTTCTGTCTGGCTCGGCGCTCCGCTTCCTGATTCAACACCGCCGCATCCTCCAGATGAGCATGGGCTCGCCAGTTGTCCACAAACTTCTTGAAGGCCCGCTCCAGGTTGACAGAGGATCGAGAAATCCTCTCGGCCTCTCGAGCAATCAACTCTTGTTCTGCACGAGCAGCCTCCCGTTCTGACTCTAAGAAGGCCAACTCCTTCTGGAGTGCGAGAATCCGCTCCTTCGTATCAGCTACTCCACGAGAGGCAGATTCTTTCCGGGCTCTACAAGCTTGACTCCAACGACCTAGTCGGTCATAAGAGACGGAGAACTTGTCAAGGTCCTCCTGCACAGCCGGTCCGATAGTTTCTCGAGCGAGCTTAATCCTGTCCCTAGCAGCGACCAGGAAGCTCCGTTCCCGTTCAGTCGCGACGGGCAAGCCAGCCTGCCGCACTGCCAGCAGTTGGGTCACAAGCTGATCAGCCTCTGTCAACTTAGGCTCCAGGAGCGCTGCTAATCCCAGCCCGCCAGGAAGACCCTTCAGAGTGTCAATTTGGCCCCGAGCTCCCCGTAGAGACAGAGAAAAAGGGACCCCCCGTTCCACGGCAGCGTTTACACCTCTCCCTAAGTGGCGATAGAAGCTGTCGACCACATCCTGCGTCACCTCGTTCAGAGCCTCCGAGGAAACCGGTGTCAACAGGAGTGTGGCTGGTAGCACGAAAGAAGACGCGACGGAATCTGCCGCTCCTGCCACAAGAGAAACCAACTCCGCACGGAAGGACGCTTGAACATCTGTCAAATCCTCTTCAGCGGCCCGCAGAATTTGGATGCTCGACAGGGTCGAGAAGTCAATCTCCGGAGCCGTATAAGCAGCCGAAGACGAGGCCGGGGCCAGCACCAACTCCATCCCCATCTGCCCAGAGCTGGCAGGATGTCCCTCAACATGCGATGACGAAGGGGAGGAAACGCTCCTTTCTCCCTGATCACGGTAGACCGGGCCTTCCCCAAGAACATCAGCGGCAGGAGATAAAGGGTCAGGACCTGCACGGCCAAGGCAACCATGAATCGACTTGACCCGAAGGATATGTTGATAGAGCAAATAAGCCCCCTCGGTGGTCAATATATAGCTCAGCTTACCGATGGAGGAATGTGGAGGCTGAGGTTCGCCTACGGCCATCACAACCTCTTCACCAACAACCTCCGAGTCAGGAATAAAAGACTCATCCGCCCTTGCATCCTCGGGAGGGGATGCACCGAGGATGGCGTCTTCTCGCTGAAGTTCAGAAATCTCGGAGACGGGCCCAAGGAAACTTTCGTCACCCCGGGCTGGGGCCTCAGCAGCTTGGGAGTCCTTAGCCGCCGCTGAGAGAGCCCCCGCAGAGAGGACCGCGGCACACATGTCGCTAATCAAAGCGGCAAGGGCCGGATCAACTACTGAGGCAGCAGATGGTTCAGGAGAGCCTGGTTCGTCAGACGCCTACAAAGAAAAATGATCAAGTCATATCCCCGAGAGAAAAGAAAGCTACAACAAAGATATAACTCCGACTTGGACTTACCTCCGGAACATCGTCTGCACCTTCACCCTTCTCGGTAATAGGTGCCCCACGAGACCTAACAGCAGCTCTCTTCACGAAAAAGGTCGCTCTACTGTCAGGAGATTCGTATCTGACCCGTTTACCGCGATGGACCAGATACAGCTGAAGGGTGTTCTTCTCTCACTGCTCCCTCTTGTGTAGTAAGCGGCGGATCTTCCGCCGGTTCATCAAGTAGGGGAAGCGGTTGATCCGCCACTTCTTCATCCCCACCAGAAAGGAAGTCTTCGCTATCATCCTCCTCCTCAGCCGACTCGGAAGGTTCTGATTCAGGGAGAGGAATCTGGAGCGCCAGTTGCTTTCTAGCCTTAGCCCCCTTTGGCTTCTCCTCTAAACCAGTACCTACGATGAAGCTGGTACTCGGATCGAAGTTAACAGGAGGCTTGTTCGCCATAACGTGATACAAAGCGGCCACATACAAAATTTCCCTTGGCGCCTTGGCATCGGGAATCGAGAAGCTGGCCCGAGTATGATAAGCGTCATAATAATTCCACACTCGGACGTCGTCAAGAACGCTACCTTCAAAACCCAAATAAGGGTTGGAACAATCAAGGAACAACTGGCTATAACCAAATTGACGGGAAAACCTACTGGGTAGGTAAGGCTCCAAGTACACATTATCCCGGTTGCGATAAACCAGATGTGCGGGGCGGATGTTGCCCAACTTCCGGAGACAGAAAATGAGAAGGTCCAGTACCATCAAGGTGTACCTTCCTCACTTCCTCATCAGAAAAAGGAGGAACATACACAAAGAGATCACACCCATCCACTCTCGCCAACGCCCTCCGACAAGCTGGCATAGTGTTGCATTCCCAAGACCGGTGATGGCATTTGAAGAGGAAAGCGTCCTCGGCCGTAGCATCTTCCGCTATCCCAGGTCCTAGCAAAGACTTATAGTGCATCGCCAACCACCCCATTAGGTAGTGAAAGGGCAGTTCTACGCGCTCAAAATCCAAAGTCTTCCTGCGAGCAATAACCTTGGACGAGAATGTCCGCAGACCATGATGTATGCTGCATACCATAGCAGGAAGGAGGGCCAGCCTAACTCCGAATACTAGCTTAACGGCAGGGAGGATGAAATGACGACCAATCCTCTCGATAGAGCCCGCTTTGCCTGAGACTACGCAGTTCCGTAGCCATATCATCAAAAATCCAGCCAGAAGCGCCTTCTCCGACAGTTGTATGGTCCCGTAGTGAAAATAACTAAGAGAGTCAGCTTGACTCCCGAATATATCGCTCTTGGATCGCGACTTTTTGACATTGGACATCAGATCCCTTACCTCTGCATGCGTTCGAGGGGCTCGGGGAGTAACTTCACCAGAAGGATCAACCCTAAAGAGATAATTAATCCAGGATGTGGTATGGGGAGCGGTCCCCTCAGAGCTATCCGTCGTTTTTATAGCCATTTGATGACAAGCACTATGGTGGCACAACAACTCCCGATACACCGCAACAAAACCCGGGAGTTGCCTGTCCAAGGCCTCGAACTCCTCATTCGACGGGGTATACACCTCGAAAGGCTCATTCCCCCATGGAAGTTTAGAGACAGTATACATCTCGTGAAGAGCAAGCCCCAGTTCCCCTACTGGTGTAAAGAATGTCCCCGTTCGCTGGCTGTACATCTCCAAGAGCGCTACAAACAGTGGTTTATTAATGGGAAGCCCGTGACAAGTGCCCCGAATGGCATGGTAAAGCCCCACCTCCCGCAAGAATGCTCCATAAGTCTGTAGAACCCAAGCAGTCAACTGGGCCCACGTAGAGGTGGGGTTTATCCAGTTCGGTAATGCCAGCCTACCAACAGGATAAGACTTCTTGCGAACAGGCCGATTCAGGAAAGTATCAGCTTGAGTAAGTGTGAAATTGGGACCGTATACATTTATAAAAGAGCCCGGGGCCAGACCCATCATATACCGGAGGACGGAATCCTTACCTGCATACGCTGACTTCATATTCGGATTATAATAGATGTTGTCCATCAACATCCCTGATTGAGTGGGAGTTAGGTTACACACCATCTTCCGGTCTAGCAATACCATATTGAACCATGACAAAGGATAATGGCGTTCCATGAGAGGAATATGGATTGCCACCCCATCCAAAGAAAAATCCCAGTTCTCAGAAATCTCTAAGACCCGAGGATTCTTGATGGTTAAAGCATCCCCAAAAAGGAACAAAGGCTTCAGGTATTTTCCATCCAGCTTCCCAGTATTCATCATGGAACGGAGGTAATGAAGGGTTTGATTCTCTATAGTCTTCAACCTCTTCGAAGGCTCATCAGTAGGGAACTGATTCGATACATGCCTAATTAAGTCGTCAAGACGCACGCCTAGGGCGAATTGATTCGAACCCACTATAAGCTCCCCAGCAGGATTTACGGGCAAGTTCACTGGAAAAATACGAAAGAAACGAGGTTAGAAAGTAGTCAAAAAAACAGAAGCATTGGAAAGGTCATCTGAGCCTATGCGGCTCGGCTCGTTACAGCTTCATGCGGCTCAGTATTAGATACGTATATGCGGTTCAGTGCATCATAGCCTCATGCGGCTCCGAGTTAGCCGAGCTCATACAACTCAAGTCCAGACAAACTTATAGACCCATGCGGTTAAAGTTAAGCACGCCTACAGAGTCAGATTCATGCGAGCTGACGTGAGCAGACGAATTTCTGCGGTTCAAAAAAAGTGAGCAACGTTTATGCGGCCCTGCAAGGATGAGCTTATGCAGTCCAGCGAGGATGAGCTTATGCGGCCCTGTTAAAGAAGTAGTTACGCAACCACTTCCATGCGGCTCAAACCTGGGTCATACCCCATGCGGCCCAGGCATGAGTCGGACACACAGTGTGCTTTGGAATATAGGCTCACGTATAAAATATACGGCGTAGCCATGACAGTTCATATTAAGGGACCCTTACCAGCGATAGGCGGGTGGACGTCGGGGTAAAAAGCGGGTACATCAGTCAACGGAGGAGCTGCCATGTTCGCCACCGCAGTCGATAAAGACGCGGCTTTCTTGCCCTTTGCTGCCGCAGAAGATAAGGCGGCCTTCGATGCTGCAGCTTTCTTGGGAGACATTGTCGGTTGCTAAAGGAAGAAGACGAAGAGCAAAGACGACAAATAGAGAATCAGAGCAAAGAGAGAAGGTAAAGAAAAGCCCCAAGAGGCTTAAAGACTCCTATTTATAGGCAAAAGAGACTCACGAAACGAACAGACGTCTCAGAGTATGCCTCGGATTACGCGTCGCCCCCAAAGAATAAAGGCAAAATGCGTCGGTCAAGGCAAAACCGACTCTTGGGATCCTTCCCCAAAAGGCGGCGTTAAATCAAATCAAAGGCACTTAATGAAGATTTGCACATGTATTCAAGACACGTGGCAACAAATTTATACGGCCAGATGAATTTATGCGGCTAAGGCACTTATGCGGCTAGGAAGCTCAGGCAGACAGAAAAATCCTATGCGGCATGAACGGGGCCATGCTTCTTGTTCAAAGTATTTCAATTTTTACAAAATTGAAAACTTTGAAGGGGGTCCTGTAGAAGCATGGAAAATATTAGAATAATGATCCATGCGGCTCTGAGTAAGAAGCTTATGCGGCCCACCCTGGAGCGGCCCTATGCGGTTCAAAGAAGACTCTCAATCGCATGCGGCTCGGGAGCGTATGCGGTTCAGCAAGGCATATGCGGCTCGATGGACGCCATGTGTGATCTTTCCCTATAGCTGGTCGTTTGAGGAGTGGCCTCATTTATTGTTCCAGCACGATTCACTGTGGCGGCCCTGACATAAAGTTTCATAATGGCCTTGCCATAATGACTGACTCCTCGGGAAAAGAAGAAAATCTCTGACCAAATCCGTCAGAAGTCCCAGATTGCCACATGGTAATCAGTCATATGCGGCTCCCTGAGAACCCGTTCCATGCGGTTCGATACAACACTAGCTCATGCGGCTCCCTGGGAACACATTCCCTGCGGCCCAATACAACACCAGCTCATGCGGCTCACAAAGATTACGTATATACGGCTCGATGAAGCATCGTCCTATGCGGCTTACAAAGAGTATCTCTCTGTAGTTCGAAGATAGTCAATCCTATGCGGCTCTGACAGGACTCACAATTAAGACACGTGGCATGGGATCAATAAGAGATTTAATCGAATCTCAACAAATATATTTGACATCATCGTCATAATTACTGAGATCAGGGCATATCATTTATCATCAAGCTAATGGGATACGTGGCAAACAATCAGACATTGGCATAATCAATCACGAGGATTTAAAGCAGCTAGCATTAATTGCTCATGAGATACGATGCTATCCGCGTTAATGGCCGAGATTCACTGTAATCAGGATCAAGGGTTCAGATAGAATGAAGGAGCGCCGACATTTCAAACAGATAATCATTAGCAAACCCTAATGATCACCCCCCCACTCTTATAAATAGCCAGCATTATTCCCTTGAAAAAAAAAAGAGAGGAGAGGTCGGCAACAAAAGAATAAAAAAAATTAAGAAGAGAGAGATCTACACAGAGAGAGCTCCCCCTTTTTTCTTGATAATCACAGAGAAAGAGAAGCCAGGAGAGCAATTCGAGGAGAGCAAGAAGAGCGTTTCTTCAACGTCGAGCAGATCTTCCCCGAGCAAAGGCTACATACTGATCGTCCAAGGAGTAAGGCAGAGCGGCCGTCGCTTTCCCGAGCCTCTATCGTCACCCCCCGGAATCAAAAATAAACAATCGTACTTAGTCTGCTATACCTAGGTTTTCGTTCCTAGGCTTTTTTTGTACGAACGAGTTTGTATTGTGAGTCTAAGTTCAGTCCTCCGATAATTGTTCTGTTCTTTTACAATCAATAGCAAATACATACGTCGACCAGAATTTGCAGACCCTCCTACTCCGCCAGAGCGGCCAGTCAACATCACTCGTACTGAGCTGTGGGCCGATGAAAAGATGTAAGTATATTAGTGTTAGTAGACACATTTATTCATACTCTATTTATTACCTAATTGTACATTGTTTTGTTTATTCTAGGTTATTTTCGGTCCAGGCTAGTAGAGATTTGGGGGATTTGATACGTCATCAATTCTATGGTCCCTATCTGAACTTCGGGGACATCCCAGTTGATAGACGATTCATTTGACTTGAGATGCTTGAGGTATGTCTAAATAATATCGTCTTTGTTTACAATATTTCTTAAATATTTGCTCATTTATTTTTATTTGTCCTTATTTGTAGAAGTTGTATTGGTGGCCGGTGCATAGAGATCAGGCGATCCAGAAGTGCTACAAGTCCGTCGCCAGCAAGAGGTTGAGGGATATGGTCAAAGACCAGAAGGCGTTGGCTTTACTAAATAGTGCTCTTCGCAAGGAGTGGTTGAAGGAGGAATTTTGGAAGGAGATGAATAAGAAGATGGACACTCCGGCCTATAAGGCCAAGTGTGAGAAGGCAAAGGCTGCCTGTGCTAAGTGTGGTCACCACACGGGTGGATCCATCCCAATTACAGAGCATTATCGACGGCTAGTGTGTATTCTTATTTGTTATTTCTTTAATTGTTTAAATTTATTGTTTAGTTATAAATTGATGTTTAATTGTTATAGTACGAGGAGGTCGCCAAGGCAGACGGAGATCCAAACGTTGTCGACTTTCTTAAAGTTTTTGAGGGTACCTATAAGAGAAAAAAGGATGGAAAGCTCGTAGATGATCGGGCGACCAAAGCCTTTATAAGTTTTTCGAGTCCTATATCTAATTACATTTCTTCTTCATCTTTACGTACTTAACTATATTTAGTTTACCGAAATAGTTAGTCCAAACTCTAATATGAATATTAACTCTAAATCATAACCCTAAGTAGTATTATAAATCAATGAATAGTTTAAGAGACGTATGAGAACGTAACCATAATAATACTTAATAGTAACTAAAATACCAATATTAACTCTAAATCTATTCACCTATATAAATATAGTAGACATATGAGACTTTAGAGTCGATGAGTGAGGGACTGCCAAGGGAGTTGGGACAAGTCAGGGAACGTCGTCGGCTATGAGGAACGACTTGTGGATACAAGCCATACCGGATCGTTGGCATCCCAGCCATCTGTTTATTCCAGCGCTCCTATATCTCCACTATCTCCACCTCCATAGACCGACGATACTGTCGACACCTACCCCTTGCGACTGATTACACAGATTCTGGTGTCCCTCTAGGGTCAGGTGGGGCAGATGAGTGGAGTTCTGAGCACGGCAGGTCTGATGCCGACCCCTACTGCACCGGCTCATGCTTCGAACATAGCACCTGCATCAACGAATGCTCCTCCGACCACGGCGCCTACTACGTCGGCTCCTCCTCCGACCACGGTGCCTACTACATCGGCTTCTCCTCCGACCACAGTGCCTCTTGTCGTACCGTCGACTCTTCCAGACGTTCCTGTCCAGGACGTACAGCGGATCATCACTTTGGTCCTGGGGCAGTTATATTCATGCGGATGGCCGGCTATGCCTCATCCACCTCCTCCACCATCAGTTTGAGTTTTGTTTATTTTTTTATTGTATTTGACGATGAGTTTGTATAAACTTTAGGGGGTTTTGATCGATAAGTTTATGTATTACTGAACATATTTCTGTATTTTTACTATATTGCGACTGCTTGGCGTGTTTGTATCATTAGAATGGTGGACGTGTTTGTATATACTTATTATGACTATTGGATGACTTTATGTATTACTGAACATATTTGACTGTTTGACATTTTTGATCGATATGCTTAGGTTAATTTTTTATATATTGGGGTTATATTTAATATATATCATTTGAATGTAATGTACATCTATATTCACAGGTTTGAGCAAAGCTGGAATAATTTAATCTGGTAAAAATAAAAAGTTTAGCGACTAACCAACGACGAATTAGCGACAAAAAATTAGAAATTTTTCAGGCTAGCGACTGATTTTCGATGGATTAGCGATAAAAAATGAAAAAAACAATTACGTTAGCGACTACTCAGCGACAGAAATTTTCGTCGCTGTGCTTCTGTCTGATACCAAAACCGTATCAGACGAGTCAGCGACAGAAATTTTCGTCATTGAGCTTCTGGAAGATTTAGTTTTTTAGCTCACTAAAAAATGTCGATAGTCCGTCGCTAATATATCGTTGTGTTTACCGATGTTTAAAATTTATTACAAATCCGTCGCTATATTTCGTCGGTAATTCGTCAAAAATTCGTCACTATAGCAACGGATTACCGACGTTTTTGTTATAGCGACGTTATGTTTATCGACGTTATGTTTTCGTCGGTAATCCGTCGATAAATAGGTTTAGCGACGAAAAATACGTTTTTAGCGACGGAATTGTCCGTCGCTAAATACCAATAATTTTGTAGTGCTAGGATGGCTAGAAAGATCACTTAATTACTGTATGCTCACGTAATTTCTGTTACAAAATGAGATCGTGGGATTAATTAGTTATTTACCAGTACACGGCAATGTACTACCCTCGCTTTCTATAGGTGCTGAGAACCAAAAGGGTGTGCCATATAACTGAAGGCGACGATGGAAACATTTTGAAGCCTTGATAGTCTGTGAAGGCAATTTTTAGCCTATTGAAGACTCTACTCAAGACCTGCTGCAACGCCTCAACTTTCTCCAATTAAAGGTCTATCGAGTGTTTTGGTTTTGTATTAGGGGATGAAAATATATAGAATGACTATCTCATCTGAGCCAATTTGTAAGCCCACACGGCACCCTTTGTAATATAGTCTTGTAATAAAGTTTATTATCAATAAAGAAAAGTTTCTCTTCTGTGCAAGTGTTCAATTTCTTTGTGTACTCTTTTTTGTTGTGTTTCGAATAGCATTATGACCATGCCTTGTGCGAGTATAACTTAGGCTCGCACTGCATCACACCCGCATGACGATTATCGATTCTATGGAATAGGGTCGTGACATAATGGTATCAGACCATAGCTTTATGTCCTTTGGCATTCTGTCTTGAGCCTCGAACCTTTGACCTCGTGTCGATGAGATAATTTTTTCATACAGTGAGTCTGTAATATTTTCTGAGACGAATGTGAGTTGCTTTGTTATTCTAGAAGTTATGGAACCCATGGTCGTGAATGAAGAGAGTACCTCAAGTTGCTCGAGTAGTTCGAGGGCTGAACACTCTGTCGACCCCATGGAATGGATGCTACGCATGCTGGAAGCGCCACAACGGCAAGCCGAGGTCAATCAGTGCCAGAATGAACATCTCTAATGGCAAGTCAAAAACCATCAAAGACAAGCTAATGCACGGCGGACTCAGTTTGATACCTATTTCGATGCACAATTCAAGTTGCAACAAAAGCAGTTTGATATTCTACAGCAGATTGTCCAAATAGTTATGGCTAATAGCAACTATGCGATGACACATGCCGCAATCAACCCTACAACTCGACCGATTGAAGTCGACCCGGAGGAGCTTAAGCGTCAATCTGTAGCACCAATAAGTAACAACTTTGAGGTGTTTAAATTCAAGAAAATGTGTCGCACTTCCTTCAGCAGTATCGAAGATCCTTACTTGGTGATCAACTTGTTGGAGGAGTTAAAAGACCATTTTTAACTTCTATGCGTCGAAGAGTCAAAGAAAGTCACATGTACGCAACTTCAATTCCGATTGAACGCGCACGACTGGTGGGCCTTGCAAAAGCGAGCGATTCATCATGACGACGATGCAGCAATGATCCCTTGGGCCACATTTCGAAATGCTTTCAAAGTCTAGTACCTTCCCACATTCATTCAATAAGAGAAGGAGAATGAATTCATGCAGCTGAGGCAAGGAAACATGATAGTGCGTCAGTATGCAACAGAATGTAACAAGTTGGCAAATATGTTGGGCATTCTTGCCGACTAGGGAAAGTCGTGCTTGACATTTTGAAGTGAGGCTGCAACCCTCTATCTCTACCCATGTGAGCAGGATGCAACAACGCAACAAAGTGACAAAGCGACAAACACCCAAGTGTAGCAGCAGGCAACAACGCGACAAAGCGTCCAAACCACCGCCATCAAAGAGGATATCAAGGGTAAAACCCAGGACCTCGCTGCACCAAATACAATAACTTTGAACATCATACAGTCGACTACCAAGTTTTTAAAAGTGGATACCGGTATTGTGGTAAGACGGGCCACATACGTGCAAACTGTCCGGCTAGAAAATACAACTCTACAGCAGAATCGTCCAAAGAATCGAGGCCAGGCACCTCGATCTCACCAAGACGCACCGCAAAATGGCCAGGACCGTCGCCCTAATGCCCGAGGGCACATCTACGCCATGACTCGAGACAGGGCATTCGCCTCAAATAGAGTCATGACATGTATACTACTTTTTAATATAAGTCTGCTCGAGTACGGTTTGATTCCGACGCCACACATAGTTTTATACCGACGGACTTCACAACTGAACACAAATTTTCTTTTACACCACTTGGCCTTAACCTTAGTGTTAGCACACCATCGGGCAGGCTACTACCTGCACACTCAGGCTATAGAGACGGATTCATTTGTATCAGAGGTAGGAAATTGTCTCTAGATGCGACTTGGGATGGCAACGGGACGGGTAGGGGCCAGAAACCATACCCCCTATCCCCTCCCCCCGAGTAGTGTTCGAATTATTATCCGAGTCCTCGGTCGGATTCCTTTTTTTGCCCACATCTTCGTCCCGGTTAAAAAATGCGCTCCACATCCCCCCCCCCGGTCCCGTTAACACTTTCTTGGTCGGGTTTCCTCGTCCGGTTAATAACTTTTCTATACAGTATAAGCTTTAAAAAATAGTCCAAAATATGCAAGACATATTAATAAAGTCTGGTTTCGTCAAAAAAGTATATTACTAGGTAGATTACGAACTCATATCAATTGGTTGAACATATGCATATAAGTAATCGGGGTCGAGAATTTACCCGGGCGGGCAGAACTATACCCACACCCAGCCCTGTACCCGATCAAAAAATTTACTTAATCCTCATCCCCGTCGTATTCTTGTTGTTGGCCCAATGATTGTATCATGTTTTTGAATATGGTTAATATATTTAGTTTAGCATTTCATTATCACTAATCTTTATACTATTACTATAGCATTTCTACTTATACTTATACCTTTGGTGATATATGCCTATTGGTTTACATATTAGTGATATGAGCTTTCTATCTTAAATTTAATCGAGTTGCCAAAATTAAAACTATGTTTTTGATTGTGGTTATTCAATTAAGTTTAATCATTATGATATCACTAACATTTATGCTATCACCTTAGCACTTATTCTTAAACTCAGCATTGTCCTAATGTGCATTAAACTTATCACACTTGCTACTATGTATATTGCTTTGTTCGTCTAACATGTACATGCAGAAAAGTAGTAAGCAAGATCAATGTGGACATATGCAATGAAGAAATTACGGTGGGCCAAAGACGACGGATCCCACAAGATTTCTCTGAACCACCCGACGACATCTCCGGAGCCACACACTCGGGGGTTCCGCGGCCCGATTAGCGGACGGGGGTTGAGGGGGCAGCGCCCCTCGTCGGGGGTTCAGGGGCGAAGCCCCCGAAAGGTATTCAGTTTTCACAAACTGGATATCTTCGGACAGCTGTCGCCAAAGGAAAAAGCCAACATCTATCAAGGAAAGAAGCCATGCCATCATCATTTCAAGACTCTAAAGAAGCCTGCACCTGCTACAGTATATCTGGAGTCTGTAATGAGTCTTAGAAATAATTGTAAACACAAGAAATGGATGGTAAAATCGAAAGCTAGGGTAGAAATTAGTCTAGGATCATTTTTGGTTGAAAACCGGCATTCCGACGGTATCTCGGTGCATACCGATGGCATACCGATTTTTGTTCACAGAAAGTTTCTGTCTACAAAATCGGCATACCGACGGTATACCGATTCTGTAACGTTGAAAGTCCAACGGTCGGATTTCCAGCATTAAATGATCCCAATGGCTATATTTCGAGCCGTTGCAATCCCAAACTGGTATACCGACGGTATGCCGACTCATACCGACGGTATGCCGGTCGCTGACTGAAAAGTTGCCTTTGGCTCTTTTCAATGCTTTGGTTATAAATAGCCTTGAACCCCTCCATTAAAGGTTGATGCTTTGTGCCTAAAAATTTCTAAACCACCAAAGCCTATCCACAAACAACTCTACAAAGCTTTTATTTGCCATCCACAAATTGTGTTAGAGTTATTGAGTTGAAAAGTGAGATCTTCATCTTATTGTATAAGGAGATCAATACCTATTGTGAAAGGTTGAAGTTGGGGAGTCTTCGTATCCAAACTCTCGGTTGAAGTTGGAGAGTCTTCGTATCCAAACTCTCGGTTGAAGTCGGAGAGGCCTTTGGATTAAAGCTCTCGTGTAAGAAGTTGGCGAGTTCTTCGGATCCAAATTCGTGTGTAACTATTTGCTCAAATAGTGGATTAAATCCAGAGAGAGTTCCGGGACTGGATTGCCTCTAGGGAGGATACTAGGATACATCGGGTGCCGGTATTGTTATTGCTTCTTCTCTTGCACTTATATTTTTAAATTGCCAATTAGCTTATGCTAAGTGCTTGATTAGTTAGCTTGACCCTATTCAACCCCCCCCCCCCTCTAGGGTTCCTACAGTTTTTAAATCTCCAAACCTGGTCCCATCGGGAAAAAAGCCGGGTCCCAGTTAGATTGGGAGGAAATTGACATCCTTACCCACAACTAAGTTAAAAAGGGAGGTAATAACTTTTTTTCACTTTATCATATTTTTATTAAACTAGCGTACTTGTTTGAGACGAAACCAGAAGCAGCTCGATGTCTAGGCGATCTAAACATTGATCTAAGATTCCAAATTTACAAAGTCCTTCTAAAACTTACAAAGGTCCAAAAATTGTACAAAGGAACTTAAAATTTACGAAACCTTCTAAATTTGCATAGGCCCCAAAATTTCACATAAGGACTCCATTTTCATGACCGCCTAGAGCATCAATAGTAGATGGAGCAAATACAACTTGGCCAAAATTTGTAATAAAAAATATAGAATGAGTTAGGTTTGTATGAAAATAGTAAAAACAAATACCATGTGCCAACCTTTTTTTTCAAAAAAAGTAATATAAAATCTAGTATTTAAAAATTAGAGTTCCAAATTGAGCATTACTATTCTAAAAAATGAGTTGGTACATTGTAAATGTAAAAATTCTAAGCCCAGTCTATAAACGTGCTCTTATATTCTGAATCTAGAATATAGAAATTGTGATGAGCCTTACCAATATACTTTAATGATCCATTTTTATGATAGTGCTGGTACTGTAGCAGCGACCTTAAAAATGGGTTATTTACACTAACTACCATAAGTTTTGGATTTATAACACGGGTTACCTCTACTTTTAAACTAATTTAATATTTTATTTTTATTACATGGGATACCCCGACTTTAAGATAAAAATAAAAAGTTATACACTACAATAAAAAGGCCTACTAATGATGCTTGATAAGTAGATTTCATGACGGCTGATAAAGAAGCGTCATCAAAGTTCAGCAAGACTCCATTCTATGACAGTGTCTAATATAAACGTTATTGATAGTCTTTCAGTGATACGAGCGTTATAAAAAAAGCACCAAAATTTAAGTCAAAACCTCCACTCCCCCGCACTTCTTTCCGCACTTAAGAAAAAGTCTAGCCCTCATCCTCTCTCTTTCTCCTTCTCATTCTCCTTCTCCTTCTCCCCCCACCCCCCCCCCCCCCCCCGCTACCTAACTCCCCAACTCGCCGAGAGATGATGGATTACGCTCGAGAGATGATGGATTTGAAGACTCTCGTCACTCGCACGCTCAAGAAGAAGGGCGTACTTGCCAAAATTAGGGTTTGTCCCTCTCTCTCATTTTTCTCAAATTAGGGTTTCTCTTCAAAAATTAGGTTTTCTTCTGGATCCTTCTGATCGATGTATTCCTATGGAAGAATCTATATACTAGGGTCTCTTCCGGATCCCTCCGTAGCTCCGGTACCGTAGGGGCAGCTGAAGCTAAGCTCGACGAGCTCCGTGGCCTCCTCGGCAAGCCGGTGGACAACCCGCTCAAGATCGTCGGCATCGACGCGGGTGCCTGGGGCAGCGTCTTCGCCGCCCTCCAGCAGGATGGCTACGGCCGGTTCTACGACAAGATCCAGGTACGCGTGTGGTGCCGGCCGGGTCAGGCCGTCGACAGGCCTACCGCGGAGCAGATGTTCGAGGTGATAAACTCGAGAGAGAAGGTGCTGCAGTGGCTGATACGCAGGTGGCGTACCTGAAGTACGTGGAGGCTTGGCTCGGGGAGCGAACGTTGTACGCGAACGAGATACTGAGGGACGGGTTCTGCCTGAACATGATCGAGACACCGCTGTGCCCCGTGAAGGTGGTGACCAACCTGCAGGAGGCCGTGTGGGACGCAGACGTCGTGGTGAATGGGCTACCGTCGACGGAGATGAGGGAGGTGTTCGAGGAGATCAGCAGGTACTGGATGGAGAGGATCAGCTTCCCTATCATAATCTCGCTGGCCAAGGGCATAGAGGCCGCTCTCGGCCCGGTTCCGCGAATCGTCACTCCTACTCAGATGATCAACTCTGCAAGTAAGGCTTCCTTCTTTCCACGCCTGGCCTCCTCTCTCTCAATAGATCAATCTCGCAGAACAAATTAAGGATTTATTTTGTGATGTTTACAACCATGTTTGCGCACACGCACACATACGGACACAACATGACACGGTAAGGACTCGACCGCCTAATTTATTTTGGAGTGTCTATGCTCCCTACTATTACAATACAATATGGACAATGTTTGTTGTATATGGCTCGTGTTCAACTACAGAATCTGACGGATGCCGTCCGATGATAATCGGAGAAGCTCGGAAGGAGTAGAAGCATCAATACAGTGCTCGAAAGAGTCGGATTTTTGTAGCATGATGGCATACCGACGGTATACCTGTATATCTATAAGTGGACAGCAGGGTATAAGAGTCTAAAGTCTTACTCACACTATATACTAGGCCCCGATCCGCCTCGTAAGTACACGACAAATCGAACCTTCATTACACGATCCCACAGAAAAATCTCTCTTGAACTCAAACGCTAATATCAATAAATTAGGTTTCCTAGTTAGACCAATTACTATGTATCATGTGCCTCTTTAATAAAAAGCATTGTGGTGTAGTGGTTATAACACTAGACCTATGTTTAAAAGGTCCTTGGTTCAAATCTTGACTAAAATAAAATTTTGTTAGATTTTTTACATTACGTATGGGGGTCCATTTTAGAAGTTTCGCCTCGGGCCTCCATCACCTCAGGGCCGGCCCTGGTTTTCTTTTACCTAAATATTATAGGATATTTTAATTTTAGCATAGATTAATATAGTAACAAGGTTCAAAAAATAATTTTTTGAGTTTCGGTTAACTATTGTAAATTCTGTGTTATTTTACAGAGTATACCAGCACTTAAAATTAATGATCAGAGAGTTCGAACATGAACTCATAATAACATATACACTTTGATGTAGTATCACAAGTTGACCTTCACATCCTTGGATTGAATGGATCTTAATATTTACACACAACTAAATCCACAAGCTTTAGTTCAGCTACTCATGCATGTGTTGGACGGAAATGGACATGGCAGAATATGATCCATGAAATGATATTTTAGGTATTGAAATATGACCGATATTTTAACATTTTTTGTGATCCCCCTAATAAAAAAAGGTTGTGCCATTATCACATAGGCCTAAATTTATAGTCAACTGGTTCTTCTAATATTTGCATTGATCCAAGAAGAATTCTTCTAAGTATGAAAATCTCTAGTGCCTGCAATTTGATCTTTAACTAACAAGCATTTGCTGCTCAGTTCTTTGGTGAACTGGGAGGCAATTGAATGCAACTTTTTCAAGAACAGGCCATCGAAGAAGCATCATGTCATCTAACTTGTGGCATCTTTTTGAGTGTGGCTTGGGGTTATATTTGTCAGGATCATGCTTTGCTCTTTTGAACGTTTTGAGTAACCCTTCAAGCACAGTTTGAGTATTCCTTCTCTTAGAGTATCACCCTAGTTTCATGTTCTTGGATTTTGTTTTTCAATGGGCTATGATGATGAATGGTTGCCTAATTTTGATCAGGCAAAAGGATTTGATATAAGTAGATGAGTATCATTTTTTGAGTATCTTTGAGTATCACTTCATGATGGATACTTGGCTTTGAGTATACTTTTGAGTATTAACTTCTACTTTTGAGTACCCAGGTTCTTTGAGTATTAACTTCTCTTTGAGTATCACTGGCTTTGAGTATACTTTTGTTTGGGCTTTAGTACCACTTGGATTTGAGTATCTCTTGGCTTTGTGGAAAAATTGTTGCTAACTCTTCGTATGCTGCCTTCTGTATGCAGTATCAGTTTTTGCAAACTTTTGAGTATTTTTGTCAGTGTATGGTTTTAGTTCAGTAACTTTTGCAGCATTAGTACGATGAAATATGAACCATGTACACAAATCTCTGAGCCCAATTTTTTATATATTAAGATTTAATTATTATTATTATTATTACATTAATATGCTTGATCATGTGGATAGACTTAGACTGGTTTGTTATGCAAAAATTTGGAGACTTGTTTGTAAACAGGAAATTTATCTTACTGCTATTATTGGAGAATCAAGATGGTTGCATTATTAATTGCCTTGGAGAATCAAGATGATGTCAAGCATGTTTCTCTTGATGTTGCTTGTTCAAGGATGGTATACCATACATATGCTCGTTCAGTAATTTGGACTCGACAGTATTATTTATTTATCATTATGTTATGTTCAAGGACTCCACTGTAGCTTTGGAGTTGTCTTTTTATACTTCTGAACTTGATATATTTATAAACTCTCTTGCAATTTGCAGAATTTACAGGTTAAAGCGTCACCGCCTGCTTAGACCACTTCTCTACACACTGATCCTGCTATCATTCAGGTGGTTGTCAACAGTTACTCTTGTATACATTCAAGTCACCAATGAAATGGAGATGGAGAAATGTAGAATGGTAGCTGAAGTACTCTATTTTGAGACAATTAAATGTAGCTAGCTTAAGTACTCTATATCTGTGAGATGTTGATGTACCCTATTTTGAGACACTGAAATGGAGAATGGTACTTTATATTACAGTTCAATGTTTTGTTATGAATATGGTTCAAAGTGGTTGTTTTCAAATTGAATTGAGCAGTGTTTGGAATGTAATATATAACATGCAGTATAGAGCGTTATAAATGTGATACAATGACCATATACAGATCATCTATTCATAACGCTTTGAAAATAAACCGTAGCAGAAATTCAACCTATTAATGACGGTTTTGGAAGAATTATTTATAACGCTTTTAAAAATATTTATAACACCCGTTTTCATAGCGCTTGGATTGAAAAAAAAAAAGCGTCATGGTTTGTAATTAATAACGTTTTTTAGCCGTCATTAAAAGGTATTTTTGTTGTAGTGATTATAACATTAACTACCCTTATTTTTAAAACTTTTCTAAAAGGTGGGGTGGTCAGTGTATTTATTTTAAAAGTAGGTATACAATGTGTTATAAATCCAAAAGTTAAAGAGTAGTTAGTGTAAATAACCCTTAAAAAAAAAATTCTATGTTTGAGAAATATAACAGTGGTTTATACCACTTTCCAAATGTTGGAGGAGACCTTAAAAATAAGAATAATGATATTTGTACCTCCAAACCGTCCCTCCTTACATGGTAGCTGACGTAATATGTTGATGTTGCAGCTGACGTGACAAATTTTAAAATTTAAATTAAAATTAACATTAAAATTAATGTTAACATTAATATTAACATTAATATTAATATTATAGTTAACATTAACAATAATATTAATATTAACATTAACATTAATATTAAAATTAATTAATATTAATATTAATATTAACATTAATATTAACATTAATTAATATTAACATTAAATTAATATGGACAAAATTGGATAATTAATTTTTTGGGTTAAACATGTCATCGGTCATGTCAGATAACATATGATATTATTTAACATGTCACGTCAACTGCCACATAAAAATGTATTGGAGGGACAATTTGGAGATAGGAATAGCATTACTAATCACCTTTAATACTTTATATGCTCTCGTATGCTTTATCTATGCCAAGAGTTTCCTAACTAGAGTTCATTACAATCAAAGCAGCACCAGCTTGAAGTCCATAGTGATGAATTCCATCAATGGAGAAGCGCTGATGCAAGCTCAGTCCCATTTGTGGAACCACACGTTCAGCTTCATCAACTCCATGGCTCTCAAGTGCGCAGTGGAGCTAGCGATACCCGACGCGATTCACAACAGCGGAAATGCCATCACGCTCTCGGAGCTGTCGGCAGCGCTGTCTATTCCTCCGTCGCGAGCTTCTGGCCTGCGCCATCTCATGCGCCGCCTGGTGGACTCGGGATTCTTCGCAGCACGACGCAGCCACCACGAAAAACCAGAACAAGAAGAAGAAGAAGACACATTCTCTCTCACCACCCTCTCCTCGATCCTTGTCAAGGAGAAGAGCGAGTGCCTTTCGCCATTCCTGGCCCTGATGCTGGACCAGACACTTCTGAAGCCGTGGCATTCCCTCGGCGCCTGGTTCAAAGGGGACGAGCCGCCGACCGCGTTCGAAGTAGGCCACGGGATGCGCATATGGGATGCGACGGGCGAGTGGAGCGAGTTCAACGTGCTGATGAACGAAGGGATGGAGAGCGATGCCAACTTCACCAACAAGGTGCTCATTGAGGGCTGCGGCGAGCTGTTCCGAGGGCTGGGGTCCCTGGTGGACGTGGGAGGAGGGACCGGGAGCATGGCCCGGGCGGTAGCCGAGGCCTTCCCTGAGATCAAGTGCACTGTGTTCGACCTGCCTCATGTGGTCGAGACGTTCGAAGCAAGCGCGACGGTGGAGGCCGTCGGAGGAGATTTCTTCAAGTACATCCCACCGGCTGATGCAACACTACTCAAGGTATGTACCGAGTATTTGTTACATTTATTTGTCATGCGTGATGAAGAAACAAGCTAAATAATATGTAGAAATTGCCTAAATAACTCGGGATAATTTGTATCTCACCAAAAAAAAAACTCAGGATAATTTGAATGTATAAAAGAGGTTTAATATAAGATATATAACCTTCAAAGACTAGGGAAGCTACTTCAACATGATATCAATCAAAATAGATTCAAAATAGCCTTATACGTATTTTAATATTTTTTAATTAGTTTAGGAAAACTCTTTAGGAAGATCAAAAGGTAGTCTTCCTAATTACTAAGTTGTCCTTATTAAAATTAATAAAATATTTTTAATTAGTATAAGTGTGTAAGGGTATTTTCGAAATTCAAAAGTTTCATATATATATATATATATATATATATATATATATATATATATATATATATATATATATATATATGTGTGTGTGTGTGTGTGTGTGGACGGTTCAGATTAAATTAAAATCTCGTGAGAAATTAGATAGTTGAGATATCTAATCGGCGAGAATTAAACTTATATATATATATATATATATATATATATATATATATATATATATATTTCAAGGTCCAGGTGATCCCGACCCTCCTCTTGTCCTCTCTCCCACTCGTCACATCTCCTTACCTTTTTTTTTTGAAATTCCACTCACACACACAATTGGAAGGCTCGAACCTTGCCGGCCCCTCCGGATGTCCGCTCTAATACCACTAGGCGAGAGAGCTCGGACATCTCCTTACCTAACTCCTCCATTTTCGGTCGTGCACCCCAGCCATCCCCTCTCCCTCTTGCTGTCTGTGTGCGATGATGGGTGGACTAGTGTTGCTAGTCGACGGAAAGGAAGGAACTCGAAGCTCCTCCTGTCCAGGCGCCTTCCTATGGGTAGTGCTACACCCTCCAAGCAGCAGGTGGTAGTCTCGAAACCTGTCCACACTTCAGCTAAGCATCCCACACTTGCTCCTGGACCTACCTCCCAAGTGTTTATATATATATATATATATATATATATATATATATATATATATATTGGAAGCAATGGATACTTGTGGTGAACTCGTCACCACTGGGGCTCGAACTCCCGACCACTTGGGCCGCATGGTATTTTTTTAAAGTAATGGATAATTGTGACGAACTCGTCTCCACTAGGACTCGAACTCCGACCACTTGGACCGTATACATCTCTCTTAACCACTAGACTAGAGGTCATTTGCATATATATATATATATATATATATATATATATATATATATAATAAGAAGAAGAATGAGCTGCCTTGAAGACCCAGGCAATCCTGACCCTCCTTCAACCTTCTCAACCACCCATCACCTCTCCCTCCCCACCTCCTCCATTTTCGATCGTGCCCCCAGCCTTCCCCTCCCCTCTACCCCTTGCCATCTGTGTGCGATTACAGTTGCTAGTCTACGAAAATGGAGGAGTTCGAAGGAGATTTTAGGGGTGACTAATTAAGCGAAGCTCCCCCATATCCAGGCGGCTTTCTATGGGTAGGTCTTCTCCCTCAATGGTGTAGGCGGTGGTCTTGAAACCTACATGTGCTCCATGTTAACCTCCCGCTCCTGGTAGTGGACCTGCCCCCAAGTGTTTGTGAAGATGTCACATAGGGATCCTACTCTGTTCAAGATGTCCAGCCTTTTCCCCTTCTATTGGACAGATAGATACAATCCTAGAATGATCAGAAAAGAGATTGTTATGAAATATGTTGAGCCAAAGAATGTCCTAGGGAGGAAGGTGGTGGAGATAACCATGGTGGCCGAAACAGAGGAATACTAGAAGAACACCATTATCCTCTTATGGGTGCTAGACCTTTTTTCGGTCTACTCAGAGGCTTCGTCCTCAAAATGTGGAAGCCAAAAGGTAGCATGTAAATTTTTTTAGAGAAAATGGGTTCTACTTTATTAAGTGTGCACTTGCGGAGGACATTGATAGAATCCTTCAAGATGTCCCTTCGATGTTTGATGGGAGGCTTGTGGTTTTGAGAAGGACCCAGCCACCATCTTTGAAAGTGATCGTTTAGCTTCGATGTCCATATGGATCTGACTCCCATGGCTCCCCCCTCAACTGTGGAGCACTCCGTTCAATATGAAATTGTCTAGTGTCATAGGAAAGCCTCTTTGAGCCAACTTCCCTATGGATAGAAGGGAAAGACTGGTATTTGTTTGAGTTTACGTAGAAATAAATGCGACATACCCTTTCTGAATAAGCTAGAGATCGAGCCCCTGACAGATGATACTATGTTCCAAAAAAGTTGAATATGAAAGGATTCTACCATAGCGTCAAACCTGTAAGAGCTTAGGCCACATCCCTTTTCAATGCCCTGCAATGACGGGCCTTCCAAGGCGGGTGCTATGATGTAGGAGGTAGCTAATGAGCTTGGGGGTACATTCAGCAGAAGGGATGATGTAGAGGCGACGAAAATAGTCCAAAAGGACACATGGATACAGGAGATAGTGGATATGCAGCGGGCGTGTCAGAACCCTGGGAGTGGGGTCGGTTCTGGGTAAAAGGATGGGCCTTGAACCTAAGGTGCCCAAGGTCACTGTTGATAGCATTGGGGAGCAGCAAGCTCTAATGGAGTTCGAGCCGAGACGCTCTCATACTTCTTGGCTGAAGCTCTACCTTGACTTCCTCCGTATTTTCCTCCACAGTTCCCCTTAGGCCTCATTTGGTTCACGGATTTAAGGAACCAAGAAAGAAAAGTTGTTCCTTTTCTTTGTTTGGTAGCCACAAACTTGGGAATCAATTTCTTGACAAGGAAGAAAATTGGTGGGAATATGGTTCCACTCAAGACCCATGGGATTGATTTTCCCTCCTCCTTTCCCAATATTTATTATAAAAGTTATAACAAAAGTAACCATGTATCATTGCTTATTTTACCATTAATGTTATTTTATAATATTATTTTTATTTTAAAAGGTAAGGATACTATTGGAATATTGATATATTTTTTTCTTTCCTTTCCGAGGTAGTTTCCTTGTTTTACCAAACAAATGAAAGGAAATGTGACAGAAATCCTACTTTCCCATTCCCATGAAAAATACAAAGGAATTCATTTCCTTTCCGTGAACCAAACGAGGCCCTAGTGTCGGACTGGGAGGAAAGAACTCAATGAAGGTGCGACGTAAGACTAAAGGAGCTTTCTCTAATGACTTACACTTCTTAAAATAGTAGCGATACTATTATTGTTGTTGGTGGTGGTGGTTTGGTTAGTTCATGGTGGTGGTAGAGTTTTGTGGTGGTGGAGATGATGATGGTCGGGGTCGCGCCGGAGTTGGTGTCGGTGGATCTGGCCAAATGATGCCGGTTAAGGTGGTGGCGGTGATTTGGGGCAAGGCAAGGAGAAGTCACGCACATGGTCACAATGACAGTAGCGGTCGCGGGTTGTGGAGTCGAGGCGGTCGTGATGTCGAACAGGAGTAGGGTCGATGTTTGTGGGGACAGTGTTGATGGCTGTGTAGCGTCGAGGAGGTGGTGGCTGGGATTTCAAGGTTACGCTACCTGGTAGTCGAAGATGGTGGCTACCAGAGAAAGAGTTGGTTTTGGGGTCGATATCGTGTCCGAGGTGTCGGATATGAAAGGAAAACATGAAATTGTAATAGAACGTAGTGTAAGAGAATATATGGACACGGACACGATGCACGACACGATGGGATGATGATGGTTGTGGTTGTTTTGTGGAGAAAACAAAGGAGGAGTCTCCCTTTATATAGGGGTGGTGGTTCCTAATTAGGGAAGGACTAAGAATCCTTTGGATTCAATCTCTCCATAGATTTAAATCTATTAGATTTAAATTGATCAAATCTGTTTCCGTAATTTAAACCAAATATCTATTTAATACTAGATTGAAAATCTAAATCAATAATGGACCACAATAAAGATTTTATTTAATATTAATACTATCAAATAATTTGAAAATTATGTTTTTCTAAATACAAAATTATATATCAATAGATTTTATTAGTGAACACAATAATCAAATATAACATAATAATTCAAAATATTATTTAGTCATAAAAATATTTTCATAAGCCAAAAATCAAATTTCTTTTTTTTAAATATAATTTTACAAACAATTTTATCATTCAAAAATATTAAGATTTTCTTCGTACAAATCAAATAAATATATATCTTTCTAGCACAATATTTCAAATTAAATCAAAACAAGTAAAATTCTGAAAATACAAAAACAGGGGTCACTACTAAAATATGCTATATTAGCGACGCATTTTAGCGACGGAATAAAATTACGTCGCTAGATATGTAATATAGCGACTCCTATCTACAGACATCGCAAAACGTCGCTGAATAGCGACGTCCCGCGACATTAGGTATATTACGTCGCTGAATAGCGACGTTCAGCGACATATTATTAAAATATGTCGCCATATATTAAAATATTTTGCCATATATTAAAATATTTACGACGTTTAGCGACGTCTACTATTGACGTCGCTAACTTTTTTTTACTTAGGGCACGCTGCTTCCTTTTCCCCCTCACTCGAAAATTAGAAATTTCGATCTCAAATTACCCCCCCCCTCTCTGGCGACTCCCTCCCCCCCCCCCCCCCGGCGACTCCCTCCACCTCCGGCGACCCCTACCCCCCGCCCGTCGAGCTCCTCCTCCTCGAGCTCCCCCTCCCCCAATCCGAGCTACTCCTCCTCTTCCTCAGGTATAAACCCTAACCTAACTCCTCTCCCTCCTCCTCCTCCTCCTCCTCCCACGGACACGCACACGCACACGCACACACACACACACACACACACACACACACACACACACGTCCACCGGCGATGTTTGACAGCATGTTGAGTGTAGACTTGTAAGAAAAATCAACAACAATATTGAGTTAGATTTACTTTTCTCGTTTGGTTTGTCGAATTATCGGATTGGGAAAGAAAAATAATTACTTTTCTATGTTTGGGTGTCAAAAGAATTGAGGAGTAAAGAAAAATAATTTTCAATGGAAAAAAATTAGGGAGGAAAGTAAATATCAAAAAAATAATTTTCAATGGAAAAATAATTACTTTCCAAATTGAAGCACACTTTTCTTTTCAAATTTATTGACATTTTTAAATATAAAAAAATAAATAAATATTGTAATTTTTTAAAAGAAATAAAATGTCGAGGAATTGATTTTCTTCCTTTTCCATTACGCGAACCAAACGAGGCCCGGGAGAGAGTTTAAAAAGAAAGAAAAAAATGTTACATCAATCTCAAAACAAAGCATAAATATTTTGTTATGATTGCTATTTCCATAAAAGTCTCGTTTGATATTCAAATTCCAAAATATGAATGACTTTTACTTTGATTTTGCGAACCAATCGTGACCAAATAATATGCAGCATGACTAGGCCACTTAAGATCCTAACCCAAAAAGAGAGGAGATTGATGCGGACCATAGTCTTTTTGTTTGCATAGGGTTTTTAACTATGTATAGGTTTCTAACTATGTATAGGTTTCTAAAACAGGTGACTGACTGGTGACTGACTGTGCATAGGTTTTTAAAACAGGTGACTGACTGACTGTGCATAGGGTTAGAAATGGGTCTTTAACTATGTATAGGTTTCTAAAACAGGTGACTAACTGTGCATAGGGTTAGAAATGGTTAACTTGGTGAGTAAAATGGTGTGGAAGTACATGGGTATTCGACCAATGGAAACTGATATCAGTTGGTATCAGTTGATAGGTAAAGGGGGGAATTTTAGAATCAAGTATCTGTCAACCTTTCCTATCTTGGTATCAAATGTCTGATATGAAGAGGATATGATATCAAGTCGAGTAGAGGAATTGGCTTGGAGCATAGGCTAATAGGTCATGTACACTACTCATGTACACTACCCTATAGGCAGTGAGCTCAGGTAGGCAGAGCCATGCCTCGCCCGAGTTGCACCCCTACACACGGTTACCATGTCTCTCTACTGTAATATACAGTAGGAAGTTCGGACACTGCAAATATTGGTGTTTCTTCCATGTCTATGTCTAGTGAAGGATAATTGCCTAGACTTAGTCAACTTCATCCAGTTTGACTAGTTTGTCCAAGATATTGACTTAGTCAACTCAACTTCACCCAGTTTGACTAGTTACTGCGCTGAACATGTGTGTCCATCTTTGCAGAATTATTTCCAAATGGATATGAATTACTACTTGCGGAATCGTTCATGGATGTACAATCGTCGTCCTGATGATATGCGTGGTGTACGGGATGAATATATAGCGGGAGTAGAGCAGTTCCTGCAGTTTGCTAAGGCGTTCCCTCAGTACATGGACGGTACCAAAATTAAGTGTCCATGTGTGAAATGTCATAACGTAAAATATTATCCAGAAGTGGAAGTGACATATCATTTGTACTCGAGGGGTTTCATGCCTAATTACTATCAGTAGACCGCACACGGAGAACTTGTATCTTTAGCATCAGAGCCGGAGCCTTATGTTGAGCCGTATATGCATGCGGGACCTAATTTTGTTTCAAATAATCATCCATACGACGACGGGTGCGTGAACATTATTTTCGACGCTGCGGGGCCTAGTTTCGTTCATGATGCAACTAAGGAGGCATCGAATATCGATGCTGCAAAGTTCATGGAGTTGCTGGAGAATGCAAGGACTCCATTGTATCCTGGTTGTGAGAATCATTCACCGTTGGAGGTGGTTACAAGACTGTTGAGCATTAAGTCAGATTTTAACATGTCGCAAGAATGCTACAACCAAGTGTTGGAGTTGATTATAGAGATCTTGCCGGTGGGTGCTAAGTTACCTAAAGACTTCTATCGGTTTAAGAGGATGGTGAGATCGCTCTGGATAGGTACGAGAAAATCAATTCTTGTCGCAATGGGTGCATGTTGTACTACAACGACGACAAGGACGCAGATGTGTGCAGATTTTGTGGTGCTGATCGCTATAAGACAATTAGTACAGAAAGGTCTACCGGTGCAAGAAGACCAACCGATTCAATGCACTACTTGCCTTTAATGTCGCGATTGCAAAGATTATTTATGGTGAAAGAGACGGCCGAAAATATGAGTTGGCACATGCGAGAACAGATTGAAGGAGTGTTGGATCACCCATCCGATGGAGAAGCGTGGAAGCACTTTGATCGAGTATATCCTGATTTTGCTTCAGATCCACGTAATGTCAGGTTGGGGCTATCTTCTGACGGTTTTACTCCTTTTGGTCTTTCGGGATCCCAATATTCGTGCTGGCCTGTGATTGTCACTCCGTATAACCTACCGCCTTGGATGTGCATGAAGACTCAGTACATGTTTCTAACCGTTATAATTCCTGGTCTGAACAATCCCAAGAGGAACATTGATGTGTACTTACACCCTTTGATAGATGAGTTGAATCAGTTATGGGAAGTAGGCGCTAACACGTACGATGTTTCCAGGAAGCAGAATTTTCAGATGAAGGCAACCCTTATGTGGACCATCAACGACTTTCCGGCCTATGAAATATTATCTGGATGGAGCACTCATGGCCGTCTTTCATGTCCGTATTGCATGGACCGTAGTAAGGCTTTTCGCTTGAAACACGGAAGAAAATCGTGCTTCTTTGATTGTCATCGGCAATTTCTGCCAAAAGATCATCCGTTCAGAAGGAACAGGAATGCATTCCGTACCGGCGTTGTAGAGAAGGGTGATCCACCGCCAAGGTGGTGCGGAGCCACGATATGGGAGGAGGTTAGAGATTTTCCAAGTGCTATCGAAGATCCTACAACTGGGTACAAGTGCGATAGATTTGGTAGAGATCATAACTGGACAAAGAGGAGCATATTTTAGGATCTGCCATACTGGAGTACCAATCTGATCAGACATAATCTTGATGTCATGCATATTGAGAAGAATGTGTTTGATAACATAATTAATACTGTGATGGACGTAAAGGAAAAAACGAAAGACAATCCCAAGGCCAGGTTGGACTTAGAAGAAATATGCAAACGCCCTGCGTTGCATTTGATAGAGCAGAATGGAAAACAATTCCTGTCGAAGTCAATTTTCTGAGGCAGAACTATGGTGGGCCTTGGATTAACTACTCAGATGCTCCCGCAGATAGGAAGGCTTTTTGGTTCGCCCACTTCAAAGTAAAAAAATTTATTTATTTTTAAATTTTAATAATTATTTGTGTATATTATACAACTTTTCTATTTTACTTCTTGTAGAGGACCTATTTCTATCCACCACACCGGGCGGCGAAGATCGAGGCCCAATTTTTTGCCGTCGCAGGCAAGCTCATCCGTGATGCGATCCATGACCAGAAGTCTCGTGATCGCTCCGGAAAGCCAATCCACGGTTGGATCACGTCAGAGCAGTGGACTGCGATGAAGGCTAGATTCGCCGAGGCCAGGTACCAGGAGCGGTCTGACAAGGCCAAGGTGGCACGATCGAGCATCGGTAAGTGGTGTGGTAGCTCCATTCCGATGACGGAGCATTTTCGTCGTCTGGTACGTTTCCTATGACGGACATCATTTTATATATAGTTCGATAGAATGTTTAATACTAATAATAGATAATATATTTTAACAGGTAAAAAAGGGTGAGGACCCGAACATGGTGACCGTCTTTCTGGTCACCCATCGGAGGACTGGGGAGTTCATTGACGAGAGGGCGACGCAGGCATATGTACGTTCTATTCTTTATATTAATTTACTATAATTTAGAAAACAGGAAAATAGATATCAATATAGACTTTAGCAAACACTTATACGTTAGTAAACATTGTTCTAGGCGCGGCTACAAGAGGAGGCGGCTGCTGCTGCTAGTGCGCCAGCAGAGGGAGGGGCTGGTACTTCCTCCCAGCTGCCTACAGCTCCATCGTCGGACGAGCTCTGGATGACCGCCATTGGCGGTCTTTAGAAGGGTACGTACTACGGTACGGGATCCTATGGCGCCTACTTGGCTTCGGAGTCATCCCGGGCCCCCTCTGTCAGTGCGTAGTCTCCAGCTTCGCAGGCGTCATCACGAGCGCAGGATGTGTGCAGACAGCTCCACGAGCTACGTCGCGAGTTGCAGCAGCAGATTTCTGAGGAAGCTGGGGCAGAGCGACGATTCGACGATCCGATGATCACCGGATGATTTGATGCGGTCGAGCGCAGTATACAGGAGTTGATGAGTCTGCAGCAGGCTACAGCTGCCAGCTTGCATACGCTCACCGAGTCTACGCAGCGCACAGAGCGTAGACAGGTCGAGCCGGAGGGATCGCAGAGGACCGTGGCTGTCTCACTCACCCAGCTGCATACTTCTCTTGAGGAGAGTACTCAGAGGATGGTGAGTACCTTTACTGCGCATGGTGACCGACTGCGAGAGCTGGAGCAGATACGTCCTTCCGGTCCATCGACGATGCCGACTCCAGACGTTGTACTGCCTCCTACTAGTCCTATGGTGCAGCTCACACAGGAGCAGTATGAGTACATGTTATCCCAGATGCGCGGCAGGGGTCCTCAGTGATCCAGTAGATTTTTTTTATCATCTTTGTATGTATTGGCCCTATGGGCCCATTGACCGTTCTGTACACTGATTTTCATTCTTATTTGCCCTCCATTGTGGACATGTATGTTTGTTGGATATTTACTTTGTGATATTTACTTTTTTGGTATTTTTATTGTGATATTTACTTTGTGATATTTACTTTGTGATATCTGCGACGGGGATGACAAATATACCTACGCTGGGTTATAAGCGATGATCTGATATATAAAGGAGGTGCTGCCCAAATTTTAAAAAAATATAATGTGTATTTTTGTGATGATGTGTGTCTGTGTTTACAGTGTATGTGAAATGCAGTGTTCGGAACCATCTATAGTTTCGATTACTGTTGTATGTTTTATCTTGGACAGAAAGAGCAACTGTTCAGGGTGTACTTCTGAGAGCTTCATTTTCACATCCTTCACTCTCTCGGGATGTCGTACAGGATCCCGAGAAGGTGAAGGACGTGAAGAGGAAGCTCTGAGAAGTACACCCTGAACTGTTGTTCTTTTTATCCAAGATAAAACATAGAACGGTAAGCAAAACTGTCGATGGTTCGAACACTGCACTTCACACACACTGTAAACACAGACACACAGCATAACAAAAATACACATTATATTTTTTAGAATATTTTTCTATTATTCTGCGACGTATAGCGACGGATAGGTACGTCGCTAAATAGCGGCGTTGCGTCGCTAACCGTCGCAATCCGTCGCCTCACTGTAGAATACTGACGTCGCTAATGCGTCGCTGTACATCGCTAAGATGCTGACGTGGCAGGCATGCCATGTCATCACATAAATATATCTGGACGTCGCTAATACGTCATACTACGTCGCTAATTTTGCGACGTCAAATTTTGTCGCCCTCTGTCGCTACTTTTGTGACGACACATCGACATTGTGATGACGTCGCAAACAGCGACACAGGGCGACGAATGTGTCATCTGCGACTAGGTTTTTCGTGACCTTCATTTTACGTCGCTAAATACGTCGCTAAATAACTTTAACGACGTATATGTCTTAATTAGCGACGTATCTGGACGTCGCTAATTTGGCTTATTTTTGTAGTGGGTTACATAAGGTAACGAGTAAACAGCCTAATTTCAAACGAGAATGGTCGAACAAAGAGGACTGTATGCTGACCTGCCGTGAGAGTACTGGAGTGTAAGGGGTGAACCGTAGGTTGCTCCCATGATTCCTAGGATTGATTAGAGCTTGATAGTTATTATTGTAGGAAACCCTAGAGGGGGGTGAATAGGGTCAAGCTAACTAATCAAGCACTTAGCACAAGCTAATGGACAATTTAAAAATATAAGTGCAAGAGAAGAAGCAACAACAATACCGACACACAACATATCCTGGTATCCTCCCAAGGTGCACTCCAGTCCCGGAACTCTCTTCGGCTTTAATCCACTATTTGAGTAAATAGTTACACACGAGTTTGGATCCGAAGAACTCGCCAACTTCTTACACGAGAGCTTTAGTCCGAAGGCCTCTCCGACTTTAACCGAGAGTTTGGATACGAAGACTCTCCAACTTCAACCGAGAGTTTGGATACGAAGACTCTCCAACTTCAACCTTTCACAATAGGTTTTGATCTCCTTATACAACAAGATGAAGATCTTACTTTTCAACTCAAAAACTCTAACACAATTTGTGGATGGAAAATAAAAGCTTTATAGAGTTGTTTGTGGATAGACTTTGGTGGTTTAGAAATTTTTAGGCTCAAAGCATCAACCTTGAATGAAGGGGTTCAAGGCTATTTATAACCAAAGCATTAAAAAGAGCTCAAAGGTAACTTTTCAGTCAACGATCGGTATACCGTCGGAATACCGGTCTGGAATTGTAACAGCTAGAAATATAGCCGTTGGGATCATTAAATGTTAGAAATTCGACCGTTGGATTTTCAACGTTACTGAATCGGTATACTGTCGAAATAGATCGGTATTCCGTCGGTATGCCGATTTTGTAGACAAAAACTTTTTGCGAACAAAATTGGTATACCGTCGGTATAGACCGGTATACCGTCGGTATGCCGATTTTTATCCAAAAATGATCTTGGACTAATTTCTACCCTAGCTTTCGATTTTGCCATCCATTTCTTGTGTTTACAATTATTCCTAAGACTCATTACAGACTCCAGAAATACTGTAGCAGGTGCAGGCTTCTTCAGAGTCTTGAAATGATGATGGCATGGCTTGGCTTCTTCTTTTGATAGGTGCTGGCTTTTTTCCTTGGCGGCAGCTGTCCAAAGATATCCAGTTTGTGAAAACTGAATACCTTTCGGGGGCTTCGCCCCCGAACCCCCGACGAGGGGTGCTGCCCCCTCGACCCCCGTCCGCTGACCGGGTAGCGGAACCCCCGAGTGCGTGGCTCCGGAGATGTCGTCGGGTGGTTTAGAGAAATTTTGTGGGATCCGTCGTCTTTGGTCCACTATGATTTCTTCATTGCATATGTCCACATTAATCTTACTTATTGCTTTTCTGCATGTACATGTTAGACGAACAAAGTAATATACAAAGTAGCAAGTATGATAAGTTTAATACACATTAGGACAATGCTGAGTTTAAGTATAAGTGCTAAGGTGATAACATAAATGTTAGTGATATCATAATGGTTAAACTTAATTGGATGACCACAATAAAAAACATAGTTTTGATTTTGGCAACCCGATTAAATTTAAGATAGATAAGCTCATACCACTAATATGTAAACCAATAGGCACATATCACCAAAAGTATAAGTATAAGTAGAAATACTATAGCGATAGTATAAAGATTAGTGATAATAAAATGCTAAACTTAACAGATTAACCATATTCAAAAATATGATACAATCATTGGGCCAACAATCTTTTCCTTTTTGATTATGGCAAATCGGTTAAGTTTAGTATGGATACAATAGATGCATGTGTCACTAATATACAAAAGACATAAGCAATATCACAAAAAGCATACTACTTCGATTACTTATAAATACATACTTAAACTTACTTCTCCCCCTTTGACATGATAAAAATAGGTTCCCCCGTACTAAGAGATAAAATGAAATCAATCTCCAGCATAGAAATCGGAGCATGGGGAATTCATAGACAATCATGATCAAGATATACTAATGAAAAATAATGGGAGAAGGGTGTAATGACACGTTTATAAAGCTACATTGCCAATGTAGAACATCAAATTTTTTTAAACGAAGCATGTCAAAACACAATATAGTTGGTAAAACAAATAAAATTGAAAAATAGTCAAAAAAAAGTTTTACCAACTTGAAATCCAAGAAAGAAACTCCAAAACATAATAGTATATGAATTATAACTCTAGTTTTGGAAGGAAGCGATATACCAATTGAAATAAAAGATTTCAATCATGGATTTCAGTCAAAAGTCCATAAGGATTAGATAATTGCAAAGTAATTGATATTAAAAAAAATACCAATAGAGATAGTTGGAATAAACTTAATACCAATTGAAATGTAAACTTGAAACATTGATCAAAAAGCCATTTGAAAGTCAAAATTGTCCACAAATAAATAGTGGAACAAATAATGAATTATTCGTGAAATAGAGCAATTGATATAAAATAATCTCCTTATGTGCAAAATTTATTTGCTTACCCAAGTTAATGCATTTGAACTCAATTATCTTATCATGCTATGTGAATATCCTTTAGATAAACATGAAGGTAAAGAAGAAAAATACTTGAGAAAGAGACATTCAGTCGACTTGAATGCTCCCCCTCAAAGTATTACCAATATAGATAAACAAGAATTTTAGGTAAGTCCTCGATAAGTAAAGCCAAAACAATTAAGCATATACGGAAAGCCAAAACAATGAAAGCACAATAGTCATCAAGATAAGATATGAAAGTTAATATTAACAAGATGACTTATTTAATCCATATAAAAGAGAGATAAATAATAAAGACACTTGCATACACTCTCATAAATCCTTCACAAATAAAAATATCATGACCTCAACCAATAGGATATGAAATAGAAGAGAATATGGGTCCATGATGAACTAGGTATACGACATATTACAGGGTATAAATGAATTGAATCAATTAATTTGCTCCCCCTCAAAATATGCGTATCTAGTTCCAAAGCACTTATAGCATAAAAGTAGATAATATAAAAATCTAGGGGTAAATCAACTAAGAACTTCTCCCCCCTTCTCAATGCATATAAGGCTATAAAATCGTCATAAAACGAATAATGTCATCTTTAGTCAAGAAGAGGTAACCAATTAATAGCCACTAAAGATGAGAAATTAAAAGAATATTCTAATTTAGCACATGTAATCAAAAGATGACATACACTAATCTATATAGAAGGATCTTATATTTAAATATGATAGATCAATGTATGTTATCCTTTGAGAAAATATCATCATGAAAAAGAATAAAGTCAATTAAGAAAAATCATGATGATAGACAGAATATGGCTCAAAAATAAAAATAAAAGTCAAATATCATGTCCATGATTATCTAATTAAGAAAGAATCAACCAATTTATTACTTTACATGGACTAGGTATGTTTCACTATATATGTACCCATCAACGAGTAAAATCCAAATCTTGCTAATGGTAAATAATAATCCATAAAGTTCAAATAGCAAAGGTCCATATGTGGCAATCCATGAGTAGTCAAAGTAGAGTAATAAATTAGTTTGATAATCACATAATAAGATAATATAGGACTACTCAACCATTAGGATCTTTTATCAATAAAAAATAAATAAATTAAACATGATCCAACAAATCTCATAAAAAAAATTCCAAATCCATATTTATGATAAAATCTCATAAATCAATAAAAAAATATGGAAAAGAGTCATTCTCATTTAAATGATTGTAAATATAATCAAAAAGAGATGTAAATGATAATACGATGAAATCATAAATCAAAAAATGAGAGAAATTTAAGAGATACTTGCTAATGACTAATATATAAGGAGACTTAAAGAAAGGAATCACAAACCTCCAAGAAAAACAAGATCTAATCAAGAATTTGTAAGACTAGTTTTAGAGACAAACATATGTATCTAAAATAGGATGCAAATTACATCAAGGAGAATCATAAATCTTGTTTATGTAAACGAGCATATCATATATAGATTAAAAATAATAATAAAAAGCTAGATTAGTGAAAGTGAACCAAATTATATAGCTTAATAATATATCATAAATAAGCAAGCTACATAACTAATTAAGATTAATGAGGTAGGCCATTAACAAGATAAATGTGCTCATTAACTCTTAAGTCACTAACACACAAAAAATACTTGCTTAAGTATAGAGTTCACAATGTGAGTAATGCATTTTAAAAGAATAAAATGATTTATAGACTCTTTACCAAGCAAGAATAAGAGCATTGGATAACAAATAAATGAATTAGACTCTTATCAAGTAAAGGACAAAAGAGATGTTCAAGAAAACTCAATAAAATAAATCTCTTTGCCAAGTAATGAGATTAATCCAAGATAATGAATTAATAGATCGATCTAGAGAATACAAAATATTATAGCCATTATGAAATAAGTGTACTCTCTAGAAATGAAAAATCTCAACACAAAAAGCTCAAACCATAGTAGCTAAAGTCATAAGAAATATGATATATCTATTACATGTATTCTCATGTGCTACAAAAAACATTGGACGACAATAATTCAAAAGGAAGCATAAACCCAAGGAATGAGCAAAGAAAGATCATTAAGATCAAGAAAGCAAAAGAGAGCTAAAGATAACAAGAAACATATTTTTCAAAAAGCTTTCATAGTGCGCTATAGAAATATATATATAATATATAGATTAGAAAATATGCACTAATAGAGGAGGTAGTTCTAAAATGCAAGATAAACTACAAAACCGTGTGATTCTTTAAAAGAATATCCATAAATAGTCATGTGCAAGACATAAACAAATATTTTTTCTCAACATCCTAACTTAAAGGTATAAAACAAATAAATATCAAAAGTTATGAATCATTTATATATATAAAACTATATATATATATATATATATATATATATATATATATATATATATATATATATATATATATATATATATATATGAAAAGATCAAAAATCAATTAAGAACATGTATCCATAATGCCAACCAAAAAGTCAAGAAGATATCATCAAAAGAAGACTTTAAGGAAGAAGCTAATTGATTCAAGAAGCACAAATTTGGTCAAAGGAATCAATAGCTAAAGTATGAGATAAGCACAAGTTTGAAGGTGACAAGTATAATTAATACTCTTCAAGTCAATATAAAACTTTAGCTTAACTCATATGCCCACATAAAGATATTTATACAAAAATATATATCAACATAAGAAATACATGATCTACATGAATATAGTCATGTATCCTTAATGAATGTTTGAAAAATTATCACAAATTCAAAACACATATAAATAAGCTTTATTAGGCAAATACATAATTGATTCATAAGAGGTTTAATCAAAATAAAACATAAGAATCAATAATGAATATATTATGTGAGCACAAGGTTAAAATGGAAGTATAAGTGTATACTTGTCAAGTGATAAGAAGCTTGTGCTAAACACATATATTCACAAATATCGATTAAGATAAACATGACATATTAAATACAAACCGGCAAGAAGTAACTATCTCAACAAAATTTAAAGATAGAGAGTTAAAATCATATTAACTCAAATCAAAACCAAGCCCCTATGGACTAGAGTGATACGCATGCTTTATAAATAAAGATTAAGAATAACGAGCATGCATATATAAATGTGTCACACTAATAGAAAATAAGTGATAAACTACATAGTGTGAACTAAACATTTAAGCCGAGTAACTAGTCATGCTAGATAAAAGAATTAATAAGAAAATTAACTAAGCATGCTAGTATTATATCTCACATTGATTTATATAAAAGGCAACTAAAGGATATCAATGTGAGCTAGTAGCAAGACATCAAGAGAAACATGCTAGATTCTACAAATATAAATAATTTAAAGAGAATCGTTTAGCATGTTACCAAAGTGGCTCTAGTGGCCACGCTTGTGTTGGTGCAATTGCTTGAAATATGACCTTTGAGCTTTGCAACCACCAACACGTTCCTTGGTACTATGTCCCGATACAAGAAGCTTCACCTACAACATTAGATGAAGACTTTGGTATCCAAATAAACTTGGATCCACATTTATTAGCTTTAGGGACCCATATAACACTTACTCTAGCATTGGTAGTAAAGGTCCTACGAATAGGACATGTAAAGCTCATGTGTCCAATACGAGAGGAATAAAAATACCTAATGCTAGTGTGTGCACATATATCAGAATGAGCATGGTTATGAACATGTGACATACTAGACTGATGAATATCTCTAGAGTGAGCATGAGAAGATTTGGTTTTAAGAATATTATGTTTAATAACAAATCATCATGCATGCAAGTAAGAGAATCAAATTTAGCATTTAGAATATCATTCTCTTTTTTAAATAAAGCAATTCTAGAGATAAAAGAATCATTTTGTTTCTTTAAATCATCAATAGAAGAATCATGCAAATAAGATAACTCATGTGATTGAGTCTTGAGATCTTCTATTGATGAGGAAAGAGATTTAATTTTCAAAATTAAAGCCTCATTCAAACTCTTTAAAGAAACACAAGATGAGTTTTGATAATCAAGTCTAGATAATAAATTATTGTTTTCATTTCTCAAAAATTCATTTGCTTCTTCTAAATTAATAACCTTTTCAGAAAGTTTTTTATTTGTAGAATGAAGGTTGTCAAGAATCTCTAAGGATTGTTTAGCCATGGCTTTCCACTTAGAGCATTTCTTGTATTTAGAAGAACCATGATTGTCTATGCTACTAGAAGTAAAATCCTCTTTATCGGAGGAGTAGGAGGAATACGATGCCATAGAAAAATTAACAAGGATCTACTCTAAGGATGTTAAGCCTAACAATAGAGTCCTTGCTCTGATACCAATTGTAGGAAACCCTAGAGGGGGGTGAATAGGGTCAAGCTAACTAATCAAACACTTAGCACAAGCTAATGGGCAATTTAAAAATATTAGTGCAAGAGAAGAAGCAACAATAATATCGATACACGATATATCCTGGTATCCTCCCAAAGGGCACTCCAGTCCCGGAACTCTCTCCGGCTTTAATCCACTATTTGAGTAAATAGTTACACACGAGTTTGGATCCGAAGAACTCGCCAACTTCTTACACGAGAGCTTTAGTCCGAAGGCCTCTCCGACTTCAACCGAGAGTTTGGATACGAAGACTCTCCAACTTTAACCGAGAGTTTGGATACGAAGACTCTCCAACTTCAACCTTTCACAATAGGTTTTGATCTCCTTATACAACAAGATGAAGATTTTACTTTTCAACTCAAAAACTCTAACACAATTTGTGGATGGCAAATGAAAGCTTTGTAGAGTTGTTTGTGGATAGGCTTTGGTGGTTTAGAAATTTTTAGGATCAAAGCATCAACCTTGAATGAAGGGGTTCAAGGCTATTTATAACCAAAGCATTGAAAAGAACTCAAAGACAACTTTTCAGTCAGCGATCGGTATACCGTCGGTACGAACCGTTATACCGTCGGAATACCGATCTGGAATTGTAACGGCTAGAAATATAGCCGTTGGGATCATTAAATGTTAGAAATCCGACCGTTGGATTTTCAACGTTACTGAATCAGTATACCATCGGAATAGATCGGTATTCCGTCGGTATGCCGATTTTGTAGACAGAAACTTTCTGTGAACAAAATTGGTATACCGTCGGTATAGACCGGTATACTGTCGGTATGCCAATTTTCATCCGAAAATGATCCTGGGCTAATTTTTACCCTAGCTTTCGATTTTGCCATCCATTTCTTGTATTTACAATTATTCCTAAGACTCATTACAGACTCCAGAAATACTGTAGCAGGTGCAGGCTTCTTCAGAGTCTTAAAATGATGATGGCATGGCTTGGGTTCTTCCTTTGATAGGTGTTGGCTTTTTCCTTTGGCGGAAGCTGTCCAAAGATATCCAGATTATGAAAACTGAATACCTTTCGGGGGCTTCGCCCCCGAACCCCCGACGAGGGGTGCTGCCCCCTCGACCTCCGTTCGCTGACCGGGCAGCGGAACCCCCGAGTACGTGACTCCGGAGATGTCGTCGGGTGGTTCAGAGAAATTTTGTGGGATCCGTCGTCTTTGGCCCACCATGATTTCTTCATTGTATATGTACACATTGATCTTGCTTATTACTTTTCTGCATGTACATGTTAGACGAACAAAGTAATATACATAGTAGCAAGTATGATAAGTTTAATGCACATTAGGACAATACTGAGTTTAAGTATAAGTGCTAAGGTGATAGCATAAATTTTAGTGATATCATAATGATTAAACTTAATTGAATGACCACAATCAAAAATATAGTTTTGATTTTGGCAACCCGATTAAATTTAAGATAGATAAGCTCATATCACTAATATGTAAACCAATAGGCACATATCACCAAAGGTATAAGTATAAGTAGAAATGCTATAGCGATAGTATGAAGATTAGTGATAATAAAATGCTAAACTTAACAGATTAACCATATTCAAAAATATGATACAATCATTGGGCCAACAATTATTGGCTGGGGTCTGTGGTCTGCTAGTCCCATATTGATTTAGGGTTGATATATAAGTAATAATATTTACCTTATATATATATATATATATATATATATATATATATATATATATCGAAGAAGGTAAATAATATTGATATAAGACTGTCACTTATATCGGATATTTAAGACCCAATGACTATGTCGCAGATAATGCTCACAAGACTAAAAAAATTAACTCAATCTAGGTACAACATCACTATGTATCTCGCCCTCGATAAAAAAAATTGAGGTTGATAGTTAAAGGCTACAACCAACAGAATGACGTAGAATTCGATGAGATCTTTTCGCCGATCATCAAGTTGTCATCTATTCATATGGTGCTAGCTTTGGCAACAGTTATGAATTGGAGGTTGAAAAGATTGACGTAAAGCCGGTATTCCTCTACGGCGATTTAGAGGACGAGTTATACATATAGCAGCCACAGGGATTCTTTGAAAATGGCAAGTCATACTTGGTCTGCCGGTTGAGAAAGAGTCTGCTTGGTCTGAAGCAGATTCCTAGGCACTTCCATATATGGCAAGGGTTATAAAAGGGTTAATGCAAGTTGACGAATATAAATCAAGGTTACAACTTTTGGGAGAGAAATGGAGGGATTGATGGCTGCTTCGAAGAGGAGGTTATTTTCGGGTGATTCTTTATAGTCGTCTTCGTGAGTTTGTAATCAATTTTCTATTCCAGTTGTGGGGGTCTATTTGGGATAGGTGAGAAGTTTGTAATGAGTCGGTGTATTCATTAGTAGAGATTTTTCAGGATTGGACTCCGATCGTTCCATACTTTTTTCGCAAAAATTTTCCACGTAAAAATTATTTAATATTTGTATTTTTTTTAATTATTGACGATTTGATTTACGCATTTTTATTCGGTTCTCTTGCAACTTTTTGTTTTGAGTGAAATTTTTTTTACATTTCTTTTCCAACATAGATATCAATCAAAAAGTTCAAATTAGACTGAGGACTGTTGGTATAGATTAGGGGTGCAACTCGGGCGGGCTAAACCCGAACCCGATCGGGTAAACCCGTCAATGAGTTGGGTTAGGGTTGAAGGTATTCGGGTTCATGCTTGGGCTCGGGTTAAAATATTTGATCCCGATCAAAAATCGGTTTGGGCTTGGGTTCATGTGTTGGGTAACCCGAAGAACCCGAAACCCGACATACATATAATTTTTATATATATTATTTCATACTACTTAAATAAAAAGTTTAAACTATAATTTTTTTCACCCGAACTCTTCAACTCCTTGTCCTAAATTTCATTTTAGTTTTTTTTTGTAATGATTGAAGCTTGATTGCTATTTGATTATGCATTTAATATTACTCTTGTTTAAAATTATTTCAAATATCATATTAGAGTCCGATAAACCCGATGGACCCGATCCAATCCGAGCCCAACCCGATCCTCCGGGCTTGGTCTTGGGCTTCATATGTTGAACCCGAAGTCGGGTCGGACTTGGACTTGGGCTAGGCTTATATGATCTATCGGATTGGACTGGACTCGGATTAACCTCAAACCCGACCCAATCCGTCCGAGTTGCACCCCTAGTATAGATAAAAGAAGGCTTGGTCGACATGTGTTCTTCATTATTCAGTTCAAATTTAACCTCGAGCTAGAAACAAGTAGTTCTGAAGATTCGTCAAACATCTGCATGTTTGATCGATCCGTCCTTCTCCAACAAAAGCAAAAGGAGTAATGATTGTCATCATCATCATCTTATTTTATTGAAGGTTTCGATAGATTACTTTGAAACTTTGATGTGATATAAATGTGGGACCCACTCTACTGATCCAAAGCCTGCTTTTATTGCAACGACCAACAATTCAGGGTGTTATTCGGTCCGGGCCGGGCCGGTCCGCAGCCAGAAAATTCGGGCACGCCGGGCTTGGGCCGGGCCCAGCCCGGACCGGGCGTGAAGGCGGGCCGGGCCTGGCCCGGCCCGGTTGGAATTTTCTAAACCCAACCCGGCCCAGTGGCCCGGGCGCTGGACGGGTCGGGCCTAAGCGGGCTCGGGCCGGGCCTGAACGGGCCGGATTTTGGCTATTTTTTTTCATTTTTATCTTCTTAACATATTATATAAGCTAATGTAGATTTTGAATACCCAACTAATAAGAGAAATTGGTTATAGAAGGTGGGTTTAAAGCTCCAGTTCGGCAGGTCTTGGGTTCGAATCCTACAACATACAAAAAAATTTCTTAAAAAAAAATTTCTTTACGGGCCGGGCTCGGGCTGGGGGGGTGGGAGGCCCGACCCGACCCGTTGGGGGGTGGGGGGGCGGGCCGGTTCGAACCTCGGCCGGGCTGATTTGACCGCGGGCCGGTCCGTGCCTGGGCCGGGTACCGGGCTAACCGACCCACCCTACACCATGACCAACAATTTCTCTACTGTATGCATGTCCTGTCTCGATGGAGGCATGCAGAGCCATAAAACAAGCATGGGGTGTCCCGAAGATTGGAGTAATGAATCTAAACTGGACATGTGGTTAGATATAGTACATGCGACTCTGGGGGTTGCGATTGGTACCTTTAGATGAAATAAATATTAGATCCGAGACGTACCAAGATGAAAACGAATGTCAGAAACAACAGAGCTTCAGACAAAAAATTTTCAGTCTGTCCTATATTTCATCCTTATGAACAAGCTCAAGATTTCATGCAAGAAACTTGCTCCCCGAACTTCATGATCCCAATTGAACATGAAAAATCCAGGTTACAAGCGAACAAAAAAAAAATTCGTTCTTCCTTGCAAACGCAGTTGCAATTGAGATAGAACGTTTAGACCATAAGAGGATAAAAAAGCAAATAAACAAAAATGTTATTTTCTTTACGTTCGCAGGGGCTACAATGAGATAGATCAAAATAAAGAGAAAATATACAAAGTAAATATTTCTTTGCTGGGGGTGAACAGGTCAACGTTCCTCAAAGCAAGATGTGTCAGACGATATGCTCACAGGAACCAACAAGTTCACCAAAGAACGTCTGTGACACTCCTGTCACTCTTGGACAGCTTGGAAACTCGAAAGAGAGCAAATTGTTCATAGGCTCATGGAGCCTGTTGAAGGGGTATAGACCCTACTGGAATGAATTTATGGTTCCTACATTCTCCCTTCTATTTTTCCAGCTCTGCATATAAGAGTAGTGGAGATCTAGTTATAGAGCAGTACAACACCTATGCGCGCATCGACATGATCATGCGCGCATATGTGTTGTCCATCCAAATCCCACAAAATCTGCTTCACAGAGTCCTATGCGGCGACATAGCAGCGCGTCGTACGCTTACATCGCTGCCTGCGCCGCCCACGTCGAAAGCAGTGGCAGTAGAAAGGTCTAAGAACAGACAACAACTGTGAGCATGCGCCTCACGCGTAGCGCCAAGCACATAGCACATGGCCGCTTATGCACATAGCTTCTTATGCGCCTGGCCGCTTATGCGTTTGACGCATAGACGACTGGCCGTATAGACGCCATGCTACATAGTGCCTAGCTGCATGTGCTCCTTGATGTATAGAGCCTGACGCAAGTGTCGCGCATGGCCACGTATGCGCCTCGCATAGCCCGTGCAAAGTCGTGCGTATAGCCGACACATATGCCCCTGCATACGTCTCGAGCATGCACGGCCCGACCTAGCAACTGTGTATAAATGGAGCGCACGAGCGGCATGCGACGATGCTGTCGTGCTAAGTGCAAAGTGTGCCATCAAAGCGCCACTTTTCTTCCATCGTCCCAGTCCGAGTCTGAGTCGGTAAGCCCCTACGGGGAGACTCGGGCCGGGCCTGAGCGTGCCGGGTTTTGGCTTTTTTTTTTTTTTTTTATTTTTATCTTCTTAACCTATTATATAAGCTAATGTAGATTTTGAACACCCAACTAATAAGAGAAATTGGTTATAGAAGGTGGGTTTAAAGCTCCAGTTCGGCAGGTCTTGGGTTCAAATCCTGCAACATACAAAAAAAATTTCTCAAAAAAAATTTTCTTTACGGGCCGGGTTCGGGCTGGGGGAGGGGGAGGCCCGACCCGATCCGTTGGGGGGTGGGGGGCCGGGCCGGGCTGATTTGACCGCGGGCCTGTCCGGGCCTGGGCCGGGTACCGGGCTAACCGGCCCACCCTATACCATGACCAACAATTTCTCTACTGTATGCATGTCCTGTCTCGATGGAGGGATGCAGAGCCATAAAACAAGCATGGGGTGTCCCGAAGACTGGAGTAATGAATCTAAACTGGACACGTGGTTAGATATAAGTACATGCGGCTCTGGGGGTTGCGATTGGTACCTTTAGATGAAATAAATATTAGATCCGAGACGTACCAAGATGAAAACTAATGTTAGAAACAACAGAGCTTCAGACAAAATTTTTCAGTCTGTCCTATATTTCATCCTTATGAACAAGCTCAAGATTTCATGCAAGAAACTTGCTCCCCGAACTTCATGATCCCAATTGAACATGAAAAATCCAGGTTACAAGCGAACAAAGAATAAAATTCGTTCTTCCTTGCAAACGCAGTTGTAATTGAGATAGAACGTTTAGACCATAAGAGGATGAAAAAGCAAATAAACAAAAATGTTATTTTCTTTACGTTCGCAGGGGCTACAATGAGATAGATCAAAATAAAGAGAAAATATACAAAGTAAATATCTCTTTGCTGGGGGTGAACAGGTCAACGTTCCTCAAAGCAAGATGTGTCAGACGATATGCTCACAGGAACCAACAAGTTCACCAAAGAACGTCTGTGACACTCCTGTCACTCTTGGACAGCTTGGAAACTCGAAAGAGAGCAAATTGTTCATAGGCACATGGAGCCTGCTGAAGGGGTATAGACCATACTGGACTGAATTTGTGGTTCTTACATTCTCCCTTCCATTTTTCCAGCTCTGGATATAAGAGTAGTGGAGATCTAGTTATAGAGCAGTACGACACCTATGCGCGCATCGACATGATCATGCGCGCATATGTGTTGTCCATCCAAATCCCACAAAATCTGCTCCACAGAGTCCTATGCGGCGACATAGCAGCGCGTCGCACGCTTACATCGCCGCCTGTGTCGCCCACACCGAAAGCAGTGGCAGTAGAAAGGTCTAACAACAGACAACAACTGTGAGCATGCGCCTCACGCGTAGCGCCAAGCACATAGCACATGGCCGCTTATGCGCATAGCTTCTTATGCGCCTGGCCGCTTATGCGTTTGACGCATAGACAACTGGCCGTATAGACGCCATGCTACATAGTGCCTAGCTGCATGTGCTCCTTGATGTATAGAGCCTGACGCAAGTGTCGCGCATGGCCACGCATGCGCCTCGCATAGCCCGTGCAAAGTCGTGCGTATAGCCGACACATATGCCCCCGCATACGCCTCGAGCATGCACGGCCCAACCTAGCAATTGTGTATAGATGGAGCGCACGAGCGGCATGCGACAATGCTGTCGTGCTAAGTGCAAAGTGCGCCATCAAAGCGTCACTTTTCTACCATCGTCCCAGTCCGAGTCCGAGTCGGTAAGCCCCTACGGGGTTTAGCTCCTATGGTTTTCCATTTTTTAGCGACAAACAAAGGCTTGTTCCTTGTGATTTACACTTGACCCTCTAGAAAAATTAACCCACATGGGCTACCTCACCCCATGTGCATATACCAACACAAGCAAAGATATTATATTGTGATATACACCATGATGATTTTCCAATGTGGGACAAAAAGTTCAAAAAGCAAGTGAAAGCTCCAACAATAAAATGGTACAAATACTCTACCAAACTACAAGCTACTATTGTTTGGCAATTAATGATTCGGTTTCGAGAAGTACCTAAGTATTCTAGGGTCTGCTTGGTAACGGTATTTTTTTCATCGGTTCTTAGGTGTTTTTGAACGCGCTCGTTTCGGTCGGCTCAAAAATTTCCCAAAATCGTTGTAATGTAATTTTGGATGACTTTATAAACATCCCAACTAGGTGGGTTTTAAGTTGTTTTATTATTTTATTCCATTTATATCATCAGCAAAAAAATATAATTATAACTACCAATACCAATTCATATTTAACTTTATTTGTGTAAAAAAATCAGAACCGCTCGTTAGTGAATTACCAAGTATGGATTGGACTTGTTTAAAGTCGCTACATAAAAACCACCCAAAATTGGGACCATCAACCGCTCATAACCGGTACTCTAAGAACACCTCATAGCTGCTACGTACCCCTACAATTGCCAAGCAGATCCTAGACAATGTTGTCAGAACCGGACCGGGACAATGGTTCGACCGGGTCCGACCAGATTTTGCCAAAAATTGGTCTGGTCTGACTTAAACCATTGTTTTTTAAGAACGAATAGTTTTTTTACAGAAGCGAAATTTAACCGGTGAACCTCCAGGGTTCATTAGAACCGACCGGTTCATGTTAAAAAAACCATAAAAGGGGTGGAGGCTAAAAGGTTTTTCACTTCTCCTAATCTCTAACTCTGGTTGTCAATCGAAGATGGAAGGACTTCCATCTATATATCCCCTTCACCTACTCTCATCATCTTCATAGCTCTTCTAAAATACAAGATAAGAACAAAGGGGTCTTCTACAATTTTCAATCTATTAATTTATCAGGTAAGGTGCCATCTTTAATTAAACTTTCTCTCTATATATTGGTGGCATTTTTCTTCTACTAATTGTTTGATCTTTCATTCCACATTTTCAATTTGTATTTGATTGTGTATATTGGAAGAATTGCATTGGATTCTACTTTTGGAATTTTAATGTTTTATATAGATCAGTTCAATTTTGATCTCCCGGTAGTATATAATCATCTTCATCTCTTTGTTCTAAGTCTACACATAAAAACTGAACATGTTATTGAAGTTAGACTGTAAGAGTTTCATGTATAGCAACGAATTATTTTTTTTGTTGATCCATATATATAGAATGGTTTGTTTTTTTTTTTTCTTTGTTGTCTTTGTTGATCCATGTACATAATATATTTGGAAGAAAAATTCAAGTATACAGTTCACAAAAATAGGTCAAATTTGGTTAAATCCGGTTGAACCCCGATTAGCCCTGTACCAAATATTTTCAGATGATCGGTTCGGTTTTTGAAACATTGATTCTAAAGAAAATTTGTTGATAGGTTCTCGTCTAAGTTCTAGAAGTTCTGTAAGATTGTGTGCATTTAATCAAGCAAAAGAATAAGATTGTTCTGATATGATATTAAAGAAGCTCATGTCAGTTTGCGTATTCAAACTCTAGAGTGGCAGTAAGAATGGAGGGTTTATATAGTTTTACTATTAGGCCTCGCATGGTTCGCGGATTTAAGGAATCAGGAAAGAAAAGTTGTTCTTTTTCTTTGTTTGGTAGCTACAAAATGGAGAATTAATTTCTGACAAGCGAAAAAATTAGAGGAAATATGGTTCCATACAGGCCTCGTTTGGTTCGCGGAATCTTCGGGTTGGGAAAGAAAAGTGATTACTTTCCTATGTTTGGGTGCTAAAGGAATTGAGGAGGAAAGAAAAGTGATTCCCAATGGAAGAAAAATTAGGTGGAAAAGTGATTCCATCCATCCAAGCAAGGAATCACTTTCCTTTCCAAATTTTTTGGCATATCCAAACATCGGAAAGGAAAATCAATAGAAATTAAAATTTTCCAAAGGAAAGGAAATAACAAGGAATAGATTTCCTTTCCCTTCCATTCCGCGAACCAAACGAGGCCATGGGATTGATTTTCCCTTCTCCTTTTCCAACATTTATTACAAACATTATGACAAAAGTAACCATGTGTTATTGCTTATTTCGCCATTATTGTTATTTTTCATAATGTTATTTTTATTTTAAAAGGTAAGGATATTATTGGAATATTGCTATATTTTTGCTTTCCTTTACTGTACCAACCAAACACTGTAAAGAAAATCAAATAGTCTTTCCTAGATGATTTTCTTGTTTTACCGAACAATAGAAAAAAATATGACAGAAATCCTACTTTTCTATTCCCATGAAAAATACAAGAAAATTTATTTCCTTTCCGTGAACCAAACCAAGCCTTAGTCTAACATGTGCTATTCAATGTTACAACGAATTAACAAGTGCTCAATAAGAATTATCATCCTATGTTAAAAATCCTTTATTGCATGCAGTGGGTTTTGCACGACTGGAACGACCAGGAATGCGTTGAAATTCTGAAACGTTGCAGAGCGGCCATTCCTAGGAAAGAAGATGGAGGAAAGGTGATCATCATCGAGATGGTCATGAACACCGACAGTAATGTGCATCGAGAGTCGGCTCACCTACAGCTCCTCTTCGACGTCCACATGATGGTCCATACCACCGGAAAGCAGAGAACCGAACGCCAATGGAAGCAAATTTTTGACGACGCAGGTTTTAGTGCGTACAAAATCCTACCGGTACTTGGTCTTCGCTCTGTTATTGAGGTGTATCCATAGCTGATATTGTGGAGGTTGTGGCATGCAAGAAAATAAAGAACTTCTTAGTGCATGGTGTACTGTTGCATTTTAATAAGATTTCCAATTTATCCATTTTTTCCTCTATTAAATTAGTTATTAATTTGCATTTAAATATTATCAACTTTCTTTTAACTTGCTATGTAAAACTATTCAAGTAACTACTTTTATACGTTTGCAAGTATGTTTAGACTCATGTACAATGGCATGATTATTTTGGACAATATATTCCTAAGAGAAGGGGGAAAAAATTACATCTTCCGATCATCTCTTGAAAGAAATAGAAATCAAGAACAATTTAATGGGAAAAAAAAATTAGATGAGATGGTGATTGCAATATTGGAAGGCGCATGAGGTACGGTGCGGAGAATCTGATGGCTTTCCGGATCTGGTTGAGGATGAGGAAGAAGGAGATGGATATATAGAAGTGTCATTTCAAGTGTAAATTACCCCCCAATATATGTGATCACGATTGTTTTCCGAAGGGGAGAGAGTATATTAACTTAAATTGAGGTATTATAAAAAATTTTTATTGAAAACTAAAACAAATATAATTGTAAGCCATTGACAGTGTGGTCTAATGAGTATTGTCGAAATTGTTGTAACTTATATCAATTATTGGGCCACAACTTGGTTACCAAATTCGTAATAAAAATAATATAATAAATAGCAGGACAAATTATATATATATATATATATATATATATATATATATATATATATATATATATATATATATATAGTCTTGTGGTTAAGAGAGATGTATACTGTCCGAGTGGTCAGGAGTTCGAATTCCAATGGAAGCGATTCCAGAAACAATTTACCCGGCTCCAATCTCTCTCTCTCTCTCTCTCTCTCTCTCTCTCTATATATATATATATATATATATATATATATATATTCCAAACTGCGCTTACCAAGGTGGACTACACGGATATCGTCTGGAAGAAAGGCATACCACGCAAAATGCAAACCTGCATGTACAAGTTGATACAGAAGCGGCTGCTCACTAAGGTCAGGCTTCGTCGACTAGGATTGCAGCTATCAGACGTCACATGTGTCATGTGTAATCAAGAAGAGGAGACCACCGACCACATATACTTTACATGCAATGCAGCTAGAGACATATGGGAGGAACAACGAACCAAGGTGGGTTTGTCGAGGATACAAGGAGGTGGGATAGCAGAGATCATACGCAGCATACGCACCAATAGGGGGCTCTCCCTTGTCCCTCTCCTGGCGCGGCGTGCTTCCTCCTTCCGCGGCCGGGACGCTGGAGGGGAAATCTCCTCCTCTTTGGACCCTCCTTCCCTCCTCCTCCACCAGAACCCCACACCCATCACCCGAAAAATCACCCACCCCCTTATCCTCATCCTCCGTTCCCGCTACTCTTATCTGCCCCCATATCCCCACCATGCCCCCCCCATCTAGACTGAAGCTGTCAGTGCTCCTATATGGGCCAGGCGCTCTTTCGCGGAGGTTACGGCGGGCGTCCAGCAGCCGTAGCACGCGGCTTTGATTACCTATCGATCTCCCCATTCCCATTTGGGGGCTCCGGCCATAGCCTTCGATGAGAGAGATGAAGAAACCCTGGCGGCTGCATTCTGCTTGGCTATTGTTGGGAAGTTCTCCCATGGAATGCCTTCGCTATCGAGCATTCGCTCCTCTCTGGCGGGTACAGGATTCAGAGGGAAAATCCGAGTTGGACATCTTGCATTCAAACATGTATCGATCCGCCCTTCGGTGGAAGTTGATTTTCTCCATCTGAAATCCAAAGCCATTTGGTTCATTGCCAATCTCCCTATGCGAGTATTGAGCTTCCTAGGGGCGGGAGATACTGGCAACAGATAATCTACGAATCCTCCATGCCATACTGTCTGGCCTGTCGCCACAGGGGGCACCCCTTTGAAGCTTGCAAGCGGGCAATAAGTCAGATACGCCGAAGGTAAAGGAGGTGCATATAGAACGAAGGGCTGAGCCATCGGAGACAGGACAGGGTGGTAGTGAGTAGATCAGGAAGGGCAAGCAGGCGGCGATACAGCCCCATCGGGGGGGAATGGGAGGTTGCATCCTCTTCGAACACGTTCACTGGACATGTTCGCAGCGACGTGGGCAATCTCAGTTCGATCCGCGAGGAAGGGGAGATAGAGGAAGATCCTGTTGTGGGACAAGTTATAAATCCCAACTCAAGGCAAGATGCTGGCAAAGAATGCGAGGATGAGAGGGAGGAGGGGGTTGTGATGATTAGAGGCGAACTGAGCGCAGGTCTGGAACTACCCACGTTTGTCCTAAAGGAGAGTGATCCACCCACTACAACAAAAAACTCTTTTAATGACGGCTAAAAAGCATCACTAATGATGAACCATGACGCTTTTTTTTAAAGCAACCGTTATGAAAATGGGTGTTATAAATGTTTTTTAAAAGCGTTATAAAAAAACCGTCATGAATAGTTTCTATAAAAGCGTGTGAATAGTTAATATATAGTGCACAATTCAGGACATTTTGAAAGCGTTATGAATAGATAATCTGTATAAGCTCAATGGAGAATATTTATAACACTCAATATTACTGAACTCATAACATTTATAACACTTAATACTGCACATTATATATTACTTTCCAAAAACTTCTCAATTCAATTTTAAAATAACCACTTTGAACTATATTCACAAGAAAACATCAAAATGTTATATCACCATCTTCATTACATTATCTCAAAATAGGGTATCCAAATACATATATTTACAACTACTACTTAAATGGATCCTCAAAACAATTAATTACTTTGGCTTCAACTTGAGCACATCAAAACTGTCAACATCACGTGTAGCAAATTCCTGAAAAAGATAAAAACATGGTTCAATATACTTCGTAATATTGCTCATGTACCAAAATATAAACTAAGGAACTGGCATTACCTTTCTAAATCAATCCCTTCCTAGGGTTTACAGGTTTCTACATGCCCAGAGAAAAGAGAAATTAGCTATAAATAGAAACCAATTCGGATATGTCGTAGCAATAACTAAGAGCAAGACAATCCAGAAGTAAGCATATTTCTAATCTTAGGTTAGTTATTAACTCAATCTATTATTAATCCACGTATAATCTTTTTGTATATATACCCGAGGATGAAGAAGTTGATCTAAGTGCCCAAGTTCAGCTGAACGGAAGACCTTTGTTGACCATATATACAACAATTTTCACAGCTCCTTTGACTATATATACAACAAATAGCCAAGCCAGAACATTGGATAAAATTATATGTCAATATAATTTTAAAAATGGAGGTAGAAACTAAGTTTGCACATTTAATTCAATAAACGGGGGTAGAAAGAAAATGAGTATTTGTGCACACCAAACCATAGAGAATAATACACATTTTCACCTTCTTGAGCATTGTCTTAGGTTAATCAAATATGTCCTAGGCAACCATACTAATGAAGTCTTTTCAAATGATCAAGAAAGATCATAAAAACAAAAATCAAATATGCCCCAGGCAACCAGCGTAGAATACAAGTTGCCTGAGCCATAAGAAAGATGTGGAGAAGAAAAAAAAAGAATTCTCTTTTAATCATATTGGTTGAAATGATAGTTGGGTTCTTCAAAAGATATGTACCCTAGATTAGCGGAAGAGATGTACTTTTAAAAGTTTTTCCACAATGTGAGTAGCTATATAGCATATGGTACTAAAATGACATAAACACTAGCTAAATGACAGTGTCCCCTAAACCAGGTAAAAGTATCTCATAAAGCATATGCATTGAAGGCTAGTCAACTAAGTTATTTACGATCAAACCTTGAAAACCTCATATGATTAATGCCAATACTTCTATAACATGAATAAGAAACAAAGAAAACCAATATTAAGATAATTAAGATGACATAGAAGATAACCAGTGCAGGTTATGGTAGCTAAAGTACTCACAGCTACCATTATTTTGCTTAAATGTCATTCAAGTTTCAAACTCACTTCTGTCCTCTTACTATAACATTTCATAAGAACCCAATTTCTGACTAAATATGCTAAATGTTAATGAAGAACTCTTCCTGTTTTCTGGGTTAGTTTCCTGGCAACTGGAAGATATATTGTTAAAAGAATTGTAAGCCCCTAGATTTAAAAAAAAATAGTTTTTTATAATTTTTAATAGCATTTATATTAATTTAAATACGTATTTTGTAGCATATTTCTTATTCGCTTGGTTTTCGGAATGCTTTAAATTTTCACAAAACTATAGGTTTTCTCCTTGATCGGCATACCGCCGGTATACTGGTGTATACCGACGGCATACCGCCTGGACATGTTTTCTACAATTTAGATATTTTCGGTTTTTGATATTTTCGTGAATAGTGTTTCGAATATTTTCGTGAATAGTGTTTAGATATTTTTCGTGAATAGTGTAGATACACTCTATTATCCAATGGATAATTGGTTTTGTTTGAATGGCCATGATTGACCTATACTTTCACATAGATCATGATCCAACGGCTAAGATTAATTCTCCCCTAATATATATACCATTTCACTTTCTCTCTCCTCTCTCTTTTCATTCTCTTCACTCTCTCTTCATTTTTTCTTCCCTTTTCTTCCCTTGGAGCTTGCCAAGAGCTTGGCCTTGAGGTCTAGAGTGTGGTTTTGTACCCCTCTTGGTGGTGGAGTAGAAGATTAGGCTTGGAGCTTAACCTAGGCAAGTACATCTTGCCAAATCTATGAACCATATTATTTTGTTGTTATTTTATTTTTCTTGGAGTTAAATGCTTAGAATTATCCTAAATTTATTTTGTTAAAAATGTTTTCCTTGTGATTCTCGTCTATATGCATGTTTCTAAAATTGGTTTTAATTAGGTTTTGATTTTCTGATAAAACCCAATATTGACTTAGTAAAAAACTCGGTATCAAGAGTGATACTGGTGTTACCATCATGGATCTTGGTCACATATGCATATATGAGGCCCTCACCTAGGTTGTATACCATGGATTTTGAGTTTGGTGGATATCGGATCCCATTTCGGTATCCCGAGAACCTATTTTTAGAGTATTTTGATATATTGATCTATAAAATGTTTTGATTTGGGAAAACAAATAGTCCCATGTTGTAGGAAATTCAATTCTATACAATTTTGACTTTTGAAAATCCGAATTTTGATTTAAAACGAAGTTTTTATGGCCGAAACAAGTTTTGAGTTTTCAAAAATCAACTTTCTATGACGGTTCGAAAAATCCGTCGGAAATCCGCAGAAATCCGTCGAAAAATCCGAACTTACACCACTAAACTTATTGTGACACTTCGAAAAATCCGTCGGCAATCCGCAGTAATCCGTCGGATGATCCGGTTAGGCTGTTTTTGAATTTTTATATATATTTTAAGTGCTGTAAAAATTTAGAAAAAATTATATTTAAATACTATGTTAATTTAGCTAATTTATTATAATTTTTCCAGCATTTAATAAGTACTTTTGGCATTTTATAAAAATAGAAAAACAGAACTCATTTTCAGGACACATATGTTTGCTGATTTTTAATAAATATTTATGAAGGTTTATAAATTCTAGAAAAATTAGTATAAATTTCTATAATTAACAAGGATCATTTTGGAACTTTATTTTATGTAAAATTGAGCTTTTTGTCTATCTCAAAAATTGTTGGAACACAGTGTGTAGTTTGATTTATTTATTGAATAGTTACGACTTACAATAATTTGTGTTCTTTTGAGTTATTATAGTATTGGACCTCACGCTGCACTAATGTAAAGATCCTAGAAAGTTAGTTTGGGTATTGTGTCATCCCATATTGGTCTCCTATGCTAAAGTCATCATTTGGCTAGGTGTCCAGTCAGAAAGTCGTGTCATACAACTAGTGTCTTAGTGTTTAACTTAGTATAAAAACTAAGTTTATGTGTTATTTCTACAGTGACGAGTCACCAGGCATCTATAGCATTTCTATCACTGCTTTGCTTTGCTAAAGGCAAGTACTTCTACAAACTTTACATACTGTTATAAAATGAACTGTGATTCCAACCATGTTAAATGCTGATCCTTGGAGTAGCAAGTCAAATCTTTACATGTTGTTTTATTTTTAGTCCCTACCATGTTTAGAACAGTTTTATATCTCACATGATTAGAATCTGGGTTATGGGAAAACTGATAGTTGAGTACGTGATCATGCCCCCTCTACAGTACCGAGCAAGGTCGTATTTTATATGTATACCTTGCCGTAGGCCATTATCCTGCATTTATGTACGAATGTACACCTATGCTTGTACACTTGAACGTATGTACATTTTATTTACATAAGCCACAGTACATTGTACACCTATTGACGATCATGTACCTGCTACAGTTTTAAACATTACATATGCATCTGTCTCTATGACATATGTGTCCTTGCCATGATAGATTATGATGTACCATGAATCCAGTTTATTACATTCATGTTCATTTCATGTTTCGTATATTCAGTTTGCTAGAATCAATACTTGCTCCCGTCCTGACAGGATAACATTGTAGGTATACTTTCTGAGGAGTTGTTGCTTTGTGATTCCTATTATAGAGTTACTGCCGAGGACCAGGCTTTATCTTACGAAGATGTATCTGCGGGAAAACTCGTCTAGTTGTCTATTTACTTTGGACTTTCGAGAGTAGTCATGTATTAGACTACGTATTTTATAACCGGGCCCTGTATCCAGTTTTATATTTTGGACTTGTACTTGGATATACAATTATACGAGATGAATTTTGTGTTTGGAACATTTATGACTCTTTATCACATATAGAACTGTTAGCACACTTTGGTTATCTTATTTATCTTAGAACAGATTACTACGCTTCATCTCAAGCGTAGGCTGGACATGACTCGGTCCGGCCCAACAATTTGGGTAGCGGATCGTGACATGTTCTTAGTGGTGGCCCATGTAGGTCCAAACTAAATTGTTTGGCAACGTTATTGTACCAAGCATACCTGCAATTAGGAACTTAAGGTAATTAGACAACACTAGGAATGACGTTTAGAACATCTAGAGGATTACTAGGATTGTAACATAGGAAACGCATCAAATGTTCGTTGTTGCAAATTGGATTTTCTTGTTATTTATGACTGTTTACTTAAAAGAGTCCTTATAAGTCCTTTTTGTTTATTTAGATGGTGCTCACCCGCTCATCCCAGTATACCACACATAAGAATGGCCCACTTCCTATCCAGTCGGTTGACTAGTTGACCGATACACCTCCACCGACTATACTTCCCCATTCCACAAATCCACCAACCCAAATGCCTCCACCATCTTCCACATCACAGTCCCAGCAGGACCCGATACTTCCACCACCACCTATTACTATACCTGCCCAGGCTTCCATCACACTAGACGGGAACCAACTTCTCACTCTGATCCAGGGGTTCCTAACAACCCATCAGGAGCAGACCACCCTACTCCATCAGAGCATGGAGCGCTCTGACGAACGTACCGTGGTCCCACCACTTGTAGAGCCACGGTAGAGAGCAGGAACAATTAAGGACTTCATGGGTCTGAATCCCAAGGAGTTCTTAGGGACCGAGGGCATCGTAGTAGCAGATGACTGGCTAGACTCGGTAGAGAGAAAGATCCTTGGAGCTAGGTTGCCGAATGACCTCCAGGTCGAGGCAGCAAGATTTCTGCTGATAGAATTGGCAGGAGGTTGGTTCCGGAATGAGCCGCTATTCGCGAGAGGGAAGGCCACTTAGGATCAGTTCAAGACCCAGTTCAAGAAAAAATTCTTCTCGACCACCGCTAGGGTAGCCATGGGGCTACGATTCCAGAACATCCAGCAGAGGAACCGTTCTGTTGACAAGTATGCATCAAAGTTTAGTCGTTTGAGCCGTTTCGCTCCTAGTCTAGTTGCAGACCCAGAGGAAATGATGCGTAGGTTTTGCCATGGTCTAGTTCCAGACATTGGCATTCTTATAGTGGCAAACGGTACGACTGACTACTACCAGAGCCTAGAGTTGGCACGGAGCATAGAGGAGCGTCTTCAGTCTTACAAGAGGCCGGCTCCTGTACACCTTGAGGGACCCTCAAAGCGTCAGGCTTTCCAGTAGAGAGCACCGACGCCGCACTAAAGTCATACCCTTAGTACGAGTAGCTTGGAGCCGTCACTCTCCGGGTGAATCTACTTGGGAGAGGGAGTCGGACATGAGGGTGAGGTATCCTTACTTGTTCGACCCAACAGCTGCGAGGGAACCAACCGTTCCCGCTTGATACCCAAGAGGTTAGTCTTAATAGTAGCCTTAGTTATTTGTTTGCATTGCTTGCTATGTTAGAATGTTTATAGAGTCTTCTATCATTGTAAATTTTGAGGACAAATTTTTCAAGGAGGAAAGATTTGTAAGCCCCTAAATTTCAAAAAAAATAGTTTTTTTATAATTTTCAATAGCATTTATATTAATTTAAATACATATTTTGCAGCGTATTTTGTATTCGCTTGGTTTTCGGAATGCTTTAAATTTTCCCAAAATAATAGATTTTCTCCTTGATCGGCATACCGCCGTTCTACCGGTATATACCGACGGCATACCGCCCGGACATGTTTTCTACACTTTAGATATTTTCGGTTTCTAATATTTTCGTGAATAGTATTTCGGATATTTTCGTGTATAGTGTTTAGATATTTTCGTGAATAGTATAGATACACTCTATTATCCAATGGATAATTGGTTTTTTTTAATGGCCATGATTGACCTATACTTTCACATAGATCATGATCCAACGGCTAAGATTAATTCCCCCCTAATATATATATACCATTTCACTTTCTCTCTCCTCTCTCTTTTCATTCTCTTCACTCTCTCTTCATTTCTTCTTCCCTTCTCTTCCCTTGGAGATTGCCAAGAGCTTGGCCTTGAGGTTTAGAGTATGGTTTCGTACCCCTCTTGGTGGTGGAGTAGAAGATTAGGCTTGGAGCTTAACCTAGGCAAGTATATCTTGCCAAATCCATGAACCATATTATTTTCTTGTCATTTTATTTTCCTTGGAGTTAAATGCTTAGAATTGTACTAAATTTATTTTTTTAAAAATATTTTCCTTGTGATTCTCGTCTATATGCATGTTTCTAAAATTGGTTTTAATTAGGTTTTGATTTTCTGATAAAACCCAATATTGACTTAGTAGAAAACTCGGTATCAAGAGTAATACTGGTGTTACCATCATGCATCTTGGTCACATATGCATATATGAGGCCCTCTCCTAGGTTGTATATCATGGATTTTGAGTTTGGTAGATATCGGAACCCGTTTCGGTATCCTGAGAACCTATATTTGGAGTATTTTGATATATTGGTCTATCAAATATTTTGATTTGTGAAAACAAATAGTCCCATATTGTAGGAAATTCGATTCTATGTAATTTTTACTTTTGAAAATTCGAATTTTGATTTAAAACGAAGTTTTTATGGCCGAAACAAGTTTTGAGTTTTCAAAAATCAACTTTCTGTGACGGTTCGGAAAATCCGTCGAAAAATCCGAATTTGCACCACTAAACTTGTTGTGACACTTCGGATGTATTTAAATACTATGTTAATTTAGCTAATTTATTATAATTTTTCCAGCATTTAATAAGTACTTTTGGCATTTTATAAAAATAGGAAAACAGAACTCATTTTCAGGATACATATGTTTGCTGATTTTTAATAAATATTTATGAAGGTTTATAAATTCCAGAAAAATAAGTATAAATTTTTATAATTAACAAGGATCATTTTGGTACTTTATTTTATATAAAATTGAGCTTTTTGTCTATCTCAAAAATTGTTGGAACACAGTGTACAGTTTGATTTATTTATTGAATAGTTACGACTTATAATGATTTGTGTTCTTTTGAGTTATTATAGTATTGGACCTCACCCCGCACTAGTGTAAAGACCCTAAAAAGTTAGTTTGGGTATTGTGTCATCCCACATTGGTCTCCTATGTTAAAGTCATTATTTGGCTAGATGTCCAGTCAGAAAGTCGTGTTGCACAACTAGTGTCATAGTGTTTAACTTAGTATAAAAACTAAGTTTATGTGTTATTTCTACAGTGACGAGTCACCAGACATCTATAGCATTTCTATCACTGCTTTGCTTTGCTAAAGGCAAGTACTTCTACAAACTTTACATACTGTTACAAAAATGAACTGTGATTCCAATCATGTTAAATGCTGATCCTTGGAGTAGCAAGTCAAATCTTCACATGTTATGTTATTTTCAGTCCCTACCATGTTTAGAATAGTTTTATATCTCTCATATGATTAGAATCTAGGTTATGGAAAAACTGATAGTTGAGTACGTGATCATGCCCCCTCTACAGTACCGAGCAATGTCGTATTTTATATGCATACCTTGCCGTAGACCATTACCCCATATTTCTGTACGGATGTACACCTATGCTTGTACACTTGTACGTATGTACATTTTATTTACATGTGCCACAGCACATTGTACACCTACTGACGATCACGTACCAGCTACAGTTTTAAACATTACATATGCATCTGTCTCTATGACATATGTGTCCTTGCCATGATAGATTATGATGTCCATGATTCCAGTTTATTATATTCATGTTCATTTCATGTTTCGTATAGTCAGTTTGCTAGAATCAGTACTTGCTTCCATCCTGACAGGATAACGTTTTAGGTATACTTTCTGAGGAGGAGTTGCTTTGTGATTCCTATTATAGAGTTACTGCCAAGAACTAGGCTTTATCTTACGAGGATGTATCTGCAGAGAAACTCGTCTAGTTGTCTATTTACTTTAGATTTTTGAGAGTAGTCATGTATTAGACTACGTATTTTGTAACTGGACCTGTATCCAGTTTTACATTTTGGACTTGTACTTGGACATACTTACTATTATACGAGATAAATTTTGTGTTTGGAACATTTATGACTCTTTATCACATATAGAACTGTTGGCATACTTTGGTTATCTTATTTATCTTAGAACATCTTACTACGCTTCATCTCAAGCGTAGGCTGGACATGACTCGGCCCGGTCCAACAATTTGGGCAGAGGATCGTGATATGTTCTTAGTGGTGGCCTATGCAGGTCCAGACTAAATTGTTTGGCTACGTTATTGTACCAAGCATGCCTGCAATTAGGAACTTAAGATAATTAGACAACACTAGGAATGACGCTTAGAACATCTAGAGGATTACTAGGATTGCAACATAGGAAACGCATCACATCTTCGTTGTTACAAATTGGATTTTCTTGTTATTTATGACTGTTTACTTAAAAGAGTCCTTATAAGTCCTTTTTGTTTATTTAGATGGTGCTCACCCGCTCATCCCAGTATACCACACCTGAGAATGGCCCACTTTCTACCCAGTCGGTTGACCAGTTGACCGATACATCTACACCGACTATACTTCCCCACTACACAAATCCACCAACCCAAATGCCTCGACCACCTTCCACATCAGCAGGACCCGATACTTTCACTACCACCTATTACTATACCTGCCCAGGCTTCCGCCACTCGACGGGAACCAACTGCTCATTCTGATCCAGGGGTTTCTAACAATCCATCAGGAGCAGATCATCCTACTCCGTCAGAGCATGGTGCGTTCTGAGGAACGTACCGTGGTCCCACCACTTGTAGAGCCATGGCAGAGAGCAGGGACAATCAAGGACTTCATGGGTCTGAACCCTAAGGAGTTCTTAGGGACCGAGGGCATCGTAGTAGCAGATGGCTGGCTAGACTCGGTAGAGAGGAAGCTCCTTGGAGCTAGGTTGTCGAATGACCTCCAGGTCGAGGCAGCGGGATTTCTGCTGATAGACTTGGCAGAAGATTGGTTCCGGAATGAGCCGCTATTCGCGAGAGGGAAGGCCACTTGGGATCAGTTTAAGACCCAGTTCAAGAAAAAAAATTTCTCGACCACCGCTAGGGTAGCCATGGGGCTACGATTCCAGAACATCCAGCAGGGGAACCGTTCTGTTGACGAGTATGCAACAGAGTTTAGTCGTTTGAGCCGTTTCGCTCCTAGTCTAGTTGCAGACCCAGAGGAGATGACGCGTAGGTTTTGCCATGGTCTAGTTCCAGACATTGGCATTCTTATAGTGGCAAACAGTACGACTGACTACTACCAGAGCCTAGAGTTGGCCCGGAGCATAGAGGAGCGTCTTCAGTCTTACAAGAGTCCGACTCCTGTACACCTTGAGGGACCCTCCAAGCGTCAAGCTTTCCAGCAAAGAGCACCGACGCCGTACCAAAGTCATACCCTTAGTACGAGTAGCTTGGAGCCGTCACTCTCCGGGTGAATCTACTTGGGAGAGGGAGTCGAACATGAGGAAGAGGTATCTTTACTTGTTTGACCCAATAGCCCCGAGAAAACCACCCGTTCCTGCTTGATACCCTAGAGGTTAGTCTTAATAGTAGCCTTGGTCATTTGTTTGCATTGCTTGCTATGTTAGAATGTTTGTCGAGTCTTCTATCCTTGTAAATTTCGAGAACAAAATTTTTCAAGGAGAAAAGATTTGTAAGTCCCTAGATTTCAAAAAAATAGTTTTTTATAATTTTTAATAGCATTTATATTAATTTAAATACGTATTTTACAGCGTATTTCGTATTCGCTTGGTTTTCGGAATGCTTTAAATTATCCTAGAACTATAGGTTTTCTTCTTGATCGGCATACTGCCGGTATACCGGTGTATACCGATGCCATACCGTCCGGACATGTTTTCTACACTTTAGATATTTTCAGTTTCTGATATTTTCGTAAATAGTGTTTCGGATATTTTCGTGAATAGTGTTTAGATATTTTCGTGAATAGTGTAGATACACTCTATTATCCAATGGATAATTGGTTTGATTTGAATGGCCATGATTGACCTATACTTTCACATGGATCATGATCCAACTGCTAAGATTAATTTCCCCTAATATATATACCATTTTACTTTCTATCTCCTCTCTCTTTTCATTCTCTTCACTCTCTCTTCATTTCTTCTTCCCTTCTCTTCCCTTGGAGCTTGCCAAGAGCTTGGCCTTGAGGTCTAGAGTGTGGTTTCGTACCCCTCTTGGTGGTAGAGTAGAAGATTAGGCTTGGAGCTTAACCTAGGCAAGTACATCTTGTCAAATCCATGAACCATATTATTTTGTTGTCATTTTATTTTCCTTGGAGTTAAATTCTTAGAATTTTCCTAAATTTATTTTGTTAAAAATATTTTCCTTGTGATTCTCGTCTATATGCATGTTTCTAAAATTGGTTTTAATTAGGTTTTAATTTTATGATAAAACCTAATATTGACTTAGTAGAAAACTCGGTATCAAGAGTGATATTGGTGTTACCATCATGGATCTTGGTCACATATGCATATATGAGGCCCTCACCTAGGTTGTATACCATGCATTTTGAGTTTGGTGGATATCGGAACCCATTTCGGTATCCCGAGAACCTATTTTTGGAGTATTTTGATATATTGATCTATCTAATGTTTTGATTTGTGAAAACAAATAGTCCCATGTTGTAGAAAATTCAATTCTATGCAATTTTGACTTATGAAAATCTGAATTTCGATTTAAAACGAAGTTTTTATGGCCGAAACAAGTTTTGAGTTTTCAAAAATCAACTTTCAAAAATCAAGTTTTGAGTTTACAATGATTTGTGTTCTTTTGAGTTATTATACTATTGGACCTCACCACGCACTAGTGTAAAGACCCTAGAATGTTAATTTGGGTATTGTGTCACCCCACATTGGTATCCTATGCTGAAGTCATCATTTGGCTAGGTGTTCAGTCAGAAAGTCGTATTGCACAACTAGTGTCATAGTGTTTAACTTAGTATAAAAACTAAGTTTATGTGTTATTTCTACAGTGACGAGTCACCAGACATCTATAGCATTTCTATCACTGCTTTGCTTTGCTAAAGGCAAGTACTTCTACAAACTTTACATACTGTTACAAAAATGAACTGTGATTCCAACCATGTTAAATGCTGATCCTTGGAGTAGCAAGTCAAATCTTCACATGTTGTGTTATTTTCAGTTCCTACCATGTTTAGAACAGTTTTATATCTCTCACATGATTAGAATCTGGGTTATGGAGAAACTGATAGTTGAGTACGTGATCATGCCCCCTCTACAGTACCGAGCAAGGTCGTATTTTATATGCACACCTTACCGTAGGCCATTATTTCGTATTTCTGTACGGACGTACACCTATGCTTGTATACTTGTACGTATGTACATTTTATTTACATGTGCCACAGTGCATTGTACACCTATTGACGATCACGTACCTGCTGCAGTTTTAAACATTACATATGCATCTGTCTCTATGACATATGTGTCCTTGCCATGATAGATTATGATGTGCCATGATTCCAGTTTATTATATTCATGTTCATTTCATGTTTCGTATAGTCAGTTTGCTAGAATCAGTACTTGCTTCCATCCTGACAGGATAACGTTTTAGGTATACTTTCTGAGGAGGAGTTGCTTTGTGATTCCTATTATGGAGTTACTGCCGAGGACCAGTCTTTATCTTACGAGGATGTATCTGCAGGGAAACTCGTCTAGTTGTCTATTTACTTTGGACTTTTGAGAGTAGTCATGTATTAGACTACGTATTTTGTAACTGGACTTGTATCCAGTTTTATATTTTGTACTTGTTCTTGGACATACTTACTATTATACGAGATAAATTTTGTGTTTGGAACATTTATGACTCTTTATCACATATAGAACTGTTAGCACACTTTGGTTATCTTATTTATCTTAGAACAGCTTACTACGCTTCATCTCAAGCGTAGGCTGGACATGACTTGGCCCGGCCAACAATTTGGGTAGCGGATCGTGACAAGAATTGAAGCTTTATGGAAAAGAATGGCACTTCAAATTGAGAGTTCATGGCTAAGATTGATGTTCTGTTATATTGGAAGTTGCAATGGTTGTAGGCTTTCAGCAACCTAACCAAATGCAAAAGCAGTAGCTTGCATTAGTCAAATGAAAACCTTTTATTGATCTTGTACCACTTTCAAGTGATTAATTCAAGTTTAATTACTATGGATGAACCAATAGGCCTTATGGAAACCATAGAGGTGGGTGACCAAATTCATATTCCATGGTCAACATGAAACTACACAATTAAATAAGCTCTCAACACAAACCACCATACAAGTGGGCACCAAATATTAAGTAACTGGAGCCAAAAACTTAAGAACTGGCACCAACTATTGGTGGTACCAGTATTAGACCCTCCATCAACATTCAGGTTTTAGCAAATTGCTTACCATGGACAATTTCTATTAGCAAGTTGCCACCACGACACCGTAACGAAAAAAAACACCTCATCACTCTGCAGCTACCGCAGTGTGCCACTTCCACCTCCAACCTAACAACTTTGCCAAGAAGTGCAAATCCAAGAACTGCACTTCCTGTTGTTACCAAGGAGTTCCTTAGCAACCCATACGTAATTAAACAGCATTATATATTCTGATCCGTACTGTGCGGACACGGACATGACACGACATTGATTTTGGCGTGTCGGATCGGTAGTTTCCAAAAGCGCTCGAATCTCAGGATCGAGAGAGAGAGAGAGAGAGAGAGAGAGGGAGAGAGATCTGACCTGGATGTAGGGGTTCAAGAGGGAGAGCTGGAGGGCCCAGCCGAACTGGACCACAGCGTCGACCATGAAGCCGAGGACCAGCATCTTCATGCCGGTCCCCTGACCGGATCTCGAACCGGGCGGCGACGAAGGAGAAGGAGAAGAAGAAGAAGAGGACGAGATCCGGAGCCTGGACTCGTCGACGGCGCGAGCGATCTCCCCGTCGAGGCGAACCATCTCCAGATCCACCTCGTCGTTGATGTTTCGGTAAGGGACCCGGATCGACACCGCGTCCATTGTATCCCGCTCTCCCCTCCTTCAGATCTAGCGAGGTCTCGGATGGGATCTCCGAGGAATTAGGGTTTCTCGATTGGATCTGGGGTTTGGAGGGGACGAGATCCAAGAGAGGAGGAGGAGGAAGAGGAGGAGGAGAAACCCTAAGCCTAACCCTAGGCATGGGAGCGGAGGAAGAGGAAGAGGAGAAGGAGAGAGGAAAATGGAAGGAGCAGAGGAAGAGGAAGAGGAGGAGGAGCGGAGGAAGAGGACGTTGGACCGAACCCTAATATTTCGAAAGCTTAATATTAATAAGTTTGTAAAATATTACAAGTTTGTCACCGCTCTAAAATATTAATAATGCTTTGTTTTATAAACGTTATAAAAGCCCAGAATTAGCCCAAACCGTCATAGAAAAAAGGTATTTCGAACTTTGATAATGCTTAGCTATCTGGTGTCATCAATACGTCTTATCGAGCGTTATTAATAGGCCTTTTTGTTGTAGTGACCCTTAGCTGGTAACACGCTGGTCACTGTTATTAACCCTTCGATATTGCTTCATAATTCTTGGGCAGATATAACCATGTTGGGGGATTTGGACTTTGACAATTTGGAGGATGCTAGGCAAGTGGAATAGCATGAGCTATTTGAAGGAGATAGAAGTACCAAGCGACGTGCCAGAAAAAAAGAAGAAGAAGAGTCTGGATGAGATTAGAGATAAGCCCGAGAAGCATCTCATAGTGTCGGGAAAGAAGTCAAAGGTCGCGACCCCTAGGTCCTTTGTCTGGAACGTGCAGGGGTTGGGGAATGCTCCAACCATGAAGAGAGTCAAGATGTTGTGCAAGATTCACAAGATTGACTTGTTGGCGATCATAGAACCTAAGGTGGCCTCTCATAAACTGGTGAACTGCTAGATCAAGTTGGGCTTCAAAATGGCGGTGGCAGGGGTTAAAGACGTCTGAATTTTGTCTAAAGAGGATGTGAAGATCACTAAAGTGCAGGATCATGAGCAGGTGCTCTCTGTGATTGTTCGAATACGCTCATTTCATCTTTGAGGCGAGGATTGACGAGGTCCCATCGCTTGGCAGCGACTTCATTTGGACCAACCACCAAAGGGGAGATAAGCTTCAAAGGTCCAAACTAGACAGAGTCTTCATGGACACGAACTAGAATGAATTTGTCTTCTCGACGTCGGTGGAACACCTCAACTCCACGGAATTAGACCATTAACTTCTGGTGACTGGGATTAACCATCTGCAACCTTCTCTTCGCAAACCTTTCATATTCCTTTCTTGTCGGTGTGCTCATCCCAGTTTTCTGGAGGTGGTGGATATCCTTCCGAAGATCATCTCTCGGAAACAAGGGACTTTTGTTCGAGGGGGAGAAATTGTAGACAATATTCTTCTGGTTCAGGAATTGATAAGTTGCATGGGGAAAAAGAATTGGGGAGGTAACGCTGCAATCAAAATAGACATGGAGAAGGCCTACGACAGGCTGGAATGGTCGTTCCTTATTCGGGTTCTCAGGGCGTTTGGATTCGCGGAGGTTTGGATCGATTTGATCTTCCATTCGGTCTCGAATTGTTGGTTCTCGACTTTGGTCAATGGTGTTGCTGGGGGTTTCTTCAAATCGTTTAGGGGAATCAGACAAGGAGAACCTCTATCACCTTCGCTCTTTATTATCGCTTCAGAGGCACTAAGTCGAAACCTCCACAGGCTTGGGGAGTCGACTAGCGTGCACAATTATTTTGCCACGAGCGGATGCCCGGAGGTGGCTCATCTCGCATACGCGAATGATCTTCATCTCTTCTGTGCTGGGAAGAATACATCGATCTTGGCAAACATGGATATCATACACAGGTACGAAAGAGCTTCGGGCCTGAGGATCAACTATCAAAGAAGCCGTTTATATCTTCACGAGAAGGTGGTTGAGTCGAGAAGAGAGATGCTGGCTTGTTGTGCGGGAATTACGGTCGACTGCCCCCCATTTGACTACCTCGGCTGCCCCATGTCTTATGGGAGGTGCAGGGCAGATCTCTACATTCTGTTGCTGGATAACATCACAGGGAAAATCAGTGGATGGCACAATAATATCTTATCGATAGGGGAAAAGCTAATACTGTTGAAACATGTGCTGGGCTCAATCCCAATCCACATCTTAGCGGTCTGCGACCTACCGAAGAAGGTCATCAAAGAAATTGAGAAGTTATTTGTTAGCCTCATTTGAGGAAGGAAGGTTGGTTCTGACAGAAGGATCTGGGCTTCATGGGGTACAATAGCTAGGCCGACCTCGAGTGGGGGTTTGGGTTTGTACAGGATTACGGAGATAATCGATGCTTTCTCGATTAAACAGTAGTAGAAATTCAGACTCAACCAATCGCTTTGGAGTCGATACATGCAGAAACGGTATTGTTCGAAGGATCATCCGGGGGTGGTCTCGGCTAACAGCAAAGCTTCACCGCTTTGGCGATGTCTCCTTTGCGACAGAGAGCTTGGAGAGCATCTGATTCGAACTTCCGTCGGGCCCGACGACTATGATGTTCTAAGGGACAGATGGGCGGGGCCTTTATCTCGAAATGTACCTGCTGCGACCTTCCATCGGAGGAATCCATAGATCATTTTTTGCGGATGGGGACCTTGCTCGGATCATTTGGGAGAGGATGGATGAGGAGGGTGTTCAACTTGGAGGGGGATCCGGGTATGCGGATCGCCGCTGGACTGGAGATCTGTTGGAAAGCGCCGGAAGCATCGTCGCGTAGGATAACTGGCGTGGTGATTGTCTGGGTCATGTGGAAGAACAGGAACATAAGCAGGTATAAAGGTCAGGCGCTCACTGCTTCTTAACTTTCTGTAGAGGTTCGTAGGCAGACGGAGAAGGTTACTAGCGCCAGGAGAACCTTGTAGGGGTGAACATCGGTTCGGTTCAAACCGAACCGAATATGTGAAAACCGAAATAACCGTAAACCGTATTTCTCAAAACCGAAAACCGAACCGTTTTTAAAAAAACCGAACAAAACCGAAACGAATTAATTCGGTTCGGTTTTCGGTCGGTTCGGTTTCATGGACCAATGTGCATGGCCTTCAAGTTTTTGGCAAAATGAGCCTATTTAAATAATTTTTTTTTAAAAATATATGACATTATTGTATTTATGAATTGTTATATTACATAGAGTGAAAGATATTAGTATATATAGATTGAGGGTAGATAGAGAGAGTGCTCAAAGAAGCACCGACATAGAATAGGAGAAGAGAGTGCGCTCAGTTAGGGATTAATAAACATTAGTATATGTATATTGTGGGTAGTTTGATCAATTACTAAATCTAAATCGGTTTTTGGTTCGGTTCGGTTTTTCGGATGAAGAACCAAAAACCGAACCGTTATTTCAAATTTTCAAAATTTTAAACCGTAAACCGAACCGATAACAGAAAAATCGAACCGTTTGTCATATTTCGGTTCGGTTCGGTTCGGTTTTTGGTTTTCAACCGTTATATGCTCACCCCTAGAACCTTGGAGGGGGTGAGTTTTGTGTTGGACCAGCATTGGTTGGATTTTGGCTGGGATTTAGAGAGTTGAATTTGTATAGGCAAGGGGCTTAAACTTCCTTTTGTTGCGAAGTTGGGGTATACATTTTGTACATTTTTTTGGGGCTTCCCCTATTGTTATAATATTGGCTTTTGGTTATATATATATATATATATATATATATATATATATATATATATATATATATAAAAGGGGGCTTCAAAACGGTTCAAGATTTTGTCGTCTGAGCCGTATGTATCATGGACCATTTTATTTTTTTTAAATTGCAGAAGATAAAAATTAACTTCCTCATCCACCATTTCTTAAAAAAAATACTGAGAAAAACTAAATTTCTCTCTTTCAGTACGTACAAATATCTACTTAAAAACTAAATTTAAAATTATTTAAAAACTAAATTTAAAGGAAAAAAATCAAAAAATATTTAAATTGTTTAACAAATCTTAATTCAAATATATTTAAATATTTGAACTATTTTTCAACAATATCATACAAATATTTATCCATAACAAATTATAATTAAAATTTAATTTTTTTACAAATTTTAATTATATATATATATATATATATATTTATATATATATATATATATATATATATATATATATATATATATATATATATATATATATATATATATATATATATATATATATATATACACACACACACAATAAGTTTTAATTTGAATTTAAATATTTCAATTATTGTTTGATAAAATTAGAAAGAAAGAAAGAAAAATAATTTAACGTGCAACGCACGTCCATATATATATATATATATATATATATATATATATATATATATATATATATATATATATATATATAGAGAGAGAGAGAGAGAGAGAGACAGGGGTACTTCTATAACTACGTTAGAAGGTTAGCTCTCATTGCAGGAATCCATGCGGAACTGCACTTAAGTATATTAAATTTCAATAAGTAGTTGTTAGCGCTCCCTCATAGGATCGAAATCAACCAACCATGAAGTGTTGGAGTCCAGTTTGGATTTGGTAATAGCATATTTATGGAGTCCAAATCTAATTAAATATTTGATTTAATTTAATTTAGATGTCCATAATTAGTGCTGGACTATTTTATATATAATAGGATTCTTATTTGAGGGTTTCCTATTTAAGAGATCATATTATAATCTAAAATAGGATGTTGATGGGCTATTTTAGGTGTAGTAGAATTTTTATTTGAGGGCTTCCTATATAAGAAATCCTATTATGACCTAAAATAGGTTTTTTCTCATCCTATATATATGGGGTGAGGGTGGAGGCACAATGCACATCACAAAAGTGGAGATTCGAGGTGCTCATCTACAGAAAATATAAGAGAAAGTTTTGCACTTTTCTCTTAGGACTTCGTCATCCAAGGCAGAAGGAAGAAGAGATCTAATCGAGGTGTCACGACCCGCACCCTAGAGTTAGGGCACGAGAACGTAACGACGCCCAGCCTACGCCGCAGTGTCGGCGGTAGAACGCTGTCCTAGGTCACAACATCTAACAATATAAAGCTAAGCAGTTTATACTCCCCGAATGGGGGTGACATAGCAGATACAAATTCAATCACATCTAAGGTAGAGTATGATAAGGATAGATAAAACATGAAATCCAAAATAAATACAGGAGAAAGAAGTCTAAGTGTCTAAGATACATGAACCCGGAAGTACAACTCAAAACTCAAATAAAGATACAGTAATCCACAAAGTAAATACAACTCCAGACAAAATGAAATAACTACCTAAACAACCTCTAATGTGTCTCCTCTAGGCTAGCAGGAACCTCCAGGCTATCTGTAAAATTTATCAACAAGTCCAGTCAGGACTGGAGCGAGCACAGTATATCTCAACAATTCATAGCAGGTTAGAAAATATGAACATGCAGTAAAGTAAGATACAAGTACTGAAAGAAATGCTGTATGTAAACAGAGAGAGAGAGAGCTGTAATAGAAATATCTACTATACATAGAGAACTAGCAGTGACTAGTGAGTCAGAGTACAATATGAACATGTAAATGGCCTGGGATGATTCAATGAAGACACTACGGAATGATTCAATGAAGATACTACTGGTGTATTATTCACATGTCCAATTCTACTCCCCCGTACCCCCAATCAATACATAAGGATCCAGCCAGGTTATGTTATATGATTCCATGCAAGGCCCGCGAAGGGTGATACATGGATGTCCCATAAATGGGGAGGCTGGGGGTTACCCAACTGTGTAAGATTCAAGAGACTCTGTGATCATGAGGGTACATGTCACAAGTAATCAAGTGAACCAAGAAGCATAGTGATACGCCATGTAAGTGAAACGTACAGAACACGTAGTACCCGATGCTCCCTAAGGATAACATCTCAAGAAAGGATCCATATAGTACCAATCCGTGTGACCATCGTGACAGTACAAGTAAAGTAATCTACTGCAGGAAATAATTCTAAGCAGGATATGAAATGATCAGAGAATGTACTCGCCTCGATAACCTGAATAACTGATAAGTAAAGGGGAGGTCCCACTGAAGCCACAAAGTCATATTTAAAGCAACACAGGTTACAAGGTGTTCAAGTTGTAATAAAAGAATCTCTATAATCAATCTACATTATTCTAGGTTCTTCTAAGTCAAAACAACTCTAGGTCGACTCGGGTCAATAATCTAGTCAAACTAGGTCAAGTGTTGACTTGTAGTTGACTTTGGGTCAACTGGTCAACTCTGGTCAAACAGGGTCAATTCTAGTCTAATATAAAGTGTACTTCGTTATTTGTACGTCGAAACTTACGACACGTAAATCAAGATAAGGAGATTATCGGTAAGGTTGATAATCTTATTATAGTGATCCACGTGTCCAACTTGTCAATTTCAGCGATGTGAGATCACTGGAATTGGCTGATCTCAGTTTCGTTGTACTAATCCCGAAATACGAACATTATATGAATTAATTATTAATTAATTATAAAAAGGTTAAACTCAGAAAAATTATCAACAAACATTGTCGGACGATAAAATGAACATCGCCAACGTGTCCAGAATGGTCAAATTAGCTAGGATAGCCTACCCAACGGTCCAATTTGGACACAAGGGCAAAAAGGTAATTTCGGGTCAAAACGGTGTCAGTGTCGGAGCCGTTTTGCACCAAAAAACGTGCAAGAAAACAAGTCTATAAAATATAGCAAATTATATGTCCACGCAACCAGAATGACGATACGAACCCAACGGTATCTCCAGAATTGGATTCCGTTGACCCGATCTCAATTTGGTCCGTTGACCAGAACTTGGAATTCCGGTTTGCACGAAAATGCGTGCCGGAGCTAAAGTTCTCAAAACTCAGCAAACTACCTGTCAACGAGTCCAGAATGATGATACAAACTCAACGGTATCTCTGGAATTAGATTCCGATGAGCCGATCTCAAAATGACCCGTTGATCAGGATATTGGTATCCGACTTGCACCGAAATGCGTGCCAGACCCAATGTCCACCAAAACCTACCAAATTATATGTCAACGAGTCCAGAATGACGATACGAACTCATCGGTACATCCGAAATTGGATTCCGATGAGCCGGCATCAAAAAGTCCTATTGACCCAGAATGTGGGACCCGCTTTGCACCAAAAAACGTGCTCGGGCCCACGTTCTCCAAATCTAACAAATTTTATATGAAAACATGCCAGAACGACGCCACAAGTCTAATGGTGGTGTCAGAAATGAAATCTGGAGTCCCGTGTTCAAAAATGGAATTTTACAAGTTGGAAATTACGAATTCGGACGACCAACTTTGGCGTCGAATTCAACCAATCGAACAAGCTCACAATAAAACGAAACTGGAGGGGTAGCAAGAGGGTTATACCAGCTTTGCACCAGAACTAATAGCATGCCAAACGGAGCTGCGGTGGAGGAGATACAAGCTGACGAAGTTGGCCCCGCGAAACTGTCCAAATTTAATACAATTTAAACGGTCAACTTGGTGGTCGGTTTTGATGTATCAAACGATAAAATTAACGGACAAAAATTGACATGAGCGAAGGTGGATATACCAAGATTGTGACGGAGCGAAGAAATCGCCGATCCAACGGTCGGATCTCCAGGAAATCGTGCGCGAAGTTGCTGCGACGGGGTGCCAAAACGAACTTTATTTCGCGCGCGTCACGACGGGACGTCGTTCAAAACGCAGAAATCGCCTCGACGGTGCGTCCCGGAGGACGTTGGCCGCCATGGGAGGATGGCGTAGGGTTCGTCGGAAAGGAGGCCACCCACAGGAGAGTTCACCAGAGCCACGGCAGCGCGTGGCCGGCCACGGCGGCGACGCCAGTGCTGCGCGCGCGCGCGCGTGGCTCCTGCCGGAGTTGCTGTTGCTTCGTGTGCGTCAGGCCAGGCGACGCGGCGACTCAAGGATGGCCAGCCTGGCCATGGCGAGGCAGGGCGGCGCGGCCAGGCAACCGGGGTGGTGGCGGAAATGATGGTGGCGGGCTGTGCATTGGAGGAGGAGGAGAAGATGATGATATAGAAGAGGAGGAGGAGAAGGAGGAGCTGGAGGAGAATGGTCGGGGGTCGACATCGGCCGTGGCCGACGGCCAGGGGGTCGTCGGCCAGTGGGAGTATAGGGAGGTCGGGCATGGTGATGATGGTTAGGTGTTGGTGGTGGATGAGGAGATGGTGGTTAGGTGTTGATGATGGCCCATGGGAGGAGGAGGAGACGGCCAAGTGGTGGTGGCTGTGGTGGCCGGCCGAGCTCGGCCAGGAGGTGGGGAGGTCGGGCTCGGCCAGGGTGAAAGCTGATGGTGGTGGTGATCGGCTTGTGTGAGGAGTTTGCATGGGGGTATTGGTAGTATTGTAGCTGCTGTTGTTGGAAATAATTCAAGGAGAGAGAAAGAGAGGATAAGAGAGAGAGAAAAAGTTGCTTTCCATATGAAAATTAGGGCCGGCCAATACATGTTGGCTGAGTAAAAAGTTTCCATGCTAGATTTTAAGGGGTAGGATTTAAAGAGGGAAATCAAAGGCTAGGATTCATTAGGAATTAATTGGTCATTCTAATGGATTAAATAAATAGAATTTACACTCAAAATTTGAAATAGAAAAGTAGGTATGGAATATTATTTTTGGACAATAAAATATGAGGGTGTCATGATGGAGAAAATCATGGAGCTGGACTGGACTCGGTGGAGCCGGATTGGGTCAAAACCGGACATTGTGCAAAAATCGAATTAAAAAAATAGACGTTGATGATCATGAGTGAATGAGTAGCACATTGGGATTCCAATAAATGAGACACAAGTGGCGGACGTGTAGTAGGCTCAATGTGGGCCATGTCCATAGTTGGGGCGGACAGGTTTTGGTCGACAGGGGACCCACAAATCAAGTTGGAAGATGAATGTGACGCCGTGGAGTGAAATAAAATCGGGTCATGCGTCGGGAAAGTTGTGCGAGTCAAATGGAGCTCAAAATGACGTGTCTGAGTGGGACACAAAGGTCATAGGTGACAAGCGTCTCGAGTAGATCACCAATGAGGAGTTGGTTTCAAGAAACTGACTGGTCTTGCGCTCCCAATTTAAATGTCATGGTAACGCGCTGAAAATGATCAAGAAAAAGAGTGGGAAAATAAATAACAATCAATTGGTCTAAACCGACCCAAAGTTCAGCGAAGCAGAAAGAGCACAAGGGAACAAGTTTGGATGGGACACTATATACCGTCATGAAGGTAATCATTGTCCACTCCAAAACCCGTGAAGAAGATTTCCAGAATTGAACATCCCTGATACTCCAAATATCAATGGCACGGGAAAGTACACTTAGGGAAAAATAATAGAATAAAATATTTATCAAAACCAATAAATCAGAAAATAAATAAAATGAAAAAAAAACCAACCCGAAATTCAGGGTGCTCACATCCTACCCACCTTATAAAAATTTCGTCCTCGAAATTAAAATGTCCCTACTCCCTCTAGGTCAAACCCCCACAATCAAAGTCCCAGAACTTAAACAAATAATACCATCAAATAAAAGAACGGCATACAGGGTCATGGCATACGGTGGTAGTGAAAGTCTCATCTAGGTATACTAGTCATGCTAACTGAATCGGTCATAGGGTATCAAACACACAAGCAAATCCAGGGTGCTAAACGAGAAAGATGCAGAAATATCAAATCATCAAAACTGTAAGACAGTCTACCATCCCATGTGAAAACTGGTACTCATCAAAAAAATAAAGAAAGGTAACCACCAATCATCTAAAAGGGTACAGAAAATCAAATTGAAAATTAAGGAATTGAAAATCACTTGCATTGAAATCCAATCACATTATATAATATAGAGAGCATTAGAGAGGGAAAACTAGCATCATGTGTATGGGGATATGTGAAATATATATGAAGAGTATAGGAGGATTTGGGTTCCAAAACAACAGTTATCAAGTTACACTAGTCATGGCATTTTGGTTAAACAATCTACAATACGCAACCTATTTAATCATAACATGCATGGCTAACCATATATATATAAAAAAAAAATAGAGACTTAGTCATGTATCTATATACGTTATAACATATATGCATAAAATCTATATATATCCTTATAGATATATAATCCTAACATAGAGGGGAAGCGTAAGGTTAAATGACAGTATATAATATGTTAGAGTGTGTATGGGTGTGTCCTTGTACAGGGTTATAGCTTAGTATTGAAAGGTTAAATCCAGGTTTAGTTCAACATTTACATATAAAATCTGAAAACGAGCTAACATTTAAACCATGGAAATTATGAACATAATGCGATCTCAAATTTTAGGGTTTGAAATATCACAACCAATCTCAATGGTCATAACACATCCTAACATGATAGAAAAGAAACCCTAACATACTATCAATATATTTACCTACGCATACAGTTTAATATTACATGTTAAATCCGAAATTTAACTAAACATGGAAATTAATGTAAAAATGTTAACATGTAACTAGTTTTCAAAATTTCGGAGAACTTGAACATTAAAACCCAACTCAATGTTTATCACAAACTAGCATGTAAGAATATAAAGCTTAAAATTTATATCCTACTTCTCACAAGGTATATAGCTCAAATGTTCCATTTAAGAAAATAAAACAGCAATTTGAACTAAACATTTAGAAACTCAGCACTAAGGTTAATATGTACACAGTCTTAAATTTGACAATTTAACATAACTTAACCAATTTTTTGAATTGAAACTCTAAGTATAACATACATGTGCAGTTATATAGACAAAACTAATAACATAAAATTTATATTTAAATTACGAATTTAAACATGGAAAAACAGAGAACCAGAAATATTGGTTATGAAAATTTGGACATCAACAACATATCAATATGTATCTAGATATGTGGAAAAATCAAGTGTAGCATGCATACGTGTTAGGCAAGGTGTCTGCTATATATATTCGTATACATATTCTCATGTCCCAATAAAAATTAATTTTTACATTAAGACTAATATTTAGATTCCTACCAAGATTGCAAGCAGGCGATTGACAAAATCAAGACAGTTTTATTATCATTATTATTTAATACAAGAATAATAGCAAGAAAGAAATAACGCTAAAATCTGTTTTGCTTATCTGTTTAAAGAAGGAACGATTTTGAAATCCAGATCTAAAATATCAAATCCAACATGAGGCCTTTAGTAAAATCATCGATTCATAGTATTATGAAAACTCATAGCAAGAAGTTACACAAAGGTTTATGAAAACAACTAAACATACTCTTAAGTTAAATGACAAGAAACTAGGCAAAACAACAAATAATAATTTTTTTTTTGAATGACTGAGAAATGTAGAGAAAACTTGTTCAAAATATTTTAAGTACAATCTGATAATCATATGCGTCTATCCAAAATCATGGTACTCTAAATCCTCGTCATACCAGTAAGCAAGGCTACGATAATCACAAAGCCCTTGACTTATGCACATATCTCTAGAATCATAGTATTTAACATTTTCGCGGTGCCGCATGCTTGGCTGCGAAAACCTTAAATTCTCACACCCGAGAAATACATCCAGAGTCAGACTATATGTCCTCACCATGCTGGCTAATGTGACTATAGAAGACTAGATTCCATAACATAGATGGCCTAACCCATATAATTTTATCTTGCCAAAAATTAAATTAAATCAATAATGAATACTCAAAAATCAAATCAAATTTATTAACGAACATCAAAATTCAAAAATGACAAAATCTATCAAAATACAAACTCGGATACAACAGCTATCATCAAAATTCAAAATTCGACAATCTTCCATCAAAATAAATGCAAACTCAAATTCAACAATAATCCATAAAAATCAAATTTAACAACAAAAAGTAAAAAAGAATCAAATCAAGGGAAAAAGAGAGTTTTCAAATCGAAGTTAAATAAGATTCTCCAGGGTCGTCCCAGGAATCTCTCAAGGGATCCTAGCTGTGATTGAGTATCTTCAAAATATATCCTAATCCTACTGCAGGCTGTAGTGGTACTCTAGTTCGAATACCACTACATAAACTCGACCTGCATGGGCCACCACTAAAAATGTGTCACGACCCGCACCCTAGAGTTAGGGCACGAGAACGTAACGACGCCCAGCCTACGCCGCAGTATCGGCGGTAGAACGCTGTCCTAGGTCACAACATCTAACAATATAAAGCTAAGCAGTTTATACTCCCCGAATGGGGGTGACATAGCAGATACAAATTCAATCACATCTAAGATAGAGTATGATAAGGATAGATAAAACATGAAATCCAAAATAAATACAGGAGATAGAAGTCTAAGTGTCTAAGATACATGAACCCGGAAGTACATCTCAAAACTCAAATAAAGATACAGTAATCCACAAAGTAAATACAACTCCAGACAAAATTAAATAACTACCTAAACAACCTCTAATGTGTCTCCTCTAGGCTAGCAGGCACCTCCAGGCTATCTGTAAAATTTATCAACAGGTCCAGTCAGGACTGGAGCGAGCATAGTACATCTCAACAATTCATAGCAGGTTAGAAAATATGAACATGTAGTAAAGTAAGATACATGTACTGAAAGAAATGCTGTATGTAAACAGAGAGAGAGCTGTAATCGAAATATCTACTATACATAGAGAACTAGCAGTGACTAGTGAGTCAGAGTACAATATGAACATGTAAATGGCCTGGGATGATTCAATAAAGACACTACGGAATGATTCAATGAAAATACTACTGGTGTATTATTCACATGTCCAATTCTACTCCCCCGTACCCCCAATCAATACACAAGGATCCAGCCAGGTTATGTTATATGATTCCATGCAAGGCCCGCGAAGGGTGATACATGGATGTCCCATAAATGGGGAGTCTGGGGGTTACCCAACTGTGTAAGATTCAAGAGACTCTGTGATCATGAGGGTACATGTCACAAGTAATCAAGTGAACCAAGAAGCAAAGTGATACGCCATGTAAGTGAAACGCACAGAACACGTAGTACCCGATGCTCCCTAAGGATAACATCTCAAGAAAGGATCCATATAGTACCAATCCGTGTGACCATCGTGATAGTACAAGTAAAGTAATCTACTGCAGGAAATAATTCTAAGCAGGATATGAAATAATCAGAGAATGTACTCGCCTCGATAACCTGAACAACTGATAAGTAAAGGGGAGGTCCTACTGAAGCCACAGAGTCCTATTTAAAGCAACACAGGTTACAAGGTGTTCAAGTTGTAATAAATGAATCTCTATAATCAATCTACATTATTCTAGGTTCTTCTAAGTCAAAACAACTCTAGGTCGACTCGGGTCAATAATCTAGTCAAACTAGGTCAAGTGTTGACTTGTAGTTGACTTTGGGTCAACTGGTCAACTCTGGTCAAACAGGGTCAATTCTAGTCTAATATAAAGTGTACTTCGTTATTTGTACGTCAAAACTTACAACACGCAAATCGAGATAAAGAGATTATCGGTAAGGTTGATAATCTTATTATAGTGATCCACGTGTCCAACTTGTCAATTTCAGCGATGTGAGATCACTGGAATTGGCTGATCTCAGTTTCGTTGTACTAATCCTGAAATACGAACATTATTTGAATTAATTATTAATTAATTATAAAAAGGTTAAACTCAGAGAAATTATCAACAAACATTGTCGGACGATAAAATAAACATCGCCAACGTGTCCAGAATGGTCAAATTAGCTAGGATAGCCTATCCAACGGTCCAATTTGAACACAAAGGCAAAAAGGTAATTTCGGGTCAAAACGGTGTCCGTGTCGGAGCCGTTTTGCACCGAAAAACGTGCAAGAAAACAAGTCTATAAAATATAGCAAATTATATGTCCACGCAACCAAAATGATGATACGAACCCAACGGTATCTCCAGAATTGGATTCCATTGACCCGATCTCAATTTGGTCCGTTGACTAGAACTTGGAATTCCGGTTTGCACGGAAATGCATGCCGGAGCCAAAGTTCTCAAAACTCAGCAAACTACCTGTCAACGAGTCCAGAATGATGATACGAACTCAACGGTATCTCCGGAATTGGATTCCGATGAGCCGATCTTAAAATGACCCGTTGACCCGGATATTGGTATCCGACTTGCACCGAAATGCGTGCCAGACCCAATGTCCACCAAAACCAAGCAAATTATATGTCAACGAGTCCAGAATAACGATACGAACTCATCGGTACATCCGGAATTGGATTCCGATAAGCCGGCATCAAAAAGTCCTGTTGACCCAGAATGTGGGATCCGCTTTGTACCGAAAAACGTGCCCGGGCCCACGTTCTCCAAATCTAACAAATTTTATATGAAAATATGCCAGAACGACGCCACAAGTCTAATGGTGGTGTCAGAAATGAAATCTGGAGTCCCGTGTTCAAAAATGGAATTTTACAAGTTGGAAATTACGAATTCGGACGACCAACTTTGGCGTCGAATTCAACCAATCGAACAAGCTCACAATGAAACGAAACTGGAGGGGTAGCAAGAGGGTTATACCAGCTTTGCACCGGAACTGGTAGCACTCCAAACAGAGCTGCGGTGGAGGAGATACAAGCTGACGAAGTTGGCCCCGCGAAACTGTCCAAATTTAATACAATTTAAACGGTCAACTTGGTGATCGGTTTTGATGTATCAAACGATAAAATTAACGGACGAAAATTGACATGAGCGAAGGTGGATATACCAAGATTGTGACGGAGCAAAGAAATCGCCGATCCAACGGTCGGATCTCCAGAAAATCGCACGCGAAGTTGCTGCGACGGGGCGCCAAAATGAACTTCATTTCGCGCGCGTCACGACGGGACGTCGTTCAAAACGCAGAAATCGCCTCGACGGTGCGTCCTGGAGGACGTTGGCCGCCATGGGAGGATGGCATAGGGTTCGTCGGAAAGGAGGCCACCCACGGGAGAGTTCACCGGAGCCACGGCAGCACGTGGCCGGCCACGGCGGCGGTGCCAGTACTGCGTGCGCGCGCGCGTGGCTCCAGCCGGAGTTGCTGTTGCTTCGTACGCGTCAGGCCAGGCGACGCGGCGACGCAAGAATGGCCGGCCTGGCCATGACGAGGCAGGGCGGCGTGGCCAGGCAACCGGGATGGTGGCGAAAATGATGGTGGCGGGCTGTGCATTGGAGGAGGAGGAGAAGATGATGATATGGAAGAGGAGAAGGAGAAGGAGGAGCTGGAGGAGAATGGTCTGGGGTCGACGTCGGCCGTGGCCGACGGCCAGGGGGTCGTCGGCCAGTGGGTGGATAGGGAGGTCGGGCATGGTGATGATGGTTAGGTGTTGGTGGTGGTTGAGGAGATGGTGGTTAGGTGTTGATGATGGCCCATGGGAGGAGGAGGAGACGGCCAAGTGGTGGTGGCTGTGGTGGCCGGCCGAGCTCGGCCAGGAGGAGGGGAGGTCGGGCTCGGCCAGGGTAAAGCTGATGGTGGTGGTGATCGGCTTGTGTGAGGAGTTTGCATGGGGGTGTTGGTAGTATTGTAGCTGCTGTTGTTGGAAATAATTCAAGGAGAGAGAAAGAGAGGATAAGAGAGAGAGAAAAAGTTGCTTTCCATATGAAAATTAGGGCCGGCCAATACATGTTGGCTGAGTAAAAAGTTTCCATGCTAGATTTTAAGGGGTAGGATTTAAAGAGGGAAATCAAAGGCTAGGATTCATTAGGAATTAATTGGTCATTCCAATGGATTAAATAAATGGAATTTATACTCAAAATTTGAAATAAAAAAGTAGGTATGGAATATTATTTTTGGACAATAAAATATGTGGGTGTCATGATGGAGAAAATTATGGAGCTGGACTGGACTCGGTGGAGCCGGATTGGGTCAAAATCGGACATTGTGCAAAAATTAAATTAAAAAAATAGACGTTGATGATCATGAGTGAATGAGTAGCACATGGGGATTCCAATAAATGGGACACAAGTGGCAGACGGGTAGTAGACTCAATATGGGCCATGTCCATAGTTGGGGCGGACAGGTTTTGGTCGACAGGGGATCCACAAATCAAGTTGGAAGATGAATGTGACGCCGTGGAGTGAAATAAAATTGGGTCACGCGTCGAGAAAGTTGTGCGAGTCAAATGGAGCTCCAAATGACGTGTCTGAGTGGGACACAAAGGTCATAGGTGACAAGCGTCTCGAGTAGATCACCAATGAGGAGTTGGTTTCAAGAAACTGACTGGTCTTGCGCTCCCAATTTAAATGTCATGGTAACGCGCTAAAAATGATCAAGAAAAAGAGTGGGAAAATAAATAACAATCAATTGGTCTAAACCGACCCAAAGTTCAGCGAAGCAGAAAGAGCACAAGGGAACAAGTTTGGATGGGACACTATATACCGTCATGAAGGTAATCATGTCCACTCCAAAACCCGTGAAGAAGATTTCCAGAATTGAACATCCCTGATACTCCAAATATCAATGGCACGGGAAAGTACACTTAGGGAAAAATAACAGAATAAAATATTTATCAAAACCAATAAATCAGAAAATAAATAAAATGAAAAAAAAAACCAACCCAAAATTCAGGGTGCTCACAAAGGGTTCAACATTAGTTTTTGTCAATCTTGTAATTTCATCTGAGTTATAGAGATTGAGATTTGTCCAGGTGACGTAGTCACCGCCATATACTTGTCTTTATATGTTCTTGGTGTCCGTTATACGTGGTTTGGTTATTTCAGGTGGGTTGGCCTAAGTTTTTGCTGCGACAACGTCTCAGATACGGTATCGGGGCGCAGGAGGGCGTATCCGATTCCCAACATCTGGTATCAGAGCTTTGGAGGTTCTGGCAACCATATCTACAGAGCATATAAACACTCGTATGATCACCCTTACAGGGGAAAACTGGGCGATTTGGAAACCAAGGATGGAGGATCTACTCTGGTGCAAGGACTTGCATTGGTCGTTGGAGGGCGACAACGCAAAGCCAATAGATAAAGCTACTGAAGACTGGAAACGACTGGATCGAAAGGTCGTTGGATTCATCCACCAATGGTTGGATGATTCGGTGTTTCACCACATGTCCATGGAGAGTTCCGTAAAAGCATTGTGGGAGAAGCTACATTCGCTGTACGAAAGAAAGACGGCTGACAACAAGGCATTTCTTATTCGCCAACTCGTCAACTCGAAGTACACGGAGGGTGCCCCAATGGCACCACATCTGAACGAGGTTCAAGGTATCATCAATCAGTTGTCTGCGATAAAGATGGTAATTGATGATGAGCTTCGGGCCTGTAATGCCTGTGGTTCGTGTTACGTATTTCCGAAATACGTACGTATTTATGCTTGTATTGCATGATTCCTTGTTTAGTTTTCTTCATGGCTTGGCTTGGTTTATTCTTGGCCCGGGTTGGCTTGGTTCGGTTGGGATTATTTTGGTTCATCATGAACCATGGATAAACCCCCTACCTACCACCACCTTTGATATTTATTGCCATTTCTTCTTTCTCTCTCTTCATTACTCATCTTCTTCTTCTCCATTACTTCCTTACCTACCAAAGAGAGGGAGAGAGAGGTCTAGGCAAGTGCAACTTGCTTCCACAAGAGAGCTCATTTTTATTGTTCTATTAGCTACTTCTCATGTTTCTAAGACACATTAGAACTTATCATTTTCCATTTTGAGGCTTTAATTTTTGTAGATCTAGGAATTAGTTATTTTTGGATTTTGGTGGCTTTGATCTATCAAACTTCTTTGTTTTCAAGTTTTGATGGTTTCATGTTGTAGAGAATTTTATTCTATCCAATTTTGACCATTGAAAAGTTGGATTTGGACTTATTTTGACCAAGTTATGGACTTTTGAAGCTTTAGGTTCAACCATGGAGTTCCTGCTAATTTGGAGAAGACAATGAGCAGTGCACGAGCTTTTTAGCTTGTGCCACAGAGCTGCGCGCGCTCTTTAGCGAAGCGCAATCGACCCCATACGCTGCCTTTTGGGAGCGTATGACTCGCATACGCTCGCTTGCTTGACAAGGAGTCGTATGGACCCCATACGCTACCTTTTGGGAGCGTATGACTCGCATACGCTCGTTTGCTTGACAAGGAGTCGTATGGACCCCATACGCTGCCTTTTGGGAGCATATGACTCGCATACGCTCGCTTGCTTGACAAGGAGTCGTGTGGACCCCATACGCTGCCTTTTGGAAGCGTATGACTTGCGTAGCCTGACTTGAGCGTAGCCTGACTTGAGCGTAGCCTGACCTGAGCGTAGCTTGACCTGAGCGTAGCCTGATTACCCTAGATCTTTTATAGTCTTGTATATTGATATTTTATTAGATATTTAACGTCCATTTTATATCCTTACGCCTTTTGTCATGAACTTGATAATCACGAATTTGTATAATATGTTTGGAAATGATAACTGAGCCTGACACGATAGTGACCCGTAGTGGTGCACTCTTGACATGAGTAACATAACATGACCTGATAGTGGCCCGTCGTGGCGCACTCCTGACTAGTACACTTGGTATGATAACCTGACATGATTATCTCGAATAGCTGTTACGACGGCTACCTGACATGACATGACCTGTATAATTAATCTGGACACCATGGGCGATTGTGTTTGTATAAATAAACCAGTCCTGTCTTGCATCATGTCTAGGACAGGGACTCCTGAGTACCACGGTCAGGAGTACCTACTAAAATGGACTAAGGCTAATAACTAGATTAATACATTAGTCATGACGAGATTTCCCAGCTACAGGCAATCCCGTTACCTGGGCACGCCTTGGGATCTGTAGCCTGCCGTCGAGTAGGGCACATTTCCAGCACACTGTCATGTGTTGCACCCTTCAAGCTACATAAGGGTACATTCGTTTCCTGGACGATGTACCCACCTGAATTCAACTCTAATCTTTTAACCCGGGTAACCTGGATGGTCTGCAGGGCTTGTGGCTGTGGAGTAATCTCACTGCATCTTCTAAGTAATTAGGCTTGTGACAATCCTAGTTAGTTAAAGTATCAAGCCGTAATTCTTGCTTGGCCGTGAAGTGATTGGATGGAGTCTAACCAGTCTAGTCTTGCCCTGATCCTGTTCCAGATTATTGAATGACCAGAATGCTTGTATATATTTTACTGATAAATGGTGAGAATTCCAAGTTCTGTTCAGACGAAGGGTTACAACCCCGGTCCTTATTTGGTTTACGGGTTGTAACCTGGTTATCTGAATAGTTTCATGGTTATCTCGTCGTATATCGTCCTGGTGTATTTTCTTTATTTCCAGTTCTTACTTTTATTTATATCTTGTGCTGATTGCTGGTTTTAGTTCTTAAGTGAAGCTTCCTTTGTGGCACTTGCTCTTTCTGGGGTCTGACCCAGCTGGTTTTGTGTGGCCAGATTTCGGAGCAGCTCCAGAGGATCTACCGACCTTCCAGCCAGATGGTGAACACTAGACGGAACCCTGGCAACGAGTGGGTTATTTTGGCTCTTCCACTCTATTGTAAAATATTCTTTTGAGGCGTTTAGCCGACGAGCACCTGTTTAGCTCGATTGCACTTTACTTATTGTCTGCCTACGGGCTGTAACATGATTAACAGATCCTAGGGTTGATCATGTATGACTAAACTCTTTTTAGTCCTGACATTTTGTAACGACTAGCTTCATGATCAACTGAATATGTAATGTTTGGAACGCCTTACTATTGTATATTTAATGATCATACATCTTGTGACTTTTACTTACTTGTTTGTGATTGAGACACTAGGCTTGTTCATGACCTTAAGAGACCGTTGGCTTGTAGATAAACCCTCATATATCTAGATAGCCGTGACCGTATAGCGAGATGGATTCCATTTCATATACGTAGCTGGCTATGTCTGCCCCCGCTCTCCAGTATTCTGGTTCTGGGGCGTGACATGGTTTAAGTGGTGGCCCATGCAGGTCTTATAAATCAAGATATGTGAGGGTTTACCGAATAGATGTCTCAATCAGTATTCGCCCTTGATCTCTGCTCATAACTTCTGAATCTCTGGATTCTTGTCCTGATCATATGCTTGTATCGTTGATCTGTCCTGGTCCTTCCTTATTGTTTCCTATGTCGTCTTCTTCAGCGGCATTGTTCGTGGTCCTACCGACCAGCAAGACGGAGTACCTCCCGCGGACCAGCAGCAACCTGGAGATCAAGCCCAGCATTCCGGAGTAGCCTCCAGAGTCGTGCCTTCTGGCGGAGAGCCACCAGTTCAGCCAGTTCAGCCTGTAGAACCTGATGATGGCACTTTGGCAGGACTCGTCAGAACCATGATAGCTTCCCAAGATCGTCGTGGAGACGCCTTGCAACAGGCAGTGACGGATGCTTTGACCCGAGGCGATCATCCAGGGAACAGCGCGGCCAACAGCTTCAAGCGCTTGGACCCTCCATTCTTCGACGGTAGTGAAGATGCTATCGCAGCAGATGCATGGCCTCAGGACACAGAGGTGATTCTAGAAGCAGCCAGGACCCCAGAGAACGAGAAGGTAGCCGTGTTGCGCCTGCAGTTGTTAGATCTTGCCCGCAGCTGGTGGGCAGCGCAGGCCGTTGGATTAGCAGCACCCATTGCTTGGGCAGTATTCAGAAAGAGATTTCAGACCAAGTATTTCGATACCGTGGCTCGGTATGATCTGCAGACGAGGTTTACCCATCTGAAGTAAGGAGGCAGGACGATCGACGGATATGCGGCCGAGTTTTCCAGACTCAGTCGATTTGCTCCCACTTTGGTGGCAATCGAGTATGATAGAGCCCAGCGGTTCCAGCAGGGACTTCACTTGGAGATCTTGTTGGCAGTTGAGCAGTTTGAGCATCAGACTTTTGATGCAGTCTTGAGAGAAGCCCGGAGGCATGAGTATACGTCCCAGAGGATTATAGATAGGGCCGGAAGTCGGAAGAGATCTCACGGCCAGATGAATCAGTCTTCAGCACTAGCCCCGGCAGCCAGGGCTTTGACTATTGGAGCTCCGAGGCGAGCGGCGTCAGTGACGTCGGTCCAGTATTCAACCCCGACGTACCCTCAGCAGCAGCAGAAGCAGAAGCAATCTTCCGCAGTGGATTGTTCTCATTGTGGGAAGCCAGGCCATGTAGTGGCAGAGTATCGCAGGACACAGGGATTGTGTCTGGCTTGTGGAGCACCAGACCATAGGGTTGGATCCTGTCCGAATAGGGGTGGTTCATCATCGTCCAACCTTTCTAGCTCTTCGGTGAGAGGACCAGCTCCGGTCCAGCAGCAGCAGTATCTATTGTCGAGGCCCTTGCCGCCTCAGACCCAAGTGTTCCAGCAGCAGAACCCCCAGCAGTATGCACAAGTCCAAGCCCAGAGTCAGAGCAGGCAGCGAGGATTTCAGCAGAGGGGACCAGCACCTCGGGGGCACGGTCAGGCTATGGTGATGACCGTGGAAGAAGGATTGGCACCAGGAGAGGTAGTGGCAGGTACTATTCTCGTCAACTCCTTTCCAGCTTCAGCTTTATTTGCTGGTGCATCACATTCTTTTATGTCTGCACGATTCGCAACACGGGTAGGACTGGAGCCCGAGTCATTATCAGTAAGGCTCAATATACTTACTGGTAACGGACTTGTGGGTGTAGATAGAGTGTTTTCCTCGTGTCGGATCGTAGTTAGTGGTAGAGAGTTCCCCGCTAGATTGATAGAGTTCCCGATGGCCGATTATGATGTGGTCCTAGGGATGGATTGGTTGAGGAACCAGTATGCTAGGATAGACTGCCACATTGGCAGGGTTGTTTTTAGCATTCCAGGGGAGCCAGAGTTTTTTTCTCCCGAGGTGAAGTTGAGTCATCTCCTCCAGTATTGCGGATGGCAGTAGCAGCAGTTCAGTTGCCCAGGATAGTCGAGGAGTTTCCAGATGTTTTCCCAGAAGAACTTCCAGGTATGCCTCCGGAGCGAAAGATCGAGTTCACTATAGACTTGATTCTCGGGACAGCCCCAGTGTCAGAGAGAGTCTACAGGATGGCGCCATCAGAGTTGGAGATATTGTACAAGATGATTGAAGAACTCAGAACCAAGGGATTCATTCGTGCTAGTGGATCGCGTTGGGGAGCCCCGATGCTTCTTGTGAAAAAGAAGGATGGTACGTCCAGGTTATGTGTTGATTATCGTACCTTGAACTCAGTGACAATCAAGAACAGATACCCTCTTCCGAGGATAGATGACTTGTTTGATCAACTCAAGGAGGCTTCAGTATTCTCGAAGATTGATTTGTGCTCAGGTTATCATCAGATCAGAGTCAGAGAGCAGGACATCCCGAAGACAGCTTTTAGATCGAGATACGGGCATTGGGAATTCCTTGTTATGCCTTTTGGAGCAACCAATACGTCGGCAGTATTCATGGACCTCATGAATCGCATCTTCATGCCTTACTTGGATCAGTTTGTGATTGTGTTCTTGGATGACATCCTGGTCTACAGCAAGAGTGAAGTGGAGCATGAGCAGCATCTCCGTATAGTTCTTCAGATCCTCAGAGAGCACCAGTTATATGCCAAGTTCAGTTAATACGAGTTCTGGCTCGATCGTATTTCGTACTTGGGTCATATCATCACTCGAGGAGGAGTAGAAGTGGATCCCCAGAAGATTGTGGCTATTGAGTCGTGGCTAGTGCCCAGCACAGTTACAGAGGTTCGCAGTTTTTTTGGATTGGCCGGCTACTACCGGCAGTTTATTTCAAATTTTGCTCGAATTTCAGCGCCATTGACGCAGTTGACCCACAAGGATGTGCAGTTTACTTGGACAGCTGAGTGTCAGAGTTCTTTTGAGCAGTTGAAGCGAAGCCTGATAACGGCTCCTATTCTCACGCTTTCAGATGGGACCGGAGGATTCTCAGTGTACTGTGATGCTTTAGGCAGAGGTTTAGGATGTGTTCTGATGCAGCATGGGAAGGTAATAGCTTATACGTCACGACAACTTCGTAATCATGAGAGGAATTACCCAACCCATGACTTGGAGCTGGCAGCAGTGGTGTTTGCACTTAAGTTATGGAGGCACTACTTGTATGGAGACAGGGTAGAGATTTTCACCGACCACAAGAGCCTGAAGTATGTTTTCACCCAGAAGGATCTTAACATGCGTCAGAGAAGGTGGCTGGAGCTTCTTGTGGATTATGATGTCAACCTGCAGTATCATCCCGGGAAGACCAATGTTGTTGCGGACGCATTGAACAGGAGAGCGGGAGTTTATTTTCTAACAGCGCAACCAGAGCTGTTAGCAGATCTTCAGAAGATGGGTATTGAAGTTGTTCTCCCTTCCAGTGTGGCCTTGATGGCCAGTATGCAAGTTCAGTCCACTATAGTCGAGAGGATCAGGATGGCGCAGTCAGCAGATTCCAAGCTTCAGCGACTCAGAGCAGAGTGTGAGGCAGGACGAAGACCAGAGTTATGCATTCATGAGGATGGTACACTTCGACATGGTAATCGTCTTTTTGTACCCAGCGGAGATATCCGGCAGGAGATCATGTCAGAAGCGCACAGTTCGCAGTATTCCATCCATCCCGGCAGTACGAAGATGTACCGTGACATCCGTCAGCATTTCTGGTGGAATGGCATGAAGCGGGAGATAGCTCGGTTTGTCTCTCGGTGTTTGGTTTGCCAACAAGTTAAAGCTGAACATCAGAGACCGGCTGGACTTCTTCAGCCCTTACCGATTCCAGAATGGAAGTGGGAGCATGTGACCATGGATTTTGTGACTGGACTACCTAGATCCCCAGCTGGTAGAGATTCTATCTGGGTTATAGTTGATCGGCTCACGAAAGTGGCTCACTTTCTTCCATTGAGAGTTGGTCAGTCGACGGCTCAGTTAGCAAAAATGTACCTCAGGAAGATTGTCAGATTGCACGGGGTGCCAGTCAGTATCACCTCGGACCGAGATTCAAGATTTACGTCGCACTTCTGGCGTAGCTTGCAAGAGAGTTTGGGAACTCATCTCCAGTTCAGTTCAGCATATCACCCGCAGACAGATGGCCAGTCGGAGCGCACGATCCAGACTCTTGAAGACATGTTGCGGTCTTGCACACTTGACTTCGGTGGTTCATGAAAAGATCACTTGCACCTGGTGGAATTCTCGTACAACAACACTTTCCAGACTAGTATCCAGATGGCACCGTTCGAGGTAATGTATGGTAAGAAGTGCAGATCCCCGCTAGCCTGGGATGATGTTGGAGAGAGACAGATGCTCGGTCCAGAAATGATTGCCCAGACAGTTGAAGTGGTCAGGCGAGTCAGAGATCATCTTCGAGTTTTCCAAGATCGCCAACGCCATTGGGCCGATTCTCATCGACGCCCTCTCGAGTTTTTGGTCGGCGATCATGTATTTCTGAGGATTTCGCCTAACCGTGGCGTCATTCCTTTCGGCATACGGGGCAAGCTTAGTCCTAGGTATATAGGACCGTTTGACATTCTAGAGCGAGTAGAAGATGTATCCTATCATCTCGCTCTTCCACCGTCGCTAAGCGAGGTGCATGACGTGTTCCATGTATCCCAATTACGACGGTATATCCCGGACCCGAGCCACATCCTGGATCATTCGGAATTGGTTGTTGGTACCAACCTTTCATATGAGGAGAGGCCCGTGTCTATATTGGACCGAAGAGAGAAGATCCTCAAGAACAAGACTATCAAGTTAGTCTGAGTTGCTTGGGGTCATCACTCTTTGGGGGAGTCAACGTGGGAGCGTGAGGGTGATATCCGATCGCGATATCCTGACTTGTTTGACTCGTGAGGTATAATGTCTTTCTTATGCCTCATGCCTTCGATTCCTTGCTTGAATGAGTGATTGTATGCCTAGTTATAGCTTGCATGTGATTAATGTAGCTTGTCATTGCTCCTCTAACCTCTTGATTAAATTCCGAGGACGGAATTCTTTTAAGGTGGGTAGAGTTGTAATACCTGTGGTTCGTATTACGTATTTTTGGAATACGTGTACGTATTTATTCTTGTATTGCATGATTCCTTGTTTAGTTTTCTTCATGGCTTGGCTTGGTTTATTCTTGGCCCGGGTTGGCTTGGTTCGGTTGGGATTATTTTGGTTCATCATGAACCATGGATAAACCCCCTACCTACCACCACCTTTGATATTTATTGCCATTTCTTCTTTCTCTCTCTTCATTACTCATCTTCTTCTTCCCCATTACTTCCTTACCTACCAAAGAGAGGGAGAGAGAGGTCTAGGCAAGTGCAACTTGCTTCCACAAGAGAGCTCATTTTTATTGTTCTATTAGCTTCTTCTCATGTTTCTAAGACACATTAGAACTTGTCATTTTCCATTTTAAGGCTTTAATTTTTGTAGATCTAGGAATTAGTTATTTTTAGATTTTGGTGGTTTTGATCTATCAAACTTCTTTGTTTTTAAGTTTTGATGGTTCCATGTTTTAGAGAATTTTATTCTATCCAATTTTGACCTTTGAAAAGTTGGATTTGGACTTATTTTGACCAAGTTATGGACTTTTGAAGCTTTGGGTTCAACCATGGGGTTCCTGCTGATTTGGAGAAGACAGTGAGCAGTGCACAAGCTTTTTAGCTTGTTCCACAGAGCTGCGTGTGCTCTTTAGCGCAGCGCAATCGACCCCATACGCTGCCTTTTGGGAGCGTATGACTCGCATACGCTCGCTTGCTTGACAAGGAGTCGTATGGACCCCATACGCTGCCTTTTAGGAGCGTATGACTCGCATACGCTCGCTTGCTTGACAAGGAGTCGTATGGACCCCATACGCTACCTTTTGGGAGCGTATGACTCGCATACGCTCGCTTGTTTGACAAGGAGTCGTGTGGACCCCATACGCTGTCTTTTGGAAGCGTATGACTTGCGTAGCCTGACTTGAGCGTAGCCTGACTTGAGCGTAGCCTGATTATCCTGGATCTTTTATAGTCTTGTATATTGATATTTTATTAGATAATATGTTTGGAAAGGATAACTGAGCCTGACACGATAGTGACCCGTAGTGGTGCACTCCTGACATGAGTAATATGACATGACCTGATAGTGGCCCGTCGTGGCGCACTCCTGACTAGTACACTTGGCATGATAACCTGACATGATTATCTCGAATAGCTGTTGCGACGGCTACCTGACATGATATGACCTGTATAATTAATCTGGACACCGTGGGCGATTGTGTTTGTATAAATAAACCAGTCCTGTCTTGCATCATGTCTAGGACAGGGACTCCTGAGTACCACGGTCAGGAGTACCTACTAAAATGGACTAAGGCTAATAACTAGATTAATACATTAGTCATGACGAGATTTCCCAGCTACAGGCAATCCCGTTACCTGGGCACGCCTTGGGATCTGTAGCCTGCCGTCGAGTAGGGCACATTTCCAGTACACTGTCATGTGTTGCACCCTTCAAGCTACCTAAGGGTATATTCGTTTCCTGGACGATGTACCCACCTAAATTCAACTCTAATCTTTTAACCCGGGTAACCTGGATGGTCTGCAGGGCTTGTGGCTGTGGAGTAATCTCACTGCATCTTCTAAGTAATTAGGCTTGTGACAATCCTAGTTAGTTAAAGTATCAAGCCGTAATTCTTGCTTGGCCGTGACGTGATTGGATGGATTCTAACCAGTCTAGTCTTGCCCTGATCCTGTTCCAGATTATTGAATGACCAGAATGCTTGTATTTATTTTACTGATAAATGGTGAGAATTCCAAGTTCTGTTCAGACGAAGGGTTACAACTCCGGTCCTTGTTTGGTTTACGGGTTGTAACCTGGTTATCTGAATAGTTCCATGGTTATCTCGTCGTATATCGTCCTGGTGTATTTTCTTTATTTCCAGTTCTTACTTTTATTTATATCTTGTGCTGATTGCTGGTTTTAGTTCTTAAGTGAAGCTTCCTTTGTGGCACTTGCTCTTTCTGGGGTCTGACCCAGCTGGTTTTGTGTGGCCAGATTTCGGAGTAGCTCCAGAGGATCTACCGATCTTCCAGCCAGATGGTGAACACTAGACGGAACCCTGGCAACGAGTGGGTTATTTTGGCTCTTCCACTCTATTGTAAAATATTCTTTTGAGGCGTTTAGCCGACGAGCACCTGTTTAGCTCGATTGCACTTGACTTATTGTCTGCCTACGGGCTGTAACGTGATTAACAAATCCTAGGGTTGATCATGTATGACTAAACTCTTGTTAGTCCTGACATTTTGTAATGACTAGCTTCATGATCAACTGAATATGTAATATTTGGGATGCCTTACTATTGTATATTTAATGATCATACATCTTGTGACTTTTACTTACTTGCTTGTGATGGAGACACTAGGCTTGTTCATGACCTTAAGAGACCGTTGGCTTGTAGATAAACCCTCATATATCTAGACAGCCGTGACCGTATAGCGAGATGGATTCCATTTCATATACGTAGCTGGCTATGTCTGCCCCCGCTCTCCAGTATTCTGGTTATAGGGCGTGACATGGTTTAAGTGGTAGCCCATGTAGGTCTTGTAAATCAAGATATGTGAGGGTTTACCGAATAGATGTCTCAATCAGTATTCGCCCTTGATCTCTGCTCATAACTTCTGAATCTCTGGATTCTTGTCCTGATCATATGCTTGTATCGTTGATCTGTCCTGGTCCTTCCTTATTGTTCCCTATGTCGTCTTCTTCAGCGGCATTGTTCGTGGTCCTACCGACCAGCAAGGCGGAGCACCTTCCGCGGACCAGCAGCAACCTGGAGATCAAGCCCAGCATTCCGGAGTAGCCTCCAGAGTCGTGTCTTCTGGCGGAGAGCCACCAGTTCAGCCAGTTCAGCCTGTAGAACCTGATGATGGTACTTTGGCAGGACTCGTCAGGACCTTGATAGCTTCCCAAGATCGTCGTGGAGACGCCTTGCAATAGACAGTGACGGATGCTTTGACCCGAGGCGGTCATCCAGGGAACAGCGCGGCCAACAGCTTCAAGCGCTTGAACCCTCCATTCTTCGACGGTAGTGAAGATGCTATCGCAGCAGATGCATGGCTTCAGGACACATAGGTGATTCTAGAAGCAGCCAGGACCCCAGAGAACGAGAAGGTAGCCGTGGTGCGCCTGTAGTTGTTAGATCTTGTCCGCAGCTGGTGGGCAGCGCATGCCGTTGGATTAGCAGCACCCATTGCTTGGGCAGTATTCAGAGAGAGATTTCAGACCAAGTATTTCGATGCCGTGGCTCGGTATGATCTGCAGACGAGGTTTACCAATCTGAAGCAAGGAGGCAGGACGATCGACAGATATGCGGCCGAGTTTTCTAGACTCAGTCGGTTTCCTGCCACTTTGGTGGCAACCGAGTATGATAGAGCCCAGCGGTTCCAGCAGGGACTTCACCTGGAGATCTTGTTGGCAGTTGAGCAGTTTGAGCATCAGACTTTTGATGCAGTCTTGAGAGCAGCTCGGAGGCATGCGTATACCTCCAGAGGATTGTGGATAGGGCCGGAAGTCGGAAGAGATCTCACGGCCAGATGAATCAGTCTTCAGCACCAACCCCGGCAGCCAGGGCTTTGACTATTGGAGCTCCGAGGCGAGCGACCTCAGTGACGTCGGTCCAGCATTCAACCCCGACGTACCCTCAGCAGCAGCAAAAGCAGAAGCATTCTTTCGCCGTAGGTTGTTCTCATTGTGGGAAGCCAGGCCATGTAGTGGCAGAGTGTCGCAGGGCACAGGGATTGTGTCTGGCTTGTGGAGCACCAGACTATAGGGTTGGATCCTGTCCGAATAGGGGTGGTTCATCATCGTCCAACCTTTCTAGCTCTTCGGTGAGATGACCAGCTCCGGTCCAGCAGCAGCAGTATCCATTGCCGAGGCCCTTGCCGCCTCAGACCCAAGTGTTCCAGCAGCAGAACCCCCAACAGTATACACAAGTCCAAGCCCAGAGTCAGAGCAGGCAGCGAGGATTTCAGCAGAGGGGGCCAGCACCCCGGGGGCACGGTCAGGCTATGGTGATGACCGTGGACGAAGGATTGGAACCAGGAGAGGTAGTGGCAGGTACTATTCTCGTCAACTCCTTTCCAGCTTCAGCTTTATTTGCTGGTGTATCGCATTCTTTTATGTCTGCACGATTCGCGACACGGGTAGGACTGGAGCCCGAGTCATTATCAGTAAGGCTCAATATACTTACTGGTAACGGACTTGTGGGTGTAGATAGAGTATTTTCCTCGTGTCGGATCGTAGTTAGTGGTAGAGAGTTTCCCGCTAGATTGATAGAGTTCCCGATGGCCGATTATGATGTGGTCCTAGGGATGGATTGGTTGAGGAACCAGTATGCTAGGATAGACTGCCACATTGGCAGGGTTGTTTTTAGCATTCCAGGCGAGCCAGAGTTTTTTTTCTCCCGAGGCGAAGTTGAGTCATGTCCTCCAGTATTGCGGATGGCAGTAGCAGCAGTTCAGTTGCCCAGGATAGTCGAGGAGGTTCCAGATGTTTTCCCAGAAGAACTTCCAGGTATGTCTTCGGAGCGGGAGATCGAGTTCACTATAGACTTGATTCCCGGGACAGCCCCAGTGTCAGAGAGAGTCTACAGGATGGCGCCATTAGAGTTAGAGATATTGTACATGATGATTGAAGAACTCAGAACCAAGGGATTCATTCGTGCTAGTGGATCGCCTTGGGGAGCCCCGATGCTTCTTGTAAAAAAGAAGGATGGTACGTCCAGGTTATGTGTTGATTATCGTACCTTGAACTCAGTGACAATCAAGAACAGATACCCTCTTCCGAGGATAGATGACTTGTTTGATCAACTCAAGGGGGCTTCAGTATTCTCGAAGATTGATTTGCGCTCAGGTTATCATCAGATCAGAGTCAGAGAGCAGGATATCCCGAAGACAACTTTTAGATCGAGATACGGGCATTGGGAATTCCTTGTTATGCCTTTTGGAGCAACCAATGCGTCGGCAGTATTCATGGACCTCATGAATCGCATCTTCATGCCTTACTTGGATCAGTTTGTGATTGTGTTCTTGGATGACATCCTGGTCTACAGCAAGAGTGAGGCAATTGTGACCCGTAGTGGTGCACTCCTGACATGAGTAACATGACATGACCTGATAGTGGCCCGTCGTGGCGCACTCCTGACTAGTACATTTGGCATGATAACTTGACATGATTATCTCGAATAGCTGTTGCGACGGCTACCTAACATGACATGACCTGTATAATTAATCTGGACACCGTGGGCGATTGTGTTTATATAAATAAACCAGTCCTGTCTTACATCATGTCTAGGACAGGGACTCCTGAGTACCACGGTCAGGAGTACCTACTAAAATGGATTAAGGCTAATAACTAGATTAATACATTAGTCATGACGAGATTTCCCAGCTACAGGCAATCCCGTTACCTGGGCACGCCTTAGGATCTGTAGCCTGCCGTCGAGTAGGACACATTTTCAGTACACTGTCATGTGTTGTACCCTTCAAGCTACCTAAGGGTACATTCGTTTCCTGGACGATGTACCCACCTGAATTCAACTCTAATCTTTTAACCCGGGTAACCTAGATGGTCTGCAGGGCTTGTGGCTGTGGAGTAATCTCACTGCATCTTCTAAGTAATTAGGCTTATGACAATCCTAGTTAGTTAAAGTATCAAGCCGTAATTCTTGCTTGGCCGTGATGTGATTGGATGGATTCTAACCAGTCTAGTCTTGCCCTGATCCTGTTCCAAATTATTGAATGACCAGAATGCTTGTATTTATTTTACTGATAAATGGTGAGAATTCCAAGTTCTGTTCAGACGAAGGGTTACAACCCCGGTCCTTGTTTGGTTTACGGGTTGTAACCTGGTTATCTGAATAGTTCCATGGTTATCTCGTCGTATGTCGTCCTGGTGTATTTTCTTTATTTCCAGTTCTTACTTTTATTTATATCTTGTACTGATTGCTGGTTTTAGTTCTTAAGTGAAGCTTCCTTTGTGGCACTTGCTCTTTCTAGGGTCTGACCCAGCTGGTTTTGTGTGGCCAGATTTCGGAGCAGCTCCAGAGGATCTACCGACCTTCCAGCCAGATGGTGAACACTAGACGGAACCTTGGCAACGAGTGGATTATTTTGGCTCTTCCACTCTATTGTAAAATATTCTTTTGAGGCGTTTAGCCGACGAGCACCTGTTTAGCTCGATTGCACTTTACTTATTGTCTGCCTATGGGCTGTAACATGATTAACAGATCCTAGGGTTGATCATGTATGACTAAACTCTTGCTAATCCTGACATTTTGTAACGACTAGCTTCATGATCAACTGTATATGTAATGTTTGGGACGCCTTACTATTGTATATTTAATGATCATACATCTTGTGACTTTTACTTACTTGCTTGTGATTGAGACACTAGGCTTGTTCATGACCTTAAGAGACCGTTGGCTTGTAGATAAACCCTCATATATCTAGACAGTCGTGACCGTATAGCGAGATGGATTCCATTTCATATACGTAGCTGGCTATGTCTGCCCCCGCTCTCCAGTATTCTGGTTCTGGGGCATGACAGGGCCCTACTGCTATTGAGTTCTCTGCCGAAAAGCTGGGAGACGTTGGTGGTGTCGGTGAGCAACTCCGTGCCTGATGGAGTTGTCATGATGGAGGCAGTCAAAAGTAGCTTGTTGAATGAGGAGGTCCGACGCAAGCAAGTGGAATCGTTGTAGGAGTCCGCTTTGGTGACTTCCTACGGAAAGGGAATACTCAATTCACAAGCGAGGACATGGTGGAGTTCTCGGAATCTTGTGATTGTGGACCGCAAGGAGGGCTGCTATCACTGTGGCGAAAGGGGTCATATCAAGAGGAATTGTATGAAGCTCAAAGCTGAGAAGGCAAAAGACAAAGACGATCAGGAGGATCTCACAGCAATGGAAGATATCATCATCGCAGCAATCGACACAGAGGAACCTTGCGGCATGTGTCATAACGACGACTGGGTCATAGACACGGGGGCGTCGTATCACACCACTCCACATAGGAGGATCTTTACGTCATACTGCGGCAGATTTGGACGTGTAAAGATGAGCGACAAGGGGACAGCTACAGTTGTAGGCATCGATAATGTGCACTTAACAATGGAGCTCGGTGAGAAGCTCATTCTCAAGGGTGTACGACATTTACCGAGTTTGCGCTATAACTTGGTTTCGGTAGAGAGGTTGGCAGATGATGGCTGTCATAGTCTGTTTGGGAACAAAGATTAGATGCTTGCGAAGGGTTTCCAATAGCTGGCTCGGGAAGATTTGTGTTATGGCTTGTACAGGCTCAAGCCACTGAGCTGTACAAGTAGGCCACATACATCGGATAGAGGCTCGAGGGGTGCTCGACAGGAGGTGAATCGTTGAGAACTTGCTGAGGAGGGCTTCTAGGTGCTTTGAGGGATATAAAGGATTCGGTTCGTCGAGACAAAACGACGGATGGTGGTGAGTCAAAGATTGAGGGTCAGTCTGTCGGTCCCATGACAGCTAATCGGTCTCCATATGGGGGTTGTATTACGGATCCGGTTTTGGTGACGGGTGGTTTGCCAAAGCTTCACAGAGCGATATCGGTTTCAGCAGTTCGAAGCCAGGAAGGAGATCAAGGTTTGCAGCAAACTTAATCAGAGGTGATAGCATCATCATTCATACAGTTCAGGGGGAGCTGTGGGTCATCGATGGCATGAACGTAGGGTTGGCCCGGCGTAAAATCGGAACATAACATCGTTGGCGTAAAACTGAACATAACTTCCTTATGAATCATTATCATTGGTAACAAGAAGCCTATGTTATGCACATAGTTGGAGAGTCATTTATCACACGGTCTAGTTCATATAAGGTCATAGCTCAACGCATGAAAACACAAGATCCAATGGTATTCCCTAAAATTCAAGGTTCAACACATCTCAAAAAAATAGGCATAACTTCCATATACGAACACTAAATGAGGTGCTCCAAAGATATTCGGAAAGACAAGACAAAGATCTAAAACTTTCTTGTGTGTGATGTTCTGCTCGAAAACGCATGTGTATGGGAGAGCTTCAAGTTTAGACACGAAGGTGGGCAAGTTCAGGAGTTCGAATCTCAAGAGGACCGCACCGTCTGCTTGGTTGGGCTAGTCAAGGATGAAGAAGCTCGTCGGAACGTTAACACTTTCCGGTGGAAGACAGCAGTCGGGGACAGGCAACAGAGACTTGCAGTGAGGCTGATTGTCAGGGACTTCGGTATTGATCGCGTTATTGATGTCGGCAGGATCCCAGTAGTGCAAGAGGTGCTACGCATGGCAGCTAGCGTCGACGTGACGGTCGAGGAGCTGGAGGCGAAGGAAGATGCGAAGCAGCTTTGGGATCGTAAATCAGTGGCATGGGGGAACAGGAACTCTATCGCATGATGACAGTCATGGAGTCCAGTTGAGGAGGCATGGGGTCAACAATCTCTCATCAGACTGGAGGGAGAGATTGTTGGAGTCCAGTCTGGATTTGGTAATAGCATATTTATGGAGTCCAAATCTGATTAAATATTTGATTTAATTTGATTTAGATGTCCATAATTAGTGCTGGACTATTTTAGATATAATAGGATTCTTATTTGAGGGTTTTCTATTTAAGAGATCCTATTATAATCTAAAATATGATGTTGATGGGCTATTTTAGGTGTAGTAGGATTTTTATTTGATGGCTTCCTATTTAAGAAATCCTATTATGACCTAAAATATGTTTTTTCTCATCCTATATATATGGGGTGAGGGTGGAGGCACAAAGCACAGCACAAAAGTGGAGATTCAAGGTGCTCGTCCAGAAATCTAAGAGAAAGTTTCGCACTTTTCTTTTAGGACTTCGCCATCCAAGACAGAAGGAAAAAGAGATCTAATCGAGGGCTCGTCAACTTCGGTTAGAAAGATTGCTACGGGTTGGTGAGCGATTTCAATTGTAATCTTTCTTTTATTCTTGAGTGTGGTGAGAGGGTTGAACCTATTAGGACAAAGGGTTCAACATTAGTTTTTGTCAATCTTGTAATTTCATCTGAGTTATCGAGATTGTGATTTGTCCAGGTGACGTAGTCACCGCCATATACTTGTCTTTATCTGTGCTTGGTGTCCGTTAGACGGGGGTTGGTTATTTCAGGTGAGTTGGCCTAAGTTTTCGCTGAGACAACATCTCAGACACGGTATCGGAGCGCAGGAGGACGTTTCTGATTCCCAACATGAAGAATATAACCAAAATACAATTACATCGATTTGCTACGATATGTGGTCAATATGAAAAGAAAGGAATGTAGCTCTACTTCGAAACACACCAATCAAATAGGGAGAACATCTTCGAAGCTGCAATCTGGTTACAAAACTCATACGATATAGGTTACTTGAACGAACCGCAAGGTACTGCCTCACAAGTCGGCCCACAACCATTCTGTGAAAATCAATTTCGAGGGAGCATTCTATGAAGAGAAAAATATGAGGTGCGACAATTCTATGTGATGACCAAGGCTGCTTTCGGGTATCCATCACAGCGTGCCAGTTCCTGCGGTTGAAGTGAATAATTTCTAAAAGGTTGTGAGTGAATAATTTCCAATCGTTGTGTCAATTTGAAAGGATGTGTTCTTTTCAAATAGTGTGTTTGTTCAAATTTTGTGCCTCTTCGCCATTTATAAAAAGGAGAGTCATGTTAGTGTTTGTCACTTATTCACTCATTTTTACATCAAGCATTCGATCCAAAAGAGAGGAATACTATCTTCATTGTTTCGTCCAGTTCTTGCGGTTGAAGTACTGCTATCGAAGGAGAAGTACTGTTGTCCGAAAAGACTAATCGCCATTAAACCGTAAGTACATATGCGAAAGCGAATATTGTCTTAAGAACATTTTACGATCTCGGATAGATTGTTTATTTATATTATATTTCCAGATTCTAAAATACATAGTTGGAATTAATTCTTACAGTTTTATGGGGAGCTTGACATGCCATCGAAGAAGGCGCTTGATAAGTGCGATGGTATCTACTTTACTTTCATTCCAAGATTAGACAACTTGGCGGCACATTCTCTGGCCTCCCAAGCTCTACTCTCTAATAGTTCGGTTTGTCGGTGGCTATATGAAGAGCCACCATCATGTATTTTGCTTTTGTATCCTTAATGTCATGGCCAAGACTCTTTCTACTATTTCCTGAATATATATTTATCATTTAAAAAAAAATCTGCTACGTTCATGGAACATGTTTTACCTCACAAATACATATTTAACCTGATTCAAGAGTTTCATGCCCAACCGAACCCATGTGTATGTTGGTGTTTTTACTTTTCTTTGGGAATTTTAGTTCCACATTGAAAAACCACCATGGTGTATATCTCAATATATAGTTATGTCAATATATAGTTATGTTTGTGTTGGAGTATGCACATGGAGTGAGGTGGCCCATGTGGATTAATTTTTCTAGAGAGTTAAGTTTAAATCACAAAAAATAAACCTTTGTTTTGTCACTCACTTTGGGATCCATAGAAGCAGGCTAAGGCGCTTTAATGGCGCACTTTGTATCGGCGCGTGGTGCTCGTGCCATGCGTTATTTTCATGTGCTAGTTGTTTGCACTGTTGCTAGCTCGGGCGCATGCGCGGCGCCTTAGCGGCCAAGCGCATTGGTGGCCTTGTGCCTTTGTGGCCATGTGCCTTAGAGGCCATACGTCGTTGTGGTCATACGTCGTAGTGGCCCTACGTTGTTGTGGTTAGTCACTTTCGGCAGCGGGTGCTGTCAGCATGCAACACGTAGCGGTATTTTCGCTGCAGCGTGAGTCGCACTGCGACGTATGTGCATTGGGAGCGTGCGAGCAGATCCTGCTGTCGGTGTGCGGCATGGGCGGCGCTGTCCGAGTGCAGCGTGCTGCTCAATACGATGGACGCACGGATCTGGATTTCGTAGGATTTTGTCGGTCTGCGCTCGTGCGCGCATAAGCATTCCTCTGTGCGCATGGGTGCCAACCTGCTATGTAAATAGAGCACCCCCTCCACCATTTGAAGAGTTGGATGAGAGAGAATTTGAGGGCCTCTAAATCCTACTCCAACAAGTTCTGGGCCAACAGCAGTAGCCACAAGTCCATGCGCGCATGGAGCTTTTTTAGCTCATTTTGAGTTCCAAAGTCTTTCTGAATGTGACGAAGAGCGTTCCAGATGTTCATACTTGAACTTGCTGGTTCGTGGGGGCAGATCGCGTATAGGGTGAATCTTGCTTTGAGCACCGGTGACTTGTTTATCCCAGCAAGGAGATTTTCTTTTGTGTTTTGTTTTTACATCTCGTGTTCTTTTCGTTGTAGCGTCTGCGAACGTAAAGAGAATAATACTATTTTTCTCCTTTTAGTTATATTTTCTTGAAATCAGTTTGTAACATTCATTTTGTGCTTCTTTTGAGTTGGCTAGAGTGCAGATTTTGTTAGAAAAATTCTTCGATTTAAATCTGCAAAATAAAAGAAAATTAAAGTGTTACCGGCCTCCAGGAAAGTCGTGCACGTAGCACTGCTCTAAGAGTTAGCTCGGGTCTATGTGCAGACTGAATCCGAACGCACCTAGTGGTAAAATTCCCGCTCCACCGGAATCTCGTTGCCGTACACGACATCGAGAGAATGGCCCCGACTTAGCTCCGCCCAGAGCAAAAAAGAACAACAGCAGCAGTACGATGAAGACGAGAAATTTAGAGAGTTTCGAGAAGAAAATGTTTCTGTGTACTGGAAAGAATGAGAAGAATATAAATTTATAGGGTGTTTGGTACTCTCCAACGGACAAAAAATTAAAGGATAATAAAAGAAAACGTTACACAATAAAACAAATATGTAACATGAGGTCCAATGAACCTGGACAATATTAATTGTACCAAACGTTACAAAATTAAAGAATGGTAACGGTCAGAAAATTTTAAAGAGGAGCAAAAAGGTTTTAGGGTCTCAGCCCGAACCCGAAGAAGGAATCGGATCGACATTCGGCACACGTAGATGTGGGCACGTGCCCGCACCCGTTACGTGCGCCGAACCGAACCGAGCCGAGCCGGCCCGGGCGGCGGCGCGCACGTGTGGCCCATGGAGCTCCCACACACAACTTTTAATGAAGCAATAGATGGAGATGTAATATATACCCACTTCTTTCTACTTGTCCAGCCGATGTGGGACTAAAATAAGGCTTGAGGTTGAGCTTTTGCTCTCAGCCAACTGAGCAATAGCTAACAATCCCCCCCAAAAGCTCAAGTTCAAAGGTAACAGAGAACTGAAAGATAAAAGAAGAGTAAGAGAATTTCTGGGCAGTTGTATACTATGCATAAATGAGATGGACTACAGCCTTGAATCTCACGTAGTGAATATTGTCTTTGTCTGAAGAAGAGCTTGATGGACTACGCCTTGAATCAGTCTTCTTGAACCAGACTCAGAAAATACCACACATAGTACGCTAGAGGTACTTGGGTCTATCGGGTGGCGCATTTGGTTGACCATGCGCACTTTTACACTTTCATGAGAGTTGTCTAGGATCACCCTGTCCTATAGTTGCGGCCCTCACGACCTCTCATATAGGTAAGTCCTTAAGGGTTGGTGATAGGAATCAACCATGCATATCATGCTTGGACTTATTAAGAGTTTAAACTCAACCTATCCATATCACAAAAAAAGAACACTGTCACCATAGGGATGAGGTATGAATGTACACATATACAGCCTCCTGGGCTTTTATTTTAAAGAGAATTTAATCTCAGGTCAGTGTTCCATAATAGTCACCTAGTCCAGCTTGTTTCTACCCATTGAACCGGCTTCTTGGGATCTCCAGTCAGACTCGGTTGGGTTGCCACTGCTGGTGACTATACTATGGGCTTAACCCTATCCCCCTTGGTTATTCTAGGATCAATGTCCTAGACAGACCCTTCGTCAAGTGGTCTGCAAGGTTCTTTTCTGACTTTATATAGTCAAGAACCACATATTTGCCCAATATGCTCTTTATTGACTTGAAACGCAGCTGCAGGTGCCTGTTCATCTTAGCATTCACAGAATCATGCTTTAGTAGTTTTATAACAGATTTATTATCACAGTTTATGGAAATTGCAGGAATAGGATGAACAGAAATAGGTATATGCATAACAAGATTTTTAAGCCATTCGGCCTCTGTACATGTAGTATCCAAAGCTATCATTTCAGAGTCCATTGTACTTCTAGCTATGATAGTTTGTTTACATGATCCCCAGGAGATTGCAGCTCCTGCTAGGGTAAAAACATATCCAGTAGTGGATTTCACATCATGTGAATCAGTTACCCAATTTGCATCGGAGTAACCTTCTATGATATCAGGGTCTCTAGAATAATGAAGTTTATAATCTAGAGTACCCTTAAGATATCTAAATACTCTGTCTAATGCAGTCCAGTGTGATTGATTTGGGTTACTAGTATATCTACTTAGTCTCCCAATAGCAAATGCAATATCAGGTCTGGTCCTATTTGTTATGTACATAAGGGACCCAATCATCTGTGAATATCTATGTTGTTCTATAGGAGATCCTTCATTCTTCTTGAGAACAACATTGCTATCATATGGAGTAAGTGCAGGATCAGGTTTGCCTCACCTAGGTCTTTCATATCAAATTGGGTAGATAAATAATTCTTAGTATTATTTATCAATTCCAATGAAGATCCTAAAATAAGGATATCATCAACATACAAGCATAAGATAACACAACTTTTATTTGTATTTTGGAATACAAACATTTGTCATATTCATTTGGTACAAAACCAAGTTCTATAATGACTTTGTCAAATTTGTTGTGCCATTGCTTGGGAGCTTGCTTTAGGCCATAAAGAGATTTTACTAATCTACAAACCTTCTTTTCTTGACCTTTAGCAATAAAACCTTCAGGTTGCTCCATATATATCTCTTCTTCTAAATCTCCATTTAGAAATGCTGTCTTTACATCCATTTGATGGATCAGCATATCATGAATGGATGCTAAAGCTAGAAGGGTTCTAATAGAAGAAATTCTACCTACAGGAGAATAGGTATCAAAATAATCTAATCCTTTCTTCCGGGTGAATCCTTTGGCTACTAGCCTAGCCTTATATTTTTCTATGGTACCATCGGCTCTAAGTTTCTTTTTGAAAATCCACTTACAACCTATTGGTTTGCTGCCTAAAGGAAGATCTACTAAAAACCAAGTTTTGTTCTCCATGATGGAGTTGTACTCATTGTTAATAGCTTCTTTCCAGAAAGGTACATCATGAGAGGATATGGCTTCATCATAAGTTGAGGGATCACCTTCTATCAAAAAAGTAAAGAATCCTTCTCCTAAGTTCTTTTCAATCCTTTCTCTTTTACTCCTTCTAGGTTCTATGACTTGTTCAGATTGAGAATTAGGCATTTGGTCATGAGAACTGGTAGACGGAGTAAGAGAAGGGTTAGAGGAAGATGAAGGGTTTCTATCCTTGAAGGAAAAAATGTTCTCAAAGTAAAATGCATCTCTAGCTTCAATGATTGTGTTATTAGAGATTTCATTTACTTCAGAATGGGTTACAAGAAATCTATTGGCATTACTATCTAGGGCATATCCTATGAATACAGCATCTACAGTCTTAGGTCCTATCTTCCTCTTTTTGGGTTCAGGAATTCCTACTTTAGCTAGACATCTCCAAACTTTAAGATAATTAATCCTAGTAGTTCGACCTTTCCATAACTCATATGGTGTCTTATCATTAGTCTTACTTGGTATCCTATTAAGAATATAACAGACTGACAATAAGGCTTCTCCCCAAAGATTATCAGGGGCACCTGAGCTGAGAAGCATGGCATTGACCATATCTAAAAGAGTGCGATTCTTTCTTTCAGCAACTCCATTAGATTGTGGTGAATAAGGAGCAGTTACCTCATGAATAATTCTGTGCTCTTCACAGAAGTTAGTCATTTTATTTGAGGTATACTCTCCACCACGATCTGATCTAAGGATCTTAATCTTCCTATCCAACTGGTTCTCAGCTTCAGATTTATAGACCTTGAATCTGTCTAGAACTTCATCTTTGGTCTTAAGGAGGTAGGTGTAACAATACTTTGAATGATCATCTATAAAAGTAACAAAGTATTTTCTACCACCTCGGGTCAAAACCCTATTGGAATCACAAACATCACTATGGATAAGTCCTAGGAGTTCAGAATCCCTATAGACAGATTTAAAAGGCAATCTAGTGTGTTTGGCTTGAACACAAATCTCACATTTATGTTCATCATCTATAGGAGTCTTAGGAATAAGATCTAAGTTCATCATTCTTTTAATAGACCCTAAGTTCACATGACCAAGTCTACCATGCCAAACATTTGATGATTCAACATTTGCAACAAAAGAAGGATTAGAACTTCTATTCATAGTACTTAAAACAAAAAGTCTATCTTTCATAAATTCTTTTCCAATAAAGAGATCATTCTTAGAGAAAACTACTTTATTAGCCTCCATAACAATTTTGTATCCTGAGGCTACAAGGAGAGATCCACTAACAAGATTTCTCCTGACAGATGGCACATGAAGCACATCATAGAGAGGTAGAATTTTTCCTGATGTCATCTTCAGATCTATTCTTCCTCTTTCCACAACTTGTGCCGTTGAGCCATCTCCTAGGTTCACGCCTCCTCCACCTGATTCCTGATAGGTTGAAAAATAAGAGCGATCAAATGAAACGTGAACATTAGCTCCAAAATCCAACCACCAATCATCAGAATGGAAAGAAAGGTTTACTACAGGTTGATAGCTTACAACCACTGGGGTCCTGGCTGCTTCAAGAATCACCTCTGTGTCCTGAAGCCATGCATCTGCTGCGATAGCATCTTCACTACCGTCGAAGAATGGATGGTTCAAGCGCTTGAAGCTGTTGGCCGCGCTGTTCCCTGGATGACCGCCTCTGGTCAAAGCATCCGCCACTGTCTGTTGCAATGTATCTCCACGACGATCTTGAGAAGCTCTCAAGGTCCTGACGAGCCCTACCAAAGTGCCATCATCAGGCTCGGCAGGCTGAACTGGCTGGACTGGTGGTTCTCCGTCAGAAGGCAAGACTCTGGAGGCAACTCCGGAATGCTGGGCTTGATCTCCAGGTTGCTGCCGGTCCGCGGGAGGTGCTCCGCCTTGCTGGTCGGTAGGACCACGAACAATGCCGCTGAAGAAGACGACATAGGGAACAATAAGAAGGACCATGACAGATTAACGATACAAGCATATGATCAGGACAAGAACCCAGGGATTCAGAAGATACGAGCAGAGATCAAGGACGAATATTGATTGAGACATCTATTCGGTAAACCCTCACATATCTTGATTTACAAGACCTGTATGTGCCACCACTTAAACCATGTCACGCCCCAGAACCAGAATACTGGAGAGCGGGGGCAGACATAGCCAGCTACGTATATGAAATGGAATCCATCTCGCTATACGGTCACGGCTGTCTAGATACATGAGGGTTTATCAACAAGCCAACAGTCTTTTAAGGTCATGAACAAGCCTAGTGTCTCAACCACAAGCAAGTAAGTAAAAGTCACAAGATGTATGATCATTAAATATACAATAGTAAGACGTCCCAAACATTACATATTCAGTTGATCATGAAGCTAGTCGTTACAAAATGTCAGGACTAGCAAGAGTTTAGTCATACATGATCAACCCTAGGATCTGTTAATCATGTTACAGCCCATGGGCAGACAGTAAGTAAGTGCAATCGAGCTAAACAAGTGCTCGTCGGCTAAACGCCTCAAAAGAATATTTTACAATAGAGTGGGAGAGCCAAAAATAACCCACTCGTTGCCAGGATTCCTTCTAGTATTCACCATCTGGCAGGAAGGTCGGTAGATCCTCTGGAGCTGCTCCGAAATCTGGCCACACAAAACCAGCTGGGTCAGACCCCAGAAAGAGCAAGTGCCACAAAGGAAGCTTCACTTAAGAACTAAAACCAGCAATCAGCACAAGATATAAATAAAGTAAGAACTGGGAATAAAAAAAATACACCAGGATGATATACGACGAGATAACCATGGAACTATTCAGATAACCAGGTTACAACCGGTAAACCAAACAAGGACCGGGGTTGTAACCCTTCGTCTGAACAGAACTTGGAATTCTCACCATTTATCGGTAAAATAAATACAAGCATTCTGGTCATGCTGTAACCTGGAACAAGATCAGGGCAAGACTAGACAGGTTAGACTCCATCCAATCATTTCACGGCCAAACAAGAAGTACGGCTTGATACTTTAACTAACTAGGGTTGTCACAAGCCTAATTACTAACAAGATGCAGCGAGATTATTCTACAGCCACAAGCCCTGCAGACCATCCAGGTTACCCGGGTTAAAAGATTAGAGTTGAATTCAGGTGGGTACATCGTCCAGGAAACGAATATACCCTTAGGTAGCTTGAAGGGTGCAACACATGACAGTATGCTGGAAATGTGCCCTACTCGACGGCAGGCTACAGATCCCAAGGTGTGCCCAGGTAACGGGATTGCCTGTAGCTGGGAGATCTCTTCATGACTAGTGTATTAATCTATTTATTAGCCTTAGTCCATTTCAATGGGTACTCCTGACCGTGGTACTCAGGAATCCCCTCCTAGACATGATGCAAGACAGGATGGATTATTTGTACAAGCACAATCGCCCACGGTGTCCAGGATTTATTATACAGGTCATGTCATGTCAGGTAGCCGTCGCAACAGCTATTCGAGATAATCATGTCAGGTTATCATGCCAAGTGTACTTGTCAGGAGTGCGCCACGACGGGCCACTATCAGGTCATGTCAGGTTACTCATGTCAGGAGTGCACCACTACAGGTCACTATCGTGTCAGGCTCAGTTATCAATTCCAAATATATCAAGTAAATTCATGATTATCAAGTTCAGGACAAAAAGGTGTAAGGATATAAAATGGACGTAAAATATCTAATAAAATATCAATATACAAGGCTATAGAAGATCCAGGGTAATCAGGCTACGCTCAGGTCAAGCTACGCTCAGGTCAGGCTACGCTCAAGTCAGGCTACGCTCAGGTCAGGCTACGCTCAAGTCAGGCTACGCTCAAGTCAGCGTACGCAAGTCATACGCTTCCAAAAGGCAGCGTATGTACTCAATACGACTCCTCGTCAAGCAAGCGAGCGTATGCGAGTCATACGCCTCCAAAAGGCAGCGTATGGGGTCCATACGACTCCTTGTCAAGCAAGCGAGCGTATGCGAGTTATACGCTCCCAAAAGGCAGCATATGGGGTCCATACGACTCCTTGTCAAGCAAGCGAGCGTATGCGAGTCATACGCTCTCAAAAGGCAGCGTATGGGGTCCATACGACTCCTTGTCAAGTAAGCGAGCGTATGCGAGTCATACGCTCCCAAAAGGCAGCGTATGGGGTCGGACTACGCTGCGCTAAAGAGCGCGCGCAGCTCAGTAGCGCAGCTAAAAAAGCTCGCGCACTGCTTACTGTCTTCTCCAAATCAGCAAGAACTCCATGGTTTGAACCCAAAGCTTCAAAAGTCCATAACTTTGTCAAAATAAGTCCAAATCCAACTTTTCAAATGTCAAAATTGGGTAGAATAAAATTCTCTACAACATGGAACCATCAAAACTTGAAAACAAAGAAGTTTGATAGATCAAAACCACCAAAATCCGAAAATAACTAATTTCTAGATCTACAAAAATTAAAGCCTCAAAATGGAAAATGATAAGTTCTAATATGTCTTAGAAACATGAGAAGAAGCTAATAGAACAATAAAATGGGTTCTCTTGTGGAAGCAAGTTGCACTTGCCTAGACCTCTCTCTCCCTCTCTTTGGTAGGTAAGGAAGTAAATGAGGAAGAAGAAGATGAGTAATGAAAAGAGAGAAAGAAGAAATGGCAATAAATATCAAAGGTGGTGGTAGGTAGAAGGTTTATCCATGGTTCATGATGAACCAAAATAATCCCAACCGAACCAAGCCAACCCGGGCCAAGAATAAACCAAGCCAAGCCAACCATGAAGAAAACTAAACAAGGAATCATGCAATACAAGAATAAATACGTACACGTATTCTAGAAATACGTAATACGAACCACAGACATTACACTGGCTTTCTACAAGGTTTACCTTAGCTGTGGCATTTGACCTAGCTTTGGTCTTGGATCTATATTTGTCTTCCGTTCTAATTCTTTGTAGAGCTTGAGAATATGTAATAGATCCTTGTAAATGTAGAAGGTCTTTTGCCACTTTAGACCAGGAAGGGGAAAGTTTATCTATCAAGCATCCTATTTTGTGCTCAGTAGAAAAGACGGTTTCTTTGGCTTGAAGCTGCCTAAGGTGTTCTTGGAACTCATAGATTTGGCATTGATAGGTTTGTTATCTACCATGACATATTGGTTGAATGTGGTAGAATTGAATCTATCAATTCCAGCATCATCACAACCATACTCATCTTCCAAAGCATCCTAGAGTTCTTTAGCGCTTTTATACTCAAAAAATATATCGTATAGTGACTCCGACATAGCGCTTAAGATTCTGTGGAAGCAGTGATAGTCAATTTCCTTAGGGGTCTTAGGCTTGGTAGAAGAGGAGGATTTGGAAACCCCTACGTCAGACTCAGTCTCATCAGAATCATTTGAAATGGGCGTGGACCCATCAATGGCAGAAATCAGGCCTAATGTGGTAAGCCAAAATTTCATTTGGCTTTGCCACCTCTTGAAGTAGGTGCTATTGAATTTTACAGGCTTTACAGAAAATGTCTCTTCCTTGGAAGTCATGTTTCTAAGGTCTGAAAAAAATTATATTTACTCAATAAGATGGTTTTAAGCTAAAATTAACAATTAAAATAATTTTAGTAATAAACCTTTAAATTTTTTAGTTTTTCAAGTTTTGATGAGTTGGGTTAGGTGTAGGGGCCGGATCCCAGCAAGCGGAGGTTCACTAGGAACTCTTAAGTACCGGTAGCTTAGACGATATTTCGTCTTGTCGACAGAAGGGCCCTTTCGGATTGTTCCCAAACAAATCTTAACTTTAGAACTTTTAAAATTAAATAAATTTTTTACTAAATCAATTAATTGTTTAATTTAGCCTAAATTAAAATATTGAGTAACGAAAAACTAGTAATATCAAGATGTACTATCAATTGTTAAAAGAATTTAATTCTGAACAATTGCTAATAAAATTGCTAGTAAATTTTAATTCTGAACAAACAAAAAATTATACTGTAGGCAAATATATCAACTTGTATCAAAATTGGACAACTTATAACAAACCTTTGTATATCAATGAAAGCAAATATTTGTAAGCTAATATTTGACAGTAAATTGTAAACAGTAACAATTGTAAACAATAAATAGGTACTAAATGTCTACACTAAATGGCTATACAAACTTTCAAAGCAATTGTTTTTGCTGACAGTAACAAAATTTTCTTTTTTCTTAAGGAAGATAAATATTAATAAAATATTCAATGCAAATATTAATAGAATATTGAACGAGAAAAAATATTAATACTAGCAGATTTTAATGTTGGTAACAGAAGAAAAGATTGATGAAGATGCTAATAGTAGTAGAATATTCAATGAGAATATTCAATGGGAAAAATTTTAGCAAACGTTTTCAACTGAAGCAAACATTTTCAGAACGTTTTCAACTATTAAAGAATATTCAATTATTTGAAGAATATTCAACTTGTTGAAAACAGTAAATAGTAGAATATTCAATTATTGAAGAATTTCCAGAATGTAGCAAACGTTAGAAATTTCTTAGATAGACAAACATTTAACTTAAAATATTAGACAAAGTATTAATATTAGAAAGAAACGTCAGCAAGCAAACATCTTACTTAAAATATTAGAAGCAAACGTTTTACTTAAAATATTAGACAAGTTTCTAACTCTTAGATTGTTAAAAAAATTCTTTGATTTAAATCTGCAAAATAAAAGAAAATTAAAGTGTTACCGGCCTCCGGGAAAGTCGTGCACGTAGCACTGCCCTAAGAGTTAGCTCGGGTCTATGTGCAGACTGAATCCGAACGCCCCTAGTGGTAAAATCCTCGCTCCACCGGAATCTCGTTGCCGCATACGACGTCGAGAGAATGACCCCGACTTAGCTCCGTCCAGAGCAAAAAAGAACAACAGCAGCAGTACGATGAAGACGAGAAATTTAGAGAGTTTCGAGAAGAAAATGTTTCTGTGTACTAGAAAGAATGAGAAGGATCTAAATTTATAGGGTGTTTGGTACTCTCCAACGGACAAAAAATTAAAGGATAATAAAAGAAAATGTTACACAATAAAACAACTGTGTAAAATGAGGTTCAATGAACCTGGACAATATTAATTGTACCAAACGTTACAAAATTAAAGAATGGTAACAGTCAAAAAATTTTAAAGAGGAGAAAAAAGGTTTTAGGGTCTCAGCCCGAACCCGAAGAAGGAATCGGATCGGTATTCGGCGCCCGCAGATGTGGGCACGTGCCCTCACCCGTTATGCGCGCCGAACCGAACCAAGCCGAGCCGGGCCGGGCGGCGGCGGCGGCGCGCGCGTGTGGCCCATGGAGCTCCAACACACAACTTTTAATGAAGCAATAGAGGGAGTAGTAATATATACCCACTTCTTTCTACTTGTCCAGCCGATGTGGGACTAAAATAAGGCTTGAGGTTGAGCTTTTGCTCTCAGCCAACTGAGCAATAGCTAACAATCCCCCCCCAAAAGCTCAAGTTCAAAGGTAATAGAGAACTGAAAGATAAAAGAAGAGTAAGAGAATTTCTGGGCAGTTATATACTATGCATAAATGAGATGGACTACAGCCTTGAATCTCACGTAGTAAATATAGTCTTTGTCTGAAGAAGAGCTTGATGGACTACGCCTTGAATCAGTCTTCTTGAACTAGACTCAGAAAATACCACACATAGTACGCTAGAGGTACTTGGGTCTATCGGGTGGCGCGTTTGGTTGGTCATGCGCACTTTTACATTTTCGTGAGAGTTGTCTAGGATCGCCCTGTCCTATAGTCGCGGCCCTCTCGACCTCTCATATAGGTAAGTACTTAAGGGTTGGTGATAGGAATCAACCCTTTATATCATGCTTGGACTTATTAAGAGTTTAAACTCAACCTATCCATATCACAAAAAAGGAACACTGTCACCATAGGGATGAGGTATGAATGTACACATGTACAGCCTCCTGGGCTTTTATTTTAAGGAGAATTTAATCTCAGGTCAGTATTCAATAATAGTCGCCTAGTCCAGCTTGTTTCTATCCATTGAACCGGCTTCTTAGGATCTCCTGTCAGACTCAGTTGGGTTGCCACCGCTGGTGACTATACTATGGGCTTAACCCTATCTCCCTCGATGATTCTAGGATCAATGTCCTAGACAGACCCTTCGTCAAGTGGTCTGCAAGGTTCTTTTCTGACTTTATATAGTCAAAAACCACATATTTGCCCAATAGGCTCTTTATTGACTTGAAACGCAGCTGCAGGTGCCTGTTCATCTTAGCATTCACAAAATCATGTTTTAGTAGTTCTATAACAGATTTATTATCACAGTTTATAGAAATTGCAGGAATAGGATGAACAGAAATAGGTATATGCATAATAAGATTTCTAAGCCATTCGGCCTCTGTACATGTAGTATCGAAAGCTATCATTTCAGAGTCCATTGTACTTCTAGCTATGATAGTTTGTTTACATGATCCCCAGGAGATTGCAGCTCCTGCTAGGGTAAAAACATATCCAGTAGTAGATTTCACATCATGTGAATCAGTTACCCAATTTGCATCGGAGTAACCTTCTATGATATTAGGGTCTCTAGAATAATGAAGTTTATAATCTAGAGTACCCTTAAGATATCTAAATACTCTGTCTAATGCAGTCCAGTGTGACTGATTTGGGTTACTAGTATATCGACTTAGTCTCACAATAGCAAATACAATATCAGGTCTGGTCCTATTTGTTATGTACATAAGGGACCCAATCATCTGTGAATATCTATGTTGTTCTATAGGAGATCCTTCATTCTTCTTGAGAACAACATTGCTATCATATCGAGTAAGTGCCGGTCTTTTATCAAAATACTCAAACTTCCTTAGCATTTTCTCAATTGAATGTGCTAAGGATAGAGTATATCCCTCGTTGCATTTGGACACTTGCATTCCTAGGATCAAGTTTGCCTCACCTAGGTCTTTCATATCAAATTGGTTAGATAAATAATTCTTAGTATTATTTATCAATTCCAATGAAGATCCTAAAATAAGGATATCATCAACATACAAGCATAAGATAACACAACTTTTATTTGTATTTTTGGAATACAAACATTTGTCATATTCATTTGGTACAAAACCAAATTCTATAATGACTTTGTCAAATTTGTTGTGCCATTGCTTGGGAGCTTGCTTTAGGCCATAAAGATATTTTACTAATCTACAAACCTTCTTTTCTTGACCTTTAGCAATAAAACCTTCAGGTTGCCCCATATATATCTCTTCTTCTAAATCTCTATTTAGAAATGCTGTCTTTACATCCATTTGATGGATCAGCATATCATGAATGGATGCTAAAGCTAAAAGGTTCTAATAGAAGAAATTCTAGCTACAGGAGAGTAGGTATCAAAATAATCTAATCCTTTCTTCTGGGTGAATCCTTTGGCTACTAGCCTAGCCTTATATTTTTCTATGGTACCATCGGCTCAAAGTTTCTTTTTGAAAATCCACTTACAACCTATTGGTTTGCTGCCTAAAGGAAGATCTACTAAAAACCAAGTATTTATCTCCATGATGGAGTTGTACTCATTGTTAATAGCTTCTTTCCAGAAAGGTGCATCAGGAGAGGATATGGCTTCATCATAAGTTGAGGGATCACCTTCTATCAAAAAAGTAAAGAATCCTTCTCCTAAGTTCTTTTCAATCCTTTCTCTTTTACTCCTTCTAGGTTCTATGACTTGTTCAGATTGAGAATTAGGCATTTGGTCATGAGAACTGGTAGACGGAGTAAGAGAAGGGTTAGAGGAAGATGAAGGGTTTCTATCCCTTAAGGGAAAAATGTTCTCAAAGTAAACTGCATCTCTAGCTTCAATGATTGTGTTATTAGAGATTTCATTTACTTCAGAATGGGTTACAAGAAATCTATTGGCATTGCTATCTAGGGCATATCCTATGAATATAGCATCTACAGTCTTATGTCCTATCTTCCTCTTTTTGGGTTCAGGAATTCCTACTTTAGCTAGACATCCCTAAACTTTAATATAATTAATCCTAGGGGTTCGACCTTTCCATAACTCATATGGTGTCTTATCATTAGTCTTACTTGGTATCCTATTAAGAATATAATAGGCTGACAATAAGCCTTCTCCCCAAAGATTATCAGGGGCACCTGAGCTGAGAAGCATGGCATTGACCATATCTAAAAGAGTGCGATTCTTCCTTTCAGCAACTCCATTAGATTGTGGTGAATAAGGAGCAGTTACCTCATGAATAATTCTGTGCTCTTCACAGAAGTTAGTTATTTCATTTGAGGTATACTCTCCACCACGATCTGATGTAAGGATCTTAATCTTCCTATCCAACTGGTTCTCAGCTTCAGATTTATAGACCTTGAATCTGTCTAGAACTTCATCTTTGGTCTTAAGGAGGTAGGTGTAACAATACTTTGAATGATCATCTATAAAAGTAACAAAGTATTTTCTACCACCTCGGGTCAAAACCCTATTGGAATCACAAACATCACTATGGATAAGTTCTAGGAGTTCAGAATCCCTATAGACAGATTTAAAAGGCAATCTAGTGTGTTTGGCTTGAACACAAATCTCACATTTATGTTCATCATCTATAGGAGTCTTAGGAATAAGATCTAAGTTCATCATTCTTTTGATAGACCCTAAGTTCACATGACCTAGTCTACCATGCCAAACATTTGATGATTCAACATTTGCAACAAAAGGAGGATTAGAACTTTTATTCATTGTACTTAAAATAAAAAGTCCATCTTTCACAAATCCTTTTCCAATAAAGAGATCATTATTAGAGAAAACTACTTTATTAGCCTCCATAACAATTTTGTATCTTGAGGCTACAAGGAGAGATCCACTAACAAGATTTCTCCTGACAGACGGCACATGAAGCACATCATGGAGAGGTAGAATTTTTCCTGATGTCATCTTCTGATCTATTCTTTCTCCTTCCAAAACTTGTGCCCTTGAGTCATCTCCTAGGGTCACGCCTCCTCCACCTGATTCCTGATAGGTTGAAAAACAGGAGCGATCAAATGAAACGTGAACATTAGCTCCAGAATCCAACCACCAATCATCAGAATGGAAAGAAAGGTTGATAGCTTACAGACCTGAAGGAGCTGGAAGATCCATTCAGAATCATGTTAGCCTCTGGCTTGCCTTTACCCTTGAAGGAGTTCTGTATAGGGTCTTTTTTCCTTTGGAAGCAGTTGATGGCTGTATGGTTGGTTCTACCACACACAAAACAAAATCTTCTTTGATCCTGAGTCTGACCAAAGGTTCTAGGTTTTTGGGGTTGAGGGTTTTGGTGGTGATGGTTTTGGTGATGATGATTTTTGGAAGGAGGTTGAAAACTCTGCTTCTTTTTGAAGGAGGTTTTCTTGGATTTGAGATGGCTGTTAGACTTAGGTTTTTCATGGCTTTCTACAAGGTTTACCTTAGCTGTGGCATTTGACCTAGCTTTGGTCTTGGACCTATATTTCTCTTCCGTTCTAATTCTTTGTAGAGCTTGAGAATATATAATAGATCCTTGTAAATGTAGAAGGTCTTTTGCCACTTTAGACCAGGAAGGGGGAAGTTTATCTATCAAGCATCCTATTTTGTGCTTAGTAGAAAAGACGGTTCCTTTGGCTTGAAGCTGCCTAAGGTGTTCTTGGAACTCATGGATTTGGTCATTGATAGGTTTGTTATCTACCATGACATATTGGTTGAATGTGGTAGAATTGAATCTATCAATTCCAGCATCATCACAACCATACTCATCTTCCAAAGCATCCTAGAGTTCTTTAGCGCTTTTATACTCAAAAAATATGTCGTAGAGTGACTTCGACATAGCGCTTAAGATTCTGTAGAAGCAGTGGTAGTCAATTTCCTTAGGGGTCGTAGGCTTGGTAGAAGAGGAGGACTTGGAAACCCCTACGTCAGACTCAGTCTCCTCAGAATCATTTGAAATGGGCGTGGACCTATCAATGGCAGAAATCAGGCCTAATGTGGTAAGCCAAAATTTTGTTTGGCTTTTCCACCTCTTGAAGTAGGTGCCATTGAATTTTGCAGGCTTTGCAGAAAATGTCTCTTCCTTGGAAGTCATGTTTCTAAGGTCTGAAAAAAATTATATTTACTCAATAAGATGGTTTTAAGCTAAAATTAACAATTAAAATAATTTTAGTAATAAACCTTTAAATTTTTTAGTTTTTCAAGTTTTGATGAGTTGGGTTAGCTGTAGGGGCCGGATCCCAGCAAGCGGAGGTTCACTAGGAACTCTTAAGTACCGGTCGCTTAGACGATATTTCGCCTTGTTGACAGAAGGGCCCTTTCGGCTTGTTCCCAAACAAATCTTAACTTTAGAACTTTTAAATTTAAAGGAATTTTTTACTAAATCAATTAATTGTTTAATTTAGCCTAAATTAAAATATTGAGTAAAGAAAAACTAGTAATATCAAGATGTACTATCAATTGTTAAAAGAATTTAATTCTGAACAATTGCTAGTAAATTTTAATTCTGAACAAACAGAAAATTATACTGTAGGCAAATATATCAACTTGTATCAAAATTGGACAACTTGTAACAAACCTTTGTATATCAATAAAAGCAAATATTTGTAAGCTAATATTTGACAGTAAATTGTAAACAGTAACAATTGTAAACAATAAATGGGTACTAAATGTCTACACTAAATGGCTACACAAACTTTCAAAGCAATTGTTTTCGCTGACAGTAACAAAATTTTCTTTTTTCTTAAGGAAGACAAATATTAATAAAATATTCAATGCAAATATTAATAGAATATTGAACGAGAAAAAATATTAATACTAGCAGATTTTAATGTTGGTAACAGAAGAAAAGATTGAAGAATATGCTAATAGTAGTAGAATATTCAATGAGAATATTCAATGGGAAAAATTTCAGCAAACATTTTCAACTGAAGCAAACGTTTTCAGAACGTTTTCAACTATTGAAGAATATTCAATTATTTGAAGAATATTCAACTTGTTGAAAACAGTAAACAGTAGAATATTCAATTATTGAAGAATTTTCAGAACGTAGCAAACGTTAGAAAATTCTTAGATAGACAAACGTTTAACTTAAAATATTGGACAAAGTATTAATATTAGAAAGAAACGTCAGCAAGCAAACGTTTTACTTAAAATATTAGAAGCAAACGTTTTACTTAAAATATTAGACAAGTTACTAACTCTTAGATTGTTAGAAAAATTCTTCGATTTAAATCTGCAAAATAAAAGAAAATTAAAGTGTTACCGGCCTCCGTAAAGTCGTGCACGTAGCACTGCCCTAAGAGTTAGCTCGGGTCTATGTGCAGACTGAATCCGAACGCCCCTAGTGGTAAAATCCTCGCTCCACCGGAATCTCGTTGCCGCACACGACGTCGAGAGAATGACCCCGACTTAGCTCCGCCCAGAGCAAAAAAGAACAACAGCAGCAGTACGATGAAGATGAGAAATTTAGAGAGTTTCGAGAAGAAAATGTTTCTGTGTACTAGAAAGAATGAGAATGATCTAAATTTATAAGATGTTTGGAACTCTCCAACGGACAAAAAATTAAAGGATAATAAAAGAAAATGTTACACAATAAAACAAATGTGTAACATGAGGTTCAATGAACCTGGATAATATTAATTGTACCAAACGTTACAAAATTAAAGAATGGTAACGGTCAGAAAATTTTAAAGAGGAGCAAAAAGGTTTTAGGGTCTCAGCCCGAACCCGAAGAAGGAATCGGATCGGCATTCGACGCCCGCAGATGTAGGCACGTGCCCTGCACCCGTTACACGCGCCGAACCGAACCGAGCCGAGCCGGGCAGGACGGTGGCGGCGGCGCGCGCGTGTGGCCCATGGAGCTCCCACACACAACTTTTAATGAAGCAATAGAGGGAGTAGTAATAGATACCCACTTCTTTCTACTTGTCCAGCCGATGTGGGACTAAAATAAGGCTTGAGGTTGAGCTTTTGCTCTCAGCCAACTGAGCAATAGCTAACAATCCCTCCCCCCCCAAAAGCTCAAGTTCAAAGGTAATAGAGAACTGAAAGATAAAAAAAGAGTAAGAGAATTTCTGGGCAGTTGTATACTATGCATAAATGAGATGGACTACAGCCTTGAATCCCACGTAGTGAATATTGTCTTTGTCTGAAGAAGAGCTTGATGGACTACGCCTTGAATCAGTCTTCTTCAACCAGACTCAGAAAATACCACACATAGTACGCTAGAGGTACTTGGGTCTATCGGGTGGCGCGTTTGGTTGGCCATGCGCACTTTTACACTTTCATGAGAGCTGTCTAGGATCGCCCTATCCAATAGTCGCGGCCCTTACGACCTCTCATATAGGTAAGTACTTAAGGGTTGGTGATAGGAATCAACCCTGCATATCATGCTTGGACTTATTAAGAGTTTAAACTCAACCTATCCATATCACAAAAAAGGAACACTGTCACCATCGGGATGAGGTACGAATGTACACATATACAGCCTCCTGGGCTTTTATTTTAAAGAGAATTTAATCTCAGGGTGTTCCATAATAGTCACCTAGTCCAGCTTGTTTCTATCCATTGAACCGACTTCTTGGGATCTCCAGTCAGACTCGGTTGGGTTGCCACTGCTGGTGACTATACTATGGGCTCAACCCAATCCCCCTCGATGATTCTAGGATCAATATCCTAGACAGACCCTTCGTCAAGTGGTCTACAAGGTTCTTTTCTGACTTTATATAGTCAAGAACCACATATTTGCCCAATAGGCTCTTTATTGACTTGAAACGCAGCTGCAGGTGCTTGTTCATCTTAGCATTCACAAAATCATGCTTTAGTACTTCTATAACAGATTTATTATCATAGTTTATGGAAATTGCAGGAATAGGATGAACAGAAATAGGTATATGCATAACAAGATTTCTAAGCCATTTGGCCTATGTACATGTAGTATCCAAAGCTATCATTTCAGAGTCCATTGTACTTCTGGCTATGATAGTTTGTTTACATGATCCCCAGGAGATTGCAGCTCCTGCTAGGATAAAAATATATCCAGTAGTGGATTTCACATCATGTGAATCAGTTACCCAATTTGTATCGGAGTAACCTTCTATGATATCAGGGTCTCTAGAATAATAAAGTTTATAATCTAGAGTACCCTTAAGATATCTAAATACTCTGTCTAATGCAGTCCAGTGTGACTGATTTGGGTTACTAGTATATCTACTTAGTCTCCCAATAGCAAATGCAATATCAGGTCTGGTCCTATTTGTTATGTACATAAGGGATCCAATCATCTGTGAATATCTATGTTGTTCTATAGGAGATCCTTCATTCTTCTTGAGAACAACATTGCTATCATATGGAGTAAGTGCAGGACTTTTGTCAAAATACTCAAACTTCCTTAACATTTTCTCAATTGAATGTGCTAAGGATAGAGTATATCCCTCGTTGCATTTGGACACTTGTATTCCTAGGATCAGGTTTGCCTCACTTAGGTCTTTCATATCAAATTGGTTAGATAAATAATTCTTAGTATTATTTATCAATTCCAATGAAGATCCTAAAATAAGGATATCATCAACATACAAGCATAAGATAACACAACTTTTATTTGTATTTTTGGAATACAAACATTTGTCATATTCATTTGGTACAAAACCAAATTCTATAATGACTTTGTCAAATTTGTTGTGCCATTGCTTGGGAGCTTGTTTTAGGCCATAAAGAGATTTTACTAATCTATAAACCTTCTTTTCTTGACCTTTAGCAATAAAACCTTCAGGTTGCTCCATATATATCTCTTCTTCTAAATCTCCATTTAGAAATGCTGTCTTTACATCCATTTGATGGATCAGCATATCATGAATGGATGCTAAAGCTAGAAGGGTTCTAATAGAAGAAATTCTAGCTACAGGAGAGTAGGTATCAAAATAATCTAATCCTTTCTTCTGGGTGAATCCTTTGGCTACTAGCCTAGCCTTATATTTTTCTATGGTACCATCGGCTCTAAGTTTCTTTTTAAAAATCCACCTACAACCTATTGGTTTGCTGCCTAAAGGAAGATCTGCTAAAAACCAAGTATTGTTCTCCATGATGGAGTTGTACTCATTGTTAATAGCTTCTTTCCAGAAAGGTGCATCAGGAGAGGATATGGCTTCATCATAAGTTGAGGGATCACCTTCTATCAAAAAAGTAAAGAATCCTTCTCCTAAGTTCTTTTAATTCTTTCTCTTTTACTCCTTCTAGGTTCTATGACTTGTTCAGATTGAGAATTAGGCATTTGGTCATGAGAACTGGTAGACGGAGTAAGAGAAGGGTTAGAGGAAGATGAAGGGTTTCTATCCCTGAAGGGAAAAATGTTCTCAAAGTAAACTGCATCTCTAGCTTCAATGATTGTGTTATTAGAGATTTTATTTACTTCAGAATGGGTTACAAGAAATCTATTGGCATTGCTATCTAGGGCATATCCTATGAATACAGCATCTACAGTCTTAGGTCCTATCTTCCTCTTTTTGGGTTCAGAAATTTCTACTTTAGCTAGACATCCCCAAACTTTAAGATAATTAATCCTAGGGGTTCGACCTTTCCATAACTCATATGGTGTCTTATCATTAGTCTTACTTGGTATCCTATTAAGAATATAACAGGCTGACAATAAGGCTTCTTTCTAAAGATTATCACGGGCACCTGAGCTGAGAAGCATGGCATTGATCATATCTAAAAGAGTACGATTCTTCCTTTCAGCAACTCTATTAGATTGTGGTGAATAAGGAGCAGTTACCTCATGAATAATTTCGTGCTCTTCACAGAAGTTAGACATTTCATTTGAGGTATACTCTCCACCACAATCTGATCAAAGGATCTTAATCTTCCTATCCAACTGGTTCTCAACTTCAGATTTATAGACCTTGAATCTGTCTAGAACTTCATCTTTGGTCTTAAGGAGATAGCTGTAACAATACTTTGAATGATTATCTATAAAAGTAACAAAGTATTTTCTACCACCTCGGGTCAAAACCCTATTGGAATCACAAACATCACTATGGATAAGTTCTAGGAGTTCAGAATCCCTATAGACAGATTTAAAAGGCAATCTAGTGTGTTTGGCTTGAACACAAATCTCATATTTATGTTCATCATCTATAGGAGTCTTAGGAATAAGATCTAAGTTCATCATTCTTTTGATAGACCCTAAGTTCACATGACCTAGTCTACCATGCCAAACATTTGATGATTCAACATTTGCAACAAAAGAAGGATTAGAACTTTTATTCATAGTACTTAAAACAAAAAGTCCATCTTTCACAAATCCTTTTCCAATAAAGAGATCATTCTTAGAGAAAACTACTTTATTAGCCTCCATAACAATTTTGTATCCTGAGGCTAAAAGGAGAGATCCACTAACAAGATTTCACCTGACAGACGGCACATGAAGCACATCATGGAGAGGTAGAATTTTTTCTGATGTCATCTTCAGATCTATTCTTCCTCTTCCCACAACTTGTGCCGTTGAGCCATCTCCTCGGGTCACGCCTCCTCCACCTGATTCCTGATAGGTTGAAAAACAGGAGCGATCAAATAAAACGTGAACATTAGCTCTAGAATACAACCACCAATCATCAGAATGGAAAGAAAGGTTTACTACAGGTTGATAGCTTACAGACCTGAAGGAGCTGGCAGATCCATTCAGAATCATGTTAGCCTCTGGCTTGCCTTTACCCTTGAAGGAGTTCTGGATAGGTTCTTCTTTCCTTTGGAAGCAGTTGATGGCTGTATGGTTGGTTCTACCACACACAAAACAAAATCTTCTTTGATCCTGAGTCTGACCAAAGGTTCTAGGTTTTTGGGGTTGAGGGTTTTGGTGGTGATGGTTTTGGTGATGATGATTTTTGGAAGGAGGTTGAAAACTCTGCTTCTTTTTTAAGGATGTTTTCTTGGATTTGAGATGGTTGTTAGACATAGGTTTTTCATGGCTTTCTACAAGGTTTACCTTAGCTGTGGCATTTGACCTAGCTTTGGTCTTGGACCTATATTTCTCTTCCGTTCTAATTCTTTGTAGAGCTTGAGAATATGTAATAGATCCTTGTAAATGTAGAAGGTCTTTTGCCACTTTAGACCAGGAAGGGAGAAGTTTATCTATCAAGCATCCTATTTTGTGCTCAGTAGAAACGACGGTTCCTTTGGCTTGAAGCTGCCTAAGGTGTTCTTGGAACTCATGGATTTGGTCATTGATAGGTTTGTTATCTACCATGACATATTGGTTGAATGTGGTAGAATTGAATCTAATAATTCCAGCATCATCACAACCATACTCATTTTCCAAAGCATCCCAGAGTTCTTTAGCGCTTTTATACTCAAAAAGTATGTCGTAGAGTGACTCCGACATAGCGCTTAAGATTCTGTGGAAGCAATGGTAGTCAATTTCCTTAGGGGTCTTAGGCTTGGTAGAAGAGGAGGACTTGGAAACCCCTACGTCAGACTCAGTCTCAACAGAATCATTTGAAATGGACGTGGATCCATCAATGGCAGAAATCAGGCCTAATGTGGTAAGCCAAAATTTCATTTGGCTTTGCCACCTCTTGAAGTAGGTGCCATTGAATTTTGCAGGCTTTGCAGAAAATGTCTCTTCCTTGGAAGTCATGTTTCTAAGGTCTGAAAAAAATTATATTTACTCAATAAGATGGTTTTAAGCTAAAATTAACAATTAAAATAATTTTAGTAATAAACCTTTAAATTTTTTAGTTTTTCAAGTTTTGATGAGTTGGGTTGGCTGTAGGGGCCGGATCCCAGCAAGCGGAGGTTCACTAGGAACTATTAAGTACCGGTCGCTTAGACGATATTTCGTCTTTTTGACAGAAGGGCCCTTTCGGCTTGTTCCCAAACAAATCTTAACTTTAGAACTTTTAAAATTAAAGGAATTTTTTACTAAATCAATTAATTGTTTAATTTAGCCTAAATTAAAATATTGAGTAAAGAAAAACTAGTACTATCAAGATGTACTATCAATTGTTAAAAGAATTTAATTCTGAACAATTGCTATTAAAATTGCTAGTAAATTTTAATTCTGAACAAACAGAAAATTATACTGTAGGCAAATATATCAACTTGTATCAAAATTGGACAACTTGTAACAAACCTTTGTATATCAATGAAAGCAAATATTTGTAAGCTAATATTTGACAGTAAATTGTAAACAGTAACAATTGTAAACAATAAATGGGTACTAAATGTCTACACTAAATGGCTACACAAACTTTCAAAGCAATTGTTTTCGCTGACAGTAACAAAATTTTCTTTTTTCTTAAGGAAGACAAATACTAATAAAATATTCAATGCAAATATTAATAGAATATTGAACGAGAAAAAATATTAATACTAGCAGATTTTAATGTTGGTAACAGAAGAAAAGATTGAAGAAGATGCTAATAGTAGTAGAATATTCAATGGGAATATTCAATGGGAAAAATATCAGCAAACATTTTCAACTGAAGCAAACGTTTTCAGAAAATTTTCAACTATTGAAGAATATTCAATTATTTGAAGAATATTCAACTTGTTGAAAACAGTAAACAGTAGAATATTCAATTATTGAAGAATTTCCAGAACGTAGCAAACGTTAGAAAATTCTTAGATAGACAAACGTTTAACTTAAAATATTAGACAAAGTATTAATATTAGAAAGTAACGTCAGCAATCAAACGTTTTACTTAAAATATTAGAAGCAAACGTTTTACTTAAAATATTAGACAAGTTACTAACTCTTAGATTGTTAGAAAAATTCTTCAATTTAAATCTGCAAAATAAAAGAAAATTAAAGTGTTACCGGCCTCCGGAAAAGTCGTGCATGTAGCACTGCCCTAAGAGTTAGCTCGGGTCTATGTGCAGACTGAATCCGAACGCCCCTAGTGGTAAAATTCCCGCTCCATCGGAATCTCGTTGTCGTACACGACGTCGAGAGAATGACCCCGACTTAGCTCCGCCCAGAGCAAAAAAGAACAACAGCAGCAGTACGATGAAGACGAGAAATTTAGAGAGTTTCGAAAAGAAAATGTTTCTGTGTACTAGAAAGAATGAGAAGGATCTAAATTTATAGGGTGTTTGGTACTCTCCAACGGACAGAAAATTAAAGGATAATAAAAGAAAATGTTACACAATAAAATAAATGTGTAACATGAGGTTCAATGAACCTAGACAATATTAATTGTACCAAACGTTACAAAATTAAAGAATGGTAACGGTCAGAAAATTTTAAAGAGGAGCAAAAAGGTTATAGGGTCTCAACCCGAACCCGAAGAAGGAATCGGATCGACATTCGGCGCCCGCAGATATGGGCACGTGCCTGCACCCGTTACGCGCGCCGAACCGAACCGAGCCGAGCCGGGCCGGGCGGCGGCGACGGCGGCGCGCGCGTGTGGCCCATGGAGCTCCCACACACAACTTTTAATGAAGCAATAGAGGGAGTAGTAATATATACCCACTTCTTTCTACTTGTCCAGCTGATGTGGGACTAAAATAAGGCTTGAGGTTGAGCTTTTGCTCTCAGCCAACTGAGCAATAGCTAACAATCCCCCCCAAAAGCTCAAGTTCAAAGGTAATAGAGAACTGAAAGATAAAAGAAGAGTAAGAGAATTTCTGGGCAGTTGTATACTATACATAAATGAGATGGACTACAGCCTTGAATCCCACGTAGTGAATATTGTCTTTGTCTGAAGAAGAGCTTGATGGACTACGCCTTGAAACAGTCTTCTTGAACCAGACTCAGAAAATACCACACATAGTACGCTAGAGGTACTTGGATCTATCGGGTGGTACGTTTGGTTGGCCATGCGCACTTTTACACTTTCATGAGAGTTGTCTAGGATCGCCCTGTCCTATAGTCGCGACCCTCATGACCTCTCATATAGGTAAGTCCTCAAGGGTTGGTGATAGGAATCAACCCTGCATATCATGCTTGGACTTATTAAGAGTTTAAACTCAACCTATCCATATCACAAAAAAGGAACACTGTCACCATAGGGATGAGGTATGAATGTACACATGTACAGCCTCCTGGGCTTTTATTTTAAAGAGAATTTAATCTCAGGTCAGTGTTCCATAATAGTCACCTAGTCCAGCTTGTTTCTATCCATTGAACCGGCTTCTTGGGATCTCCAGTCAGACTCGGTTGGGTTGCCACTGTTGGTGACTATACTATGGGCTTAATCCCATCCCCCTCGATGATTCTAGGATCAATGTCCTAGACAGACCCTTCGTCAAGTGGTCTGTAAGGTTCTTTTCTGACTTTATATAGTCAAGAACCACATATTTGCCTAATAGGCTCTTTATTGACTTGAAACGCAGCTGCAGGTGCCTGTTCATCTTAGCATTCACAGAATCATGCTTTAGTAGTTCTATAACAGATTTGTTATCACAGTTTATGGAAATTGTAGGAATAGGATGAACAGAAATAGGTATATGCATAACAAGATTTCTAAGCCATTTGGCCTCTGTACATGTAGTATCCAAAGCTATCATTTCAGAGTCCATTGTACTTCTGGCTATGATAGTTTGTTTACATGATCCCCAGAAGATTGCAGCTCCTGCTAGGGTAAAAACATATCCAGTAGTGGATTTCACATCATGTGAATCAGTTACCCAATTTGCATCGGGGTAACCTTCTATGATATCAGGGTCTCTAGAATAATGAAGTTTATAATCTAGAGTACCCTTAAGATATCTAAATACTCTGTCTAAAACAGTCCAGTGTGACTGATTTGGGTTACTAGTATATCTACTTAGTCTCCCAATAGCAAATACAATATCAGGTCTGGTCCTATTTGTTATGTACATAAGGGACCCAATCATCTGTGAATATCTATGTTGTTCTATAGGAGATCCTTCATTCTTCTTGAGAACAACATTGCTATCATATGGAGTAAGTGCAGGTCTTTTGTCAAAATACTCAAACTTCTTTAGCATTTTCTCAATTGAATGTGCTAAGGATAGAGTATATCCCTCGTTGCATTTGGACACTTGTATTCCTAGGATCAGGTTTGCCTCACCTAGGTCTTTCATATCAAATTGGTTAGATAAATAATTCTTAGTATTATTTATCAATTCCAATGAAGATCCTAAAATAAGGATATCATCAACATACAAGCATAAGATAACACAACTTTTATTTGTATTTTTGGAATACAAATATTTGTCATATTTATTTGGTATAAAACCAAATTCTATAATGACTTTGTCAAATTTGTTGTGCCATTGCTTGGGAGCTTGCTTTAGGCCATAAAAAGATTTTACTAATCTACAAACCTTCTTTTCTTGACCTTTAGCAATAAACCCTTCAGGTTGCTCCATATATATCTCTTCTTCTAAATCTCTATTTAGAAATGCTGTCTTTACATCCATTTGATGGATCAGCATATCATGAATGGATGCTAAAGCTAGAAGGGTTCTAATAGAAGAAATTCTAGCTACAGGAGAGTAGGTATCAAAATAATCTAATCCTTTCTTCTGGGTGAATCCTTTAGCTACTAGCCTAGCCTTATATTTTTCTGTGGTACCATCGGCTCTAAGTTTCTTTTTGAAAATCCACTTACAACCTATTGGTTTGCTGCCTAAAGGAAGATCTGCTAAAAACCAAGTATTGTTCTCCATGATGGAGTTGTACTCATTGTTAATAGCTTCTTTCCAGAAAGGTGCATCAGGAGAGGATATGGCTTCATCATAAGTTGAGGGATCACCTTCTATCAAAAAAGTAAAGAATCCTTCTCCTAAGTTCTTTTCAATCCTTTCTCTTTTACTCCTTCTAGGTTCTATGACTTGTTCAGATTGAGAATTAGGCATTTGGTCATGAGAACTGGTAGATGGAGTAAGAGAAGGGTTAGAGGAAGATGAAGGGTTTCTATCCTTGAAGAAAAAAATGTTTTCAAAGTAAACTTCATCTCTAGTTTCAATGATTGTGTTATTAGAGATTTCATTTACTTCAGAATGGGTTACAAAAAATCTATTGGCATTGCTATCTAGGGCATATCCTATGCATACATCATCTACAGTCTTAGGTCCTATCTTTCTCTTTTTGGGTTCAGGAATTCCTACTTTAGCTAGACATCCCCAAACTTTAAGATAATTAATCCTAGGGGTTCAACCTTTCCATAACTCATATGGTGTCTTATCATTAGTCTTACTTGGTATCCTATTAAGAATATAACAGGCTGACAATAAGGCTTCTCCCCAAAGATTATCAGGGGCACCTGAGCTGAGAAGCATGGCATTGACCATATCTAAAAGAGTGCGATTCTTTCTTTCAGCAACTCCATTAGATTGTGATGAATAAGGAGCAGTTACCTCATGAATAATTCCGTGCTCTTCACAGAAGTTAGTCATTTCATTTGAGGTATACTCTCCACCGTGATCTGATCTAAGGATCTTAATCTTCCTATCGAACTGGTTCTCAGCTTCAGATTTATAGACCTTGAATCTGTCTAGAACTTCATCTTTGGTCTTAAGGAGGTAGGTGTAACAATACTTTGAATGATCATCTATAAAAGTAATAAAGTATTTTCTACCGCCTCGGGTCAAAACCCTATTGGAATCATAAACATCACTATGGATAAGTTCTAGGAGTTCAGAATCCCTATAGACAGATTTAAAAGGCAATCTAGTGTGTTTGGCTTGAACACAAATCTCACATTTATGTTCATCATCTATAGGAGTCTTAGGAATAAGATCTAAGTTCATCATTCTTTTGATAAACCCTAAGTTCACATGACCTAGTCTACCATGCTAAACATTTGATGATTCAACATTTGCAACAAAAGAAGGATTAGAACTTTTATTCATAGTACTTAAAACAAAAAGTCCATCTTTCACAAATCCTTTTCCAATAAAGAGATCATTCTTAGAGAAAACTACTTTATTAGCCTCCATAACAATTTTGTATCCTGAGGCTACAAGGAGAGATCCACTAACAAGATTTCTCCTGACAGACGGCACATGAAGCACATCATGGAGAGGTAGAATTTTTCCTGATGTCATCTTCAGATCTATTCTTCCTCTTCCCACAACTTATGCCGTTGAGCCATCTCCTAGGGTCACGCCTCCTCCACCTGATTTCTGATAGGTTGAAAAACAGGAGCGATCAAATGAAACGTGAACATTAGCTCCAGAATCCAACCACCAATCATCAGAATGGAAAGAAATGTTTACTACAGGTTGATAGCTTACAGACCTGAAGGAGCTGGAAGATCCATTCAGAATCATGTTAGCCTCTGGCTTGCCTTTACCCTTGAAGGAGTTCTGGATAGGTTCTTTTTTCCTTTGGAAGCAGTTGATGGCTGTATGGTTGGTTCTACCACACAGAAAACAAAATCTTCTTTGATCCTGAGTCTGACCAAAGGTTCTAGGTTTTTGGGGTTGAGGGTTTTGGTGGTGATGGTTTTGGTGATGATGATTTTTGGAAGGAGGTTGAAAACTCTGCTTCTTTTTGAAGGAGGTTTTCTTGGATTTAAGATGGTTGTTAGACTTAGATTTTTTATGGCTTTCTACAAGGTTTACCTTAGCTGTGGCATTTGACCTAGCTTTGGTCTTGGACCTATATTTCTCTTCCGTTCTAATTCTTTGTAGAGCTTGAGAATATGTAATAGATCCTTGTAAATGTAGAAGGTCTTTTGCCACTTTAGACCAGGAAGGGGGAAGTTTATCTATCAAGCATCCTATTTTGTGCTCAGCAGAAAAGACGGTTCCTTTGGCTTGAAGCTGCCTAAGGTGTTCTTGGAACTCATGGATTTGGTCATTGATAGGTTTATTATCTACCATGACATATTGGTTGAATGTGGTAGAATTGAATCTATCAATTCCAGCATCATCACAACCATACTCATCTTCCAAAGCATCCCAGAGTTCTTTAGCACTTTTATACTCAAAAAATATGTCGTAGAGTGACTCCGACATAGCGCTTAAGATTCTGTGGAAGCAGTGGTAGTCAATTTCCTTAGGGGTCTTAGGCTTGGTAGAAGATGAGGCCTTGGAAACCCCTACGTCAGACTCAGTCTCATCAGAATCATTTGAAATGGGCGTGGACCCATCAATGGCAGAAATCAGGCCTAATGTGGTAAGCCAAAATTTTATTTGGCTTTGTCACCTCTTGAAGTAGGTGCCATTGAATTTTGCAGGCTTTGCAGAAAATGTCTCTTCCTTGGAAGTCATGTTTCTAAGGTCTGAAAAAAATTATACTTACTCAATAAGATGGTTTTAAGCTAAAATTACTAATTAAAATAATTTTAGTAATAAACCTTTAAATTTTTTAGTTTTTCAAGTTTTGATGAGTTGGGTTAGCTGTAGGGGCCGGATCCCAGCAAGTGGAGGTTCACAAGGAACTCTTAAGTACCGGTCGCTTAGACGATATTTCGCCTTGTTGACAGAAGGGCACTTTCGGCTTGTTCCCAAACAAATCTTAACTTTAGAACTTTTAAAATTAAAGGAATTTTTTACTAAATCAATTAATTGTTTAATTTAGCCTAAATTAAAATATTGAGTAAAGAAAAACTAGTAATATCAAGATGTACTATCAATTGTTAAAAGAATTTAATTCTGAACAATTGCTAATAAAATTGCTAGTAAATTTTAATTCTGAACAAACAGAAAATTATTCTGTAGGCAAATATATCAACTTGTATCAAAATTGGACAACTTGTAACAAACCTTTGTATATCAATGAAAGCAAATATTTGTAAGCTAATATTTGACAGTAAATTGTAAACAGTAACAATTGTAAACAATAAATGGGTACTAAATGTCTACACTAAATGGCTACACAAACTTTCAAAGCAATTGTTTTCGCTGACTGTAACAAAATTTTCTTTTTTCTTAAGGAAGACAAATATTAATAAAATATTCAATGCAAATATTAATAGAATATTGAACGAGAAAAAATATTAATACTAGCAGATTTTAATGTTGGTAACAGAAGAAAAGATTGAAGAAGATGCTAATAGTAGTAGAATATTCAATGAGAATATTCAATGGGAAAAATTTCAGCAAACATTTTCAACTGAAGCAAACGTTTTCAAAACGTTTTCAACTATTGAAGAATATTCAATTATTTGAAGAATATTCAACTTGTTGAAAACAGTAAACAGTAGAATATTCAATTATTGAAGAATTTCCAGAACGTAGCAAACGTTAGAAAATTCTTAGATAGACAAATGTTTAACTTAAAATATTAGACAAAGTATTAATATTAGAAAGAAACGTCAGCAAGCAAACGTTTTACTTAAAATATTAGAAGCAAACGTTTTACTTAAAATATTAGACAAGTTACTAACTCTTACATTGTTAGAAAAATTCTTCGATTTAAATCTGCAAAATAAAAGAAAATTAAAGTGTTACCGGCCTCCGAGAAAGTCGTGCACGTAGCACTGCCCTAAGAGTTAGCTCGGGTCTATGTGCAGACTGAATCCGAACGCCCCTAGTGGTAAAATTCTCGCTCCACCGGAATCTCGTTGCCGCACACGACGTCGAGAGAATGACCCCGACTTAGCTCCGCCCAGAGCAAAAAAGAACAACAGCAGCAGTACGATGAAGACGAGAAATTTAGAGAGTTTCGAGAAGAAAATGTTTCTGTGTACTAGAAAGAATGAGAAGGATCTAAATTTATAGGGTGTTTGGTACTCTCCAACGGACAGAAAATTAAAGGATAATAAAAGAAAACGTTACACAATAAAACAAATGTGTAACATGAGGTTCAATGAACCTGTACAATATTAATTGTTCCAAACGTTACAAAATTAAAGAATGGTAACGGTCAGAAAATTTTAAAGAGGAGCAAAAAGGTTGTAGGGTCTCAGCCCGAACCCGAAGAAGGAATCGGATCGGCATTCGGCGCCCGCAGATGTGGGCACGTGCCCGCACCCGTTACGCGCGTCGAACCGAACCGAACCGAACCGAACCGGACGGCGCGCGGCCCATGGAGCTCCCACACACAACTTTTAATGAAGCAATAGAGGGAGTAGTAATATATACCCACTTCTTTCTACTTGTCCAGCTGATGTGGGACTAAAATAAGGCTTGAGGTTGAGCTTTTGCTCTCAGCCAACTGAGCAATAGCTAACAGATTTCGTGTCTTGCAAGTAGACTCTATGCCTCTTTTCCGTATTGTTGGCTAGAGTACAGACTTCGTGTCTTATAAAGTTATCTCTACATCTTCTTTGGATCTCTCCTTTCTTACCTCTGTTTTTGGGACTAACAGTGTATGGCTGACGTCAACTGTACCGGACAGGATCAACAATGTTTTGGATTGTCTTATGATCTAATGGAACTTCCAAACTAATATAATCCAAAAGTACTCGACTTGACAAAAATTTTCATATGTTTGTCATCTTGCTTTTGCAGCTATAGTTTGCTGATGAGTGGGGGTGTAAAGTTGCATGCATGGATAAGAGCTGGAATTGCTCTTTTGTTAATTTGTCCGTCAGCAATATTTCTTTTATTTACTTTTATTCTTTATATCCTGACCCTGTCAATACCCACTACTTGTGTATGTAAAATTGCATGAAGACTTACTAGTGTTGGAATATTTTCTAAAAAATGACTTTCGTAGCAAAAGTGGGGAATTCAGACGTGTTGGGTCACTGTCTTTTAAGCAGTATTCTCATCCACTCTTGAGGATCAGATACATATATCATTTCTTTCCTAGTTAGATGTCTTGCACTTGCAAAGAAAGAGCAAAACTTTGATACAGAAGAAAATATCAAAATTTTCTTATCTTCTTTGTATGTTAAATGGGTCCATCTTCAAACTTTATGTTCACACATTTTACTAAAAAAAAGGATCCACTTGTCATACAAAAAATGTATCAAAACTTTAATACCTCCTCCTGTATCAAAGTTTTCTACCAAAGAACAACAATGAACAAGTAGCATTTCTCTTTACCAGAGAGAAAATTAGAGCGCAGAAAACAAAAATCAATTGTAAATCCAAGAGTATTTATGGGCAATTATCTTCTTTATAACGAATAACACGTTGGAGTTTATTAAAATTATTCTCTAAAAAGTGGTGTATATTCATGTGACAAATTCAAAGTGTGTATTTTAATATAATATTCTTCTTTTATTGAATTGTACAAATAAAAAATGACAATCCATGTGGTTAACTGGTATGGTGTTAGCGTTCAAATCCTCCAAGAAATATATGTTTTTGTCACTCTTTTCTCAAAATCTTTTCTGGAGGTGCTACGGGACTTAGTGACTCGGACGTGGACGAATGGTACAAAGTGGCACTTTGATGGTACACTTTGAACTTCTTCATTAGTGTCATGACACACTATTTTATATTTATTTTCTTATTTAATCTTAATGCTATGTCATGGTATTACAGAAGGAGACTCAAGACTCTTTACTGTTACGTGGTAAGTTTGTCCCACTAAATAATTTCTCCGTAGGATACCAACGTTGAAAGGAGTTCCCTAAATTTATGGAGAGAAAAAAAAAACTCATAGAAGTTGCTAATATTAGTGGCCAATAATTAAATCTATTTAAGTATTTCTTTTGCATTTTTGTTATTTTTATTACTTTTAGTGGCTACTCTGTATATGGATTATGTTACACATGTCTTGCTAGTATTTTTTTTTTGTATTACATATTAGTGCCAGTTTGGACATGTCATGGATTTTATTCGGAAAAAGTCATGGGGATGGCAAGGATAGTCACTATGAGAATATGCTATCCAAATTGGTAAATCATAGTCTCCAAAAGAAACATGAGAGTGATGCTCATTTTTTGTATATGGCCTTTAACGTTCAATGAACGTTATACACATTTACAAATGATTGCTTGCAGTATATGTACATATCATATTTAGTCTACACCAGTCCATTCGTGTGAACGATATCCTCAAGTGCATATCATGTAGTTTGGTTATAGTCGTTGTTCATGAATTATCAATTTGGTTTCTTGAATGTTATATTATTTATCATTTACGACATGTATATTAAGTATCTTGTTGCCTCTCTCTAAGGACCTGGTTTCTTAATTTCATGTTGTTGTTCAGCTTCTAATAGGAATATTGAGGATTATTTTTCGGGAATCAAATATTGTTAGTCAATTCCTATTTCATGTTCTAAGTTCTAACGTAGTTATTTCTCATTTTTATATTCTTATAGATAGAGCTGTGGATGGTTTTATATGGATTTTTGGATAGTTTGATCTGATTGTAGACATCGTATATGTATTCGAGTTGGACTGGAGTCCATTTGATACATAGTTGGACATTACCACGTATCGTAATACAAGGTATTTTGAGACATGGGCGTGACAATTCTGAAATAAAAGTGGAGTAGTAGACCATACATTCCACAGTTCATGGGATTAAGACCTTAACTTGGATTTAAATATTCCTTGATGTGCTTTTAAGGATACCTGATACCACTCTGTGGGATCACTTGCCTCTATTAGGTCACCTTCCCTTGTTGAAGAAGCACTATTGTTCATGATCCTGAGCCTTGAGCTTTAGTGAAGCATCATTCTTATAGTGAGGTGACCGTTAGGCATTCGAAGGAAGAAAGCATTTTAGTAGTGCCAAATCCTATGTGCTATAATGTTGAACGAATGATGCTTCACCTTATTTGTAGAAGTAGTCAATTGAGTTCTGAATGAATGGGATCCTAGGTTGGTAATGCATCCTTGGGGATACCAATAATTGACCATTCATGTCCGTGTTTTCTATCCATCCCGACCAATAGCATCTGGGTCTCCCCATTTCTAGTTAGCTTTTCCTAGTATGTTCCAAGGGTTCGATTGTTCGCCCATTAAAGTGATACATGATCTGCGTTTAGAATCTTGTGAGACAGTTCTGTTCATATCCGGTAATAGATATACGAATTGAGACAAAGATTATCCACGATCTAAGGGTGGTGCTAACATCAAGGAAGCACGATATCCTTATCCTAACAATAAGATGTTTACCATTTTGCACAAGAATCCGACCCACTCAACAAACCCTAGTTATTTGTTGGATCTTTGGAGCAGCTTTCCAACAACTTAAGCAACAGGATAAGCTTAAATAATTGTTTATTTGTTGAAATACTATATTCTTACCGAATTGCACATTAAAGATGGAAAAATCTTCATGGACAAGTTGAAGCGAAACACATTCGAACCCACTTGTAAAAAAATTTAAGAGTTCATAACTGAATCGACTGATCCTTAGAAGGAAATCGATCGAACCATCGATCTGATGGTCAATTCGGTTGGTTAATTATTTTCACCATCCTGTCATTTCGTTCGCCGTGGTTACCTCTTTGGTGGCATCTATATTAAGTCAATATACATGTAAACTTTCGATTCAATTGTTGGTCGAGTATTTTTCGATTACTCATCATGAGCAATCCTAATTAAAACCCCACAATCTCCTATAACTCCTCCTAGAGTTCTAGATCATCTTTTTTGTGCCAATACTTATTGAACTGTTTTAGGGTTGATTCGGTAACACAATTATAATACGTAGAAACAAATTTTTGCCGAGATTTTGTAAGATCAGAAAAAAGAAGAAGGAAAAACCTTATGCATCATTATTGCATCATTGGACTTTATTTTTATTATTATTATTATTATTATTATTATTATTATAAAATTGTCAGCGAGCAGCACATCATTGTTCAAAACAATATGATCTACTGAATTGATCTAATATGTGTGCCGTTGGTGTATAAAAGAAATGAAAATAAAAACAGGCTATAAGGTCATGCAATCTTGGCTAAGAACTTGACAATCGACAATCCGTATAGAGTGTTGACATCATATTGGTTGTCTCTCCATAAAAATTTCTATCAAATCTTTTTATGGATCTTTCTAATACTTCAAAACTAAGTTCATGAATGGAAAATACTAGTATGGTGATGATTTCTAGTAAAGTTACAAAAAATCGAAAAAAGACAGACAAATTTTTTTTTTTATATCAAGAGAATAAAGTACAAACCTCTTTGGATTAGAATCGACATCACAACACCTAAGATATGTTCCATACCACCCATGCCTAACAGGAAGAACCCCCCAAGAGTTTGAATCACTCAATGAGAAACATACCAACTATTAGGCAGGTTGGTATAGGACGTATCCTAAGGAGAGGCTACAACAAAACTTGATTAGATTGTATATTTTTGGTCCTAGCATAAAGGAGGGACACGGCTTTTATAAGCAGTTTGAAATTTTCTGAAATGTCCTAGCAGCATACTTGGTACAGATGCACTGAATTAATATTGGGAAATTTTAATGGGTAAATATGTATATACATAGTTTCTCGATTACAAATTTATATAAGACATTAAATGTGTATATGCTTTACTGATAGGTTCATGACCCTCAATTTAATAAAAGATATAAAGGAGATTCCAAAAACGAAAGTATATATTGAATCATAAGATGTACTAAAAGATTTATAATTTATGGTATGAAAATTAGGTCCGAAGCTGAGATTCATCAAGAACGACTAGACCTGGTGTAGAAAAATAAAAGGAGGCATATTCTCATATAATTTTTTTCTAATAAAATAATAATAAATTAAATTATCCAAAATTAACATCAACTAAGGGTCTGCTTGGCAATGATATTTTTACGCATTGTGGGAAGTTTTTGAGCCGACCGTTTATGAAGTGTTTAAAAAAACTCTTTCTTGATAATTTTTTTGAAACACTAGTTTTGGTCGGCTCAAAATCTCCCCAAAATCGGTACAATGTAATTTTGGGAATCTTTATAAACAGTTAAATCGGAGTGTTTTGAGGATTTTTTTTAATTTATATTCTTATCAAAAGACATAACTACAATTACTAATACCCTACCATGTTTCTTTTTCTCATCTTTGTTTCTCTTGAGGTTCCATCTGACGGCAACTTTTTCCTGAAATGTGAGTTTATTTTAATTTTGCAATTCATTTGATGTGATAGTGAATGACATAAAATTTGGGGTCCATTTGATATAGTAATGTATGTTGTTCTCTAAACATTTGTGATTTACTACTTGGCAAACCATTTTATGCTTGCAAATTATATGAGTGTATAAGCTATTGTTTGTGAGGGCAATGATATTATCTTTCTTTGTGAGGAATTTTATTTATTTATGGGCATATAAGTAATTGCATTATTTAAAAAAATAGAACCGCTCGTTGATGATTGCCAAGCATGTGTTAGATTAGTTTAAAGTCGTAACTTAAAATCGCCAAAAATCAAACCCCTCAAAACAGCAAACAACAAGTACATTAAAAATACCTCATAACCGCTACCCACAACAACTGCCAAGAAGACCCGAAGGAAAATTATTTAACAACAATAACTTTCACTGGAGATAGGAACTATCATTTATCCTATAATTACATTTTTTAAGTTTGCTATAATAGTTGGGCCTGCGGAATAGTAATTGTAACAAAGACTTAACAAAATATGGATCAAATGTTTAATTTTACTAGCATTTTTTATTTGTCTAATTATATATAAATAAATATATAACATATATATACATATAAATTTATTTCTGAGGTCAAGAAATTTGGGAGGCCTATTGCAACCACACTCATTGCACTCCCTCAAAATCGACCCTGATGTAAATGCGTACGTACACGTTTCTTGAATTTTCGAGATCTAAATTTTTTTAGTAAGATACTAAATGTGTATAAGCCGTACCTACAAATTCGTGACACAACTTAAAAAGATAAATATATAACATATATATTTATGAGGTCAATAAATTTGGGGGCCTAGTGCAATCGAACCCGCTGCTGTAAAACTCATAAATCTAGATTTAATTAATAAATAGGTTTTATAATATTTTGGTTAGTAATTATAGAATAGTGTGTATTATTATTATTATTATTAGTCGGTTAAAATAGGAAAATTAATTTTATTTTATTCCTAATAATTAATTGATTGCAATGGTTTTTAATATTGATTTTTGGTTAGTTTAATTAGAGCCCTTGACTTGAGCCTGCGGTTTAGCCCATCCCTCAACCCAAAGCCTTTAACCCAACTCGCTACCCAAACTGCTAACACCAACCCAATAAACTAATTCCAACCGCTTAAACCCACTTCCCGGCCTCTCCAAATCGCTTTCACTGGCCAAACCCCCCACATAGCCCTCTTCCTCCTTCACGTATTTTTTTCTTCAAAAACCTCTCCCTTTCACAAAAACACCACATAACCCTTCTCTCCCAAAAACCTTCACAAAAATTCATCCAACTTCCTCCACACTACTCCTCTCCCAGATCTAATCACACCCCAAAATTCTCCGTGACACCCCGAGGATTTTGATACCCCTCTTGGGGCATTTTCGATGCGCCATCTGACCACCGACCGTTCACGCGTCGACCGACCAACCCCGCGATCGCCGACTGGCCGATCCCCGAGCTAGCCACCACACCCCCCCGCCCGCGCACACCAGCACGCATCCGCATGCACACCAGCGCGCCCCGCTCGCATATTGCGTGCCTTCCATGTCCCGTATGACCCCGCGTGTGCCATGCATTCCCCCATGCGCCCGTGCGCCGTGTCGATTCCGTTCGCGTACCCTGCACAGGTTGTCACGCCACGACCCGGAATCACCCGAATCATCGTCCTTGTAGGGGGCATAATGCTGCACGAGCCTAGAGTTGCGCTCGTGCAAGACAACATGACAAGTTCTTAAATAGTTATCTTTGAGTTGATATTAACAACGAAAGAAAAACAGAGTATACGAAACAATTCTTTTTATTGATATTCGAAATGAGATTACAAAGACTTTCGATAGCCCAACGAAATTTGCCAGATTGGCTACAACACTCAAGTTCTCTCTTGCCCACAAAGGATTTCACCGTTCCATACATCATGCCTTCTATATCTCGGCCGCATCAATTCTGTTGCATGTTCGAGCGTCAATGCGGTTGCACGCCTCATTACGCTTCGGCATTCCACGAGCAGACCAATCCTTGAACCTGCTAGCAAACTAGTGGGGGATTAGTACTTTCGTACTCGCTGTACTGATCAAAAACCCACTTAACAAACTGACATTTAGTATTGTATTGATTCATGCAAACATATAATTTAGTTCTCTTTCTATGTTCTCCTTAGGATCAGTTCATAGCATAATTCGAAGACTGTAAATCATGTTATCATGGCAAGCATGTTATTCGATTCGCATAAGGAAATAGGCAACCAATAGTAATCCCGTGTTGTTTCGTGACTTATCACCAATATCGACGCACTCGCCCTTGAACCGACGCAAGGTGAATACGCCTATTCGTTTTCCCTGTCATGTTATAAGTGTCCTCTATTCAGGATCTATATGTGCACGATGTATGTATACCTTGCACTTTCAACCCATCGCCCTTAACTATATGATGGTCACTAGCTTTTCGGGCTAGAATGGACTTATATTTATCGAATCGAATATGTAAGATGACGATCACTCTGTTGCGGTTGCTAACCCAAACAATCAGAGAACCCCCGAAATACTCGTGTAAGTGGCTTATCACATTCACTAGAAGGTCGCTACCCGTCTAGATAAAGTGCACCAACAATACCGATTATCGCAGTCCCTCCTAGGCCGAATGGTCCCAGCGCCCTGTGCGCCACGTTCGAGGGATTACCCATGCACGGGTTATACGTCTTTAAGTCCATTTGACCATGCAACGTATCTTATCTTTCATACAACCAAGCAAGTTCGCTTATCTCTATTTCAATTGGCACAACGCCCCAATGTTCTCAACGAACGCCCCGAAGGCCATGAACATTTCAAAGGTACCATGCCGCATCAACAGTTATGCCACATCTGTGCCACAACTATTCTCCTCATCGCAACGACGCCATCTTTTGTAAGTATTGTGCAGCTGTGCACATTCGCCGTCTGTCCTTGCATCGTGCATTCAATGCACGCCTTGAAGCCGTGTTTCCTTTTTCTATGCCTTAGTATTCAATGCGTTATACTTATGTTCCATCCTTCTGACTCGTACATCTGAGGCACACCTCGATAAGGTATTCAATGTTCTATCGCTCGTGCCCTGAGGCACTCGTACCAATATAGTCTTTCAATGTTCTAGCATGCTAACTCGTGCGCGGGGGCACGAAATGACTTATGCACTGAGGCACTCGTCGATACAGTTATCCCATGTTCTTATGGCTTACGCACCGAGGCACTCGCCTTTACGATATTCAATGTTCCATAGCAACTCGTACATTTTGTACATTTCATTTTAATTGTTCTATCTAGTGTTCGAACGCACTATATTTATCTCTCTATCGAGCCACGCCCGTGGCGTTGATAGGTTAACTCAGCATACAATGATATATATTTTACTTAGGCATGAAGGAGTAGAAAAGAGAGTCAATGTCCCCCCACCTTGAGTCGATATGCCTTGTCGTTTCGTCGAGCTGATGCGGCTCGATTTCATAACTTCGTTGCACGGCCAACTCTCATGACTTAGCCATTCGAGCACTTCATGTTTCATTGAATTATACGTCCGATTTGGCTTACCGTGCCAATGCCTCAGTCCGTCGCAAGGCGACGATTTGCTTTCGCGGACCCCTTACTGAATAAGGCAGAATACCGACCTCTAATATTTCAGCGTAAACGTATAGCCTGCACATGAAACCATCTAAAGTTAATACTTGCATCGATTCGGACTTGCGCCTTGGTCGTTCGATTTCTTAGAATCTTCGAACCGACTAAATGCTTTCCCTCGGACCAACTTTACACTTGCATCGATCTTGCTCGATGCATTCTTCTGGTCAATATAACTATCCGACTCGATGCATCCTTTCGGGACAACGTAACTCTTTGTATCGATTCGAATCGATACGAAATCGGGTCAACTCAACTCTTCGAGTCAATGACTCAGCATAATGCACCGTGCGGAGCGGGACATTACATAGGTGTCCCCGCCGTTCCGTCACCTTTGCATGACCTCGAGGCCGAAGCTACCCTTCAGTTCTCCTTCCTAAACTTTTCGGTAAGCTTTCTCTTAGAGGTTATGTTCAGTTCCAGAATAGAAATTAGAAAGAGAAACCCAATTCTTGTCCGACCGAAATTGACAGAATAAAGCTCTGTCAATTCCGGGATAGCTAGTTTACTAACACTACTAAAATAACCCCTTTTAGCGACTTCAGAAGACGTCGCTAAATAAGGAAAATCTGTGGCTAAAAGCTATTTGTGACGTATTTAGCGACGAAAATTGTATGTTGCGTATAGGCATGTCGCAGATGACAATTTCGTCACAGAACGTCGCTATTTGCGATGTCACATTTCGTGTCGCTAGACATCGCCAAATGCGCGACAGATAGCGACGTAAGATTACGTCGCCAAAATAGCGACGTAGAGCGACCACTTTGCGATGCGGTAAACTTTATATATGATGACATGGCAGCCACGTTTGCACTTTAGCGACGCCTAGCGACAAATTTAGCGACGTCGGCTCTCAAGTTGTCATATCCCACGTCAGCAGTTTAGCGACGTTACGTCACTATTTAGCGACGTATAGCGACGGGTACTTTTCGTCGCTGTACGTCGCAGAACGTCGCTATACGTCGCAGATATTAAATTTTTTTAAAAAAAGTATAATTGGTATTTTTGTTATGCTGTGTGTCTGTGTTTACAGTGTGTGTAAAGTGCAGTGTTCGAACCATCGACAATTTCGCTTACTGTTCTATGTTTTATCTTGGATAGAAAGAGCAACAGTGCAGGGTGCACTTCTCAGAGCTTCCTCTTCACGTCCTTCACCTTCTCAGGAACCTGGACGTGAAAATAAAGGTCTCAGAAGTACACCCTGAACTGTTGCTATTTCTATCCAAGATAAAACATACAACAGTAATCGAAACTGTCGATGGTTCCGAACACTATATTTCACATTCACTGTAAACACAGACACACATCATCACAAAAATACACATTATATTTTTTTAAAATTTTGGCAGCACCTCCTTTGTATATTAGATCATCGCTTATAACCCAGCGTAGGTATATTTGTCATCCTCGTCGCAGATATCACAAAGTAAATATCACAATAAAAATAGGAGGCAGTGCAAAGTAAATATCACAGACACACATCCTCACAAACATCCAATAGAGTCAAATAAAAATGGAAGATGATAAAAAGTCTCCCACCAAGTGTATAAACAAAAGTGTACCAATAAATAATTTGCCCATAGGGCCAATACATACAAGTCATAAAAAAATCAATAAAATCACTGCGGAACCCTGCCGCGCAACTGGGATAGAATGTAGTCATACTGCTCCTGGGTGAGCTGCACCGTAGGGACAGTAGGAGGCATTGCAATGTCTGGAGTCGGCGCCGTCGATGGACCGGGAGGACGTATCTGCTCTATCTCTCGCAGTCGCTCACCATAAACAGTAAGGGTACTCACCACCCTCTCATTACTCGGCTCAAGCGAAGCCGAAACCTGAGTGAGTGAGGCAGACATGCTCCTCTATGATTCCTCCCGCTCGACCTGTCTACGCTCTGTGCGCTGCGTAGACTCGGTGAGCGTGTGCAAGTTGGCAGCTGTAGCCTGATTCAGACTCATCAGCTCCTGTATACTGCGCTTGACCGCATCAAATCATCCGGTGACGATCGGAGGGTCGGATTGTCGCTCGACCGCATCAGAAATCTGCTGCTGTAACTTGCGACGCAGCTCCTCGATCTGACGACGAACATCCTCATCTCGTGACGACGGCTGCGAAGCCGGAGACTGCGCACTGACAGAGGGGGCCCGGGATGACTCCGAAGCCAAACACGCGCCGTAGGATCCCGTACCATAGTAAGTACCCTTCTGAAGACCGCCAACGACGGTCATCCAGAGCTCGTCCGACGATGGAGCCGTAGGCGGCTGGGAGGAACTACCAGCCCCTTCCTCTGCTGGCGCACTAGCAGCAGCAGCCGCCTCCTCCTGTAGCCGAGCAAACTCGGCCTAGAACAATGTTTGCTAACGTGTAAGTGTTTGCTAAAGTCTATATTGATATCTATTTTCCTGTTTTCTAAATTATAGTAAATTAATATATAGAATAGAACGTACATATGCCTGCGTCGCCCTCTCATCAATGAACTCCCCAGCCCTGCGATGGGTAACCAGGAAGACGGTCACCATGTTCGGGTCCTCACCCTTTTTTACCTATTAAAATATATTATCGATTATTAGTATTAAACATTCTATCGAACTATATATAAATTAATGTCTGTCATAGGAAACGTACTAGACGACGAAAATGCTCCGTCATCGGAATGGAGCCACCACACCACTTACCGACGCTCGACCGCGCCACCTTGGCCTTGTCAGACCGCTCCTGTTACTTGGGCTCGCTGAATCTAGCCTTCATCGCAGCCCACTGCTCTGGCGTGATCCAACCATGGATCGGCTCTCTGGAGCAATCACGACACTTCTGGTCGTGGATCGCATCACGGATGAGCTTTGCTGCGACGGCAGAAAATTGGCCCTCGATCCTTGCCTCCCGGTGTGGTGGATAGAAATAGGTCCTCTACAAGAAGTACAATATAAAAGTTGTATAATATACACAAATGATTATTAAAATTTAAAAATAAACAAATTTTTTACCATGAAGTGGGCGAACCAAAGGGCCTTCCTATCTGCGGGAGCATCTGAGTAGTTAATCCAAGGCCCACCATAGTTCTGCCTCAGAAATACCCCCAGCTGTCTCTGTACTGCAGAAGGCCGATACCTATACAATAATAATTCTCATGAATATATATATACATATAATTATTTAAAAAATATATATTAACTAATTAACTTACTTCATAGGCCCGTCCGTCCAAATCACCATATGCGTCTCGCCCGGGGGAGCGCATGGAGGGTCGCTCTCACCTCCTGCCTGGACAGGATCAGTCTGATCGTCGTCCTCCATATGCTCGGCGTGGGCTCCCTCCATTGAGCCGTCGACAGGAGGAATGCTGGACGGGGGATCAGGGATGCTGGATGCGGGATCAGGAAGGCTAGACGACGAGGGAGGAGTCGCCAACCTGCTAGAACTGCCCTGTCCCGGTAATAGACCGGGAACAGAATGGTATAATGGCGTACTCGGAGATGAGGATGAGGGTACGGAATCTCCATCCCCAGCCCGAGGCTGACGGGACTGCCTAATATAAAATCCTCCGCGTCGTCCTCTTGGTCTAGTCATACCTGATAATAACATATGACAAAAAAACAAAAAAACATATTTATATGATAGACATCACAGATTTTTGAAAAATATCATAGTCACAGATAAAAGTGTCAATAAAGTGTCACTGAAGTGTCACAGATTTATATGATAGAAGTGTCACTAAAGTGTCAAATATGATGATAAAACAAACGTACAGATTTAATCCTCTTCTGACAATTCATCTAGTTCGTTTAGCTCATCTACTTCTTCTTCTTCTTCTTCCTCCTCTACATCTTCACTTTCATCTGCATCTTTCTCTTCAGATAATTCTACTTCTTCTACACAATTAGATGTGTAATGAGGAACTTCCGTCGTGTCCACTTCTATAATATTTGTTACAAGAGGTAGTTCATCCTCTTGATAAGCTATATCGTCAACCTCAAAGGTATTTCTAGCTTTGGTCTTGCATACTACCCACCAGTCCGACCTTGCTGTTCCCCGTTTAGGATAACTTGTGAAGTACACGAGCTGAGCCTGATTTGATAGGACAAATGGTTCATAGGCTTGATATCGACGCCGATAGTTTATATCAACAAGACCGTGCTTGTCTACTTTCCAACCTTGACCTTCAATCGGATCGAACCAATCACACCTGAATAACACAATGTTAGCAGGCTTTATTCCATAACTATATGTCAGCTCCACGATCTCCCGTAGCACGCCATAGAAATTGCTGCCCGTATCAACATCTTTGTAGTTCGAAGATCTGATACACAAACAGCTATTTTTGGTGGAGTCGAGATCCACAAAGTTGTCTCTGATCAGGCAAGTTGTTGACTTGAACCTAAACCCATTAACACAGTAGCTTGGCCATATTTTTGCAGCATAAATTGGTCCCTTGGCTAGCGTTCTAATAGACTCATTCTCAAGTCTTGCGTATGGACGATCGACCTAAATACCACGAAAGAAGCAATTACGCTCATTCTCAATCAAGTGCATATACAGAAAGGTAATTACAGAGTTCTCAAGTCTTACATATGCACTCAACCATGATGGAAAATAATGCCTTATTTTTTGTTCTAGTTCTTCTTCTGTTATGTGTGGCCTACCTGACCTCACATTATCATTAAATATGCTGAAAATAACATCTTGCAATTAATGTAATAGTATAATAATCAACACTATTAAAATAATGTAGACGTATTAATTACTTACCCCTCTAGTTTCTCTACTTCCTCCTCGTCGTAGTTGAGTAATACATACACCTGAGCAGCCCTTAGCTCATCATCGTTCATATATCTCTTCATCATTTTACCCGATGGCTTTCCTGGAGCATTGAATACCTTCAGTATTGTATCATTACTTTCATAATCTCCATCGTCGTTTCTGGAAGCTCTCATTCTATTAGTTGCAACATGAGGCTTGAAATACATCGAACAAAAGTTTGTAATCTCCTCGAGAACATAGGCTTCACAAATAGAACCCTCGACCCGTGCCTTATTTTTCACCTTTCTTTTTAGGTGATTCAAATGTCGCTCGAACGGGTACATCCATCGATATTCGACGGGTCCACCAATACGTGCCTCATAGGATAGATGAATCGGCAAATGCTCCATAGAGTCGAAGAATCCAGGAGGAAACACCCTCTCTAGCATGTATAGTGTTACCGTAATGTCCTTCTCTTGCTTTTCTAGACGATCAACGAGCAATTTCTTAGAACAAAGATCCCTGAAGAATATGCTAAGCTCCGTCAATGGATCCCAAATGTCTGCGGTAAGAATTCTCGAAATGCAATCGGAATTAACCTCTCCATGAATACGTGACAGTCATGGCTCTTCATACCCGTCAATTTGTTTTCCTTCGAATCGACACATCTTCTCAGATTTGACACATATCCGTCTGGAAATTTTAGGCCCTGGATCCACCGATAAAGTCTCACTTTATCCTCCTTGTCCAGCAAGAAAATTGACTTCGGCAGGAACTGTTTTCCATTCTGCTTTATCAAATACAACGCAGGGTGTTTGCATATTTCTTCTAAGTCCAACCTGGCCTTGGGATTGTCTTTCATTTTTCCCTTTACGTCCATCACAGTATTAATTATGTTATCAAACACATTCTTCTCAATATGCATGACATCAAGATTATGTCTGATCAGATTGGTACTCCAGTATGGCAGATCCCAGAATATGCTCCTCTTTATCCAATTATGATCTCTACCAAATCTATCGCACTTGTACCCAGCTGTAGGATCTTTGATATCACTTGGAAAATCTCTAACCTCCTCCCATATCATGGCTCTGCACCACCTTGGCGGTGGATCACCCTTCTATACAACGTCGGTACGGAATGCATTCATGTTCCTTCTGAACGGATGATCTTTTGGTAGAAATTGTCGATGACAATCAAAGAAACACGGTTTTCCTCTGTGTTCCAAGCGGAAAGCCTTACTACGGTCCATGTAATACGGACATGAGAGACGACCATGAGTGCTCCATCCAGAGAACATTCCATAGGCCGAAAAGTCGTTGATGGTCCACATAAGGGTTGCCTTCATCTGAAAATTCTTCTTCCTGGAAACATCGTACGTGTTAGCGCCTACTTCCCATAACTGATTCAACTCATCTATCAAAGGCTGTAAGTATACATCAATGTTCCTTTTGGGATTGTTCAGACCAGGAATTTTATCGGTTAGAAACATGTACTGAGTCTTCATGCATATCCAAGGCGGTAGGTTATACGGAGTGACAATCACAGGCCAGCACGAATACTGGAATCCCGAAAGACCAAAAGGAGTAAAACCGTCAGAAGATAGCCCCAACCTGACATTACACGGATCTGAAGCAAAATCAGGATACACTCGATAAAAGTGCTTCCATGCTTCTCTATCGGATGGGTGATCCAACACTCCTTCAATCTGTTCTCGCATGTGCCAACTCATATTTTTGGCCGTCTCTTTCACCATAAATAATCTTTGCAACCGCAACGTTAAAGGCAAGTAGTGCATTGAATCGGTCGGTCTTCTTGCACCGGTAGACCTTCCTGTACTAGTTGTCATATAGCAATCAGCACCACAAAATCTGCACACATCTGCGTCCTTGTCGTCTTTGTAGTACAGCATGCACCCATTATGACAAGAATCGATTTTCTCGTATCCCATCCAGAGCGATCTCACCATCCTCTTAGACCGGTAGAAGTCTTTAGGCAACTTAGCACCCGCCGGCAAGATCTCTATAATCAACTCCAATACTCGGTTATAGCATTCTTGTGACATGTTAAAATCTGACTTAATGCTCAACAGTCTTGTAACCACCTCCAATGGTGAATGATCCTCACAACCAGGATACAATGGAGTCCTTGCATTCTCCAACAACTCCATGAACTGTGCAGCATCGGCGTTCGGTGCCTCCTCAGCTGTATCATGAACGAAACTAGGCCCCGCAGCGTCGAAAACCATGTTCACGCACCCGTCGCCGTATGCATGATTATCTGAAACAAAACTAGGTCCCGCATGCATATACGACTCAACATAAGGCTCCGGTTCTGATGCTAAAGACACAAGTTCTCCATATGCGGTCCACTGATAGTAATTAGGCGTGAAACCCCTCGAGTACAAATAAAATATCACTTCCACTTCTGGATAATATTTTACGTTATGACATTTTACACACAGACACTTAATTTTGGTGTCGTCCATGTACTGAGGGAACGCCTTAGCAAACTGCAGGAACTGCTCTACTCCCGCTATGTATTCATCCCGCACACCACACATATCATCAGGACGACGATTGTACATCCATGAACGATTCCACAAGTAGTAATTTATATCCATTTGGAAATAATTCTGCAAAGATGGACACACATTATCCAACAAGCACAAATTCGTATATTATATCTTATTATGGGACGCACATTAGTAGCGGACAGTTACTAATAACAATAATATGTAATCTAGGTCAAACTAGGTTGTACTAAGTCAAACAAAGTCAAACAAGGTCAAGCTAAGTCAAACAAAGTCAAACAAGGTCAAACTAGGTCAAGGGTTGACCTACAGTTGACTTTGTCAACTCTTAGTCCAATCTAGGTCAGATGTTGACTCTACTTTGACTTTCAGTCAAAATAGTCAACCTGGTCAAATAAGGTCAAATCTAAGTCAAATATCCTATTTATAGTCATTACCTGTCAAGGTACCCTTTACCTTATCGCTATTAGTATCCCAATACCAATACCTTAAGTTGGTACCCTTTACCTTATTGTTATTGGTACCCTTTACCTTATCGCTATTGGTATCCTAATACCAATACCTTAAGTTGGTACCCTTTACCTTATCGCTATTGGTACCCTTTACCTTATCGCTATTGGTATCCCAATACCAATACCGCGGTAACATGGTTGGTACATTAAGGGTCTTTGACAAGATGACATGTTACGAAAAAATATATCCTTATATACAGTTCTCCTACGGATTTTCTTTAACATTACGTAGGAGAACTATAAGGATATATCTTTTCACAACATGTCACCTCCTCAAAGACCCTTAATGTGACAACCATGTCACCCTCTCAGTCATATCCCTGAGCTACGATGCAGCTGCAGGCATTTAATATATCACGGTTTATAAAAATAACTAATAAATCTCTATCCTAACTAATAAATTAATATCCTACTTTAACATCTAATAACTCTTATATTCCTGCAGCTACGATGCAGTTGCAGGCAGTTCCTTCTAACATAAACTAATATCCTAATCTAAACTAACCCTTTAACTGAAACTAATATCTAAACAATGCTAATCATGAACTGTACACTACTACCTAACATTCACATGAACTATCTATCTCAAACTCTCTATCATAATTAATTAATTAATATCCTACTTTAACATCTAATAACTCTCATATTTCTGCAACTAAAAGGCAAAACCATGGTATATACATGGTTTAAAGTATCGGCCGATACCGATCCGATACGGTCGATACCGATACGGTTTAGCATGTTCCGATCCGATACCGACCGATACCAAATATAGTCCGATACCGACATTGGGGGTCTTTGTTCCGGTCAATTCGGCAAAACCAATCGGTAAGGGTGACTACTATTTTATATAATTTCAAAACTACCAAATGTATAAAATATATGTTTTTAAATATAAATAATTTATTAATAATTATTTGTTTTCCGATACCAAAGTCTGATACTCCGATACGATACCGCCGATACTGCCGATATCGCCGATACCAATACTCACAGGAATAGTCCGATCCCGATATTGTGAACCTTGGTGTATATACATTGTATACATATATATTTATATATGTATTTTTGTGTGTATGTAAGTGTGTGAGAATATATATACATGTATATATGTAGATATGTGTATTTATATATATAGGTATATATGTATGTATTGTGTGTGTCTGTGTCCTGTGTCCTGTCCCCTGCCCCCCTCCCCCCTATCCGTGCACCCACCTACCCCTGCCTCCCTCCCTCCTACCCCTGCATCCACCCACCCCTGCCTCCCTCTCCCTACCCCCTCGACAGCAAGACCCCCCCTCCCCTGCCCCCTAGAGAGCAAGACCCCTGCACCCACCCCTGCATCCTCCCCTGCACCCCTCCCCCTACCCCTGCACCCACCCCAACCCTTACCTGCCCCCCTCCCCTGCGGCGAGGAGGGTGGCTTCGTCGGAGGAGGAAGGCGGCGAGGAAGGCTCCTTCGTCGGAAGAGGGAGGCTGGTCGCCGGAGGGAGGGGTCAGCGGGCGAGCGGGGTCGCCGGGGGGAGAAGGGGAGGGTGTCGCCGGAGGGAGGGGTCGCCGGAGGGGAGGGTTCGCCGGGGGGAGAGGGGAGAGCGGGAAGAAAAATTTTGGATAAAAATTTTGTGATTTCGATCGAGCCAGGAACCCTATATAAAATAAGACAGCGACGTATCGTAATATAGCGACGTAAAAGGGACGTTCGTCGCAAAACGTCGCCCGTCAGCGATGTAAAATATACTACGTGCTGAACGTCGCTAAGCAGCGACGAACAACGACGTGTAGCACAAGGAGTCGCTATAGGCAATTATCAGCGACGACTTTTTCCGCCGTCGCTAATATACGTCGCTATTTTAGCATATTTTAGTAGTGTAAATTTGATTATGTGATTGTGAATAGGATTAGTTAAATTGATTAATGTATAATGATTAGCTTAGCATAGCTAATAATAATATTTATGCTATCATAAATCGCTAGATTATATATATATATATATATATATATATATATTTCCCGGAAAACCAGTAATTTTATTGATGAGAGGAAATTACAGGTTACAAAAGCTATCCAACACCAACTATGTGCCAAGTGCCAGGGATCGCCGGCTTGTGCTTACAACGTCTCAAAGCTTTCCCAATCTGACGGCGAATTTCAGCAAGTAACTGAGGCACCGAGTAATAGTACTCCTCGTACCGCCATTTGTTCCTATTCTTCCAAACCACCCAACAAGTTGCAGCCACCACTATCTCCTTCAGGTGAATATTCGGTCTCCGCCACCACTCCTGAAAGTAGCTAAATAGATCGACTCTCCATCTTTTAACATTAAGATCAGTCTGTAAAGCTCGCCATACCTGGACCGCTAAATCACCTTCACTGAACACATGTTTACTGGTCTCCGCTCTCGGACTTGCACAGCAATGGCATTTCGACCCTAGGTGAAAACCCAAGGTCTGTATATTCTCATCCGTAGGCAGTTTATTGTTGAGTATCCTCCATAATAATATGGACCACTTGTACGGAATACATGTACTCCATATATGCTTAAACTGTGGCTGAATAGGTGCGGGTATCCGTGCGATCCGCCATACCGAGGCAACCGAGAACTTCCCCGATGTAGCAGCTATCCACACCCAGTCTCCTGAAACCGAAGTCATAAGATGATTAGCCAAGTCTCTTCCGTGCAACATCCTACGCCAAACATGCGAGCACTTTTGTGGTGCTCCAGCTGTGTCTAAATCCTAAAATTTACAGTAACGAGCTTTGATGAATCGCTGCCATAAGCCTTCCTGTGTTTTCAACTTCCACCACAGTTTGATAGTGAAAGCATGCATCATTTCTTGCAGTGTTCTAATACCCAAGCCAGCTTCTTCAATCGGACGAGCCATCGAACTACAACTTGCCCAAATGTGTTTTTGTAAACCATCATTAGATCCCCAGAAAAATTGAACGAACATATTCTCCAATCGATTTAGCACCGTCTTCGGGGGGTTGCAAGCTGCTAATGTATACATAGGAATCGATAATAAAACCGACTTCAAAAGAGTTAGTTTACCTCCATATGATAGAATTTTCTGCTGCCATCCGTCCAGTCGTCCTCTGAACTTAGCCACAAGATCATCATATAGTCTAGTAGTGCGAACCCCAACTGCCATCGGGCACCCCAAGTATGTAAATGGTGGATGCTTGACTCCAAATCCAGTGATAGCAGTGAGCTCTTCCATCCTATCAAATGTTGGCAGCGTGTATATAGACGACTTGTCTATATTAATACTCTGTCCTGAAGCGCGTTCATATCTCCGCAGCACCTTCTGTAATAGTTTCACCGACCGTACATCCCCCGCTGAGAAGAGCAATACATCATCTGCAAACGCCAAATGCGTGATTGCTGGACACCCACTAGGTACATAGTAGTGACTGAAAGATGCAGTATCAAAAGTTTTATTGAGATTTCTCGATAGAACTTCAACAGCAATGATGAACAATGCCGGTGATAGAGGGTCACCCTGTCGAACACCTCTAAAAGCTTTGAAATAGCCAGAAGAAATCCCATTAATGATGGTAGAGTACCAAACATTATTCATGAGACGGAATACCACGCTAATCCAACCTTCAGCAAAGCCAAACCGCTGCATAACTTGCATCAAGAAAGTCCAGTCGACCCGATCATAAGCCTTAGCCATGTCAAGCTTAATTGCAATATTACCACCCCTAGTGTTATTGTTCATCAAGCTCAATAGCTCTTGTGCCAAGAGGATATTATCGACTATTTCCCGTCCACGAACAAACCCACTTTGTTCAGGACTAATGATACGAGGAAGAATGGGCGCAAGTCTCAATGCCAACAGTTTAGAGATAACTTTGTTGAAAATATTACATAAACTAATAGGACGGAAATCAGTCATATACCTGGGATTGTTATGCTTGGGAATCAAGACCAAGGACGTGCTGGTGATAGCCTTAGACAAATCGAAACTTGCCATAAATAGAGATATAGCTGCCAACACATCATCAGCAATGATAGGCCAACACTTCAGAAAGAATGCAACTGTGAATCCATCAGGTCCCCCCGCACTGCTAAATATCTATATATGATAAGTAAGAACTATAAACAACATGTGATTTAGAGTATAATATGGTTATGTAAACGGGTTAGGTTATACAATAAAATGGGACTCCTTTGTACGTGGGTGTACAATGGACATATATAATTTCTTATACAATAGGATTGATCACATAACCATTTCTACTCTCCCTCCCCAATCAATACACAAGGATCCAATTCAGCTACGTTACCTTATACAATGGCTTGTACAATGGCTCAATATGATAATGAGAGTACAATATGCACAATAAGTGTACAATGATAAGGGTATTCAATAAATACAATATGTTAGTGAAACGTACATCACAATATGTATTTAGTGAACACAAAGGAGATAACATCGCAAAAGAAGATCCATATAGTACCAATCCGTGTTACCAACGTGTCAGCATCAAGTAAATTAATTTATGGCAAGAATAGACGTTCTAGAAAGTATGAAACGGTCAGAGAATGTACTCGCCTGGTATCTGAATGTCTGAAGTAAATGTACTGTCCGAATTGAGGTACCTGACTCCTAGTTAGAGCAACACAATTCAAGATGTATACAGGGGATGATAAGTGTAATCTACGATGCGTCTATATGCTGTCTAGGTCAAACTAGACTAAAGTCAATACTTGGTCAACTCTAGTCAACAAGACTGGTCAAACTAGGTCAAGTCGAAGCCAAACAAGTCTAATAAGTCTTCCTAGGCCTAACCAAGCCTAGGCTAAAAATAATAATTAAATCATCCTAATGACATGGCTAGGCTCTAGGACAGACAGTCTCTACGGTTTCACTAGCTGCACATCAAAATCACAAGTCATAATTTTAAATAGTTTTAATATGATTAAAAATCACCAAAAATCATAATATGAAATAAATATCAATAAATAATAATTATAATTACCAAAATTTCAAAATTACCCTAATCTGGAAAACTGGGTGTGACAAGTCTACCCACCTTAGAAAAATTTCGTCTTCGAAATTTAAGATGGTAGTACTCCTTCTAGGTCAACATAGTCAAGGGTCAACCACTAGTCAATTTTTTTAACATCCTAGTACTTGGTCATCAGCTGGTCAACTTCTTAGGATTTTACCTATGCTAGCTACCTAAGTGTTGCCAACTAGAATTTAGCAAAAAAAGAAACTCTATAATAGGCTAGCTCTCAACTTCCCAATCCTATCAAGTCACCCATAACTAAATACCTACAAGATAGGCACACCAATCCCAAATACCACATATACATAAGCTCAAGAACAACAACCCATCACATATATCCTAAGTATATCATCTACAATCTATATGTATATAGGCCTCTCAGTCTTAGGTGAACTACAACTATACTCAAGGACATGCTCTGGTCATGGGTGCCTTACTGGAAAAAGGTAAGGATAATAACAATCATCAAGGCTATAAGACATACTAACATCCTATATGTAAACTGGTTGGTATTATAGATAACAGGAGAATTATTTGTAATAGATTACTATTCTAACACCAATGCTAACTATCACCTCTAGGGTACAGACACTCTACAAGTCATCATATCATTACACTATGAAGATCTACCTACGAATAGTCCTACAAACTAAAATATTCCTACTCCTAAGTTATTTGATAGAATACAATTTTAAAAACAACAGAAGGGTATGATAGAGATGATATGTTGAAACCTTCTCAAGATAAAATCCGATAATCATATGCGTCTGTCCAAAATCATGTTACTCAGAGTCTTCATCATGCTAGTGAGCAAGGCTACGATAATCACAGAGTCCTTGACTAAGGTACGTACCTCTAGGTTCGTGGTATTTAAAATTTTTGTATTACCGCATACGACGACGAAAACCTTAAATTCCCATACCCGAGAAATACATCCAAAATCTGACTACATGTCCTCACTATGCCAACTAACACGACTATCAAAGATTCTAGATCCCATGATTTAGGTGACCTAGCCCATATGATTTTTTGAAGAAAAACAAACATAACAAAAGAACAACATGACAAAATTAATCAATCAGCAAGGAACAGATGGAATCGGATTTCAAGGTAGTTATAAAAGACAATTACGGGAGTAGAATCGAAAAGAATGGGACTTGCAGCAAGATCTCCAATGGTCTATGCATCCTCGACTGTCTTGACGATAGCTCGCCCTGCTAGTTTCTCCTGGTCTGCTGCTGATGCTGCAGCTGCTAAAAGAAATCAGAAATGACAAAAAAAAGGTCTCTATACAGATGAAGGTGCACCTCCAATGTAGCAGAAACGCCAACCTGAGTCGGCACAACAGGAGCTGCGGTCTCGAGACCCTGATGAACAGGACGAGAGGTGGCCAGCCTCTCGATAGTATTCCCCGAACCGAAATGATGAGATCATGTCTCCATAACCATCATAAAGACATATCAAAACAAGAAACAATTTATGAGAATGAAGCAAAAATTCAAAGGAGGACAGTTTATATTCAAGGGAAAAACACAAGCAGCAAATTTAGATAAAAGGGATCTGATAAGGAGTTTTTCCTAATGTGATTGAGTACCTTCAAAATATCCTAATCCTAATACAGGCTGTAGTGATACTCTAGTTCGAATACCACTACATAAACTAGACCTGCATGGGCCACCACTAAAAATGTGTCACGATCCGCACCCTAGAGTAAGGGCACGAGACGTGGGTACGTCCAGCCTACGCCGCAGTATCGACGGTAGAACGCTGTTCTAGGTCATGAACTATAACTAGCATAGTATGAATACTCTCCAAAAAGGAGTCCAACACAGAGGTACAACTCAATCACAAACTAAAGTAGAATGTAGCACGATGGAAATAGATAAAGAAATCCTCAACTGAGGTACAGCAGAAATAACACGTCTCAACAACTACCAGTCTCAAAATTTCTAAATATACAACTCTGAAAAAAATAAGGACAACAACTAAACATGAAAGAAAGAACAATCTAAGCTATCTACACTAAGCAAGGGTATCATCCTCAGCAGCTGCCTGAACCTCCCCTGGGGTCCAGGTCGCGAGTGTCATCTAGGCAAGCTCCAAAGTAAGGGGTGCATGGTTCCTCATCATCCTCTATAAAATTTTCAACAGGTCCAGTCAGGACGGGAGCGAGCACAATACATCTCACGCAGATCATAACAGGTTAGAAAATATAACGTGCAATAGAGTAAGATACATGAAACGCTGAAAGAAGATGTATATAAAAAAATATAAGGATATGATAATAGGAAATATCTATATATGATAAGTAAGAACTGTAAGCAACATGTGATTTAGAGTACAATATGTTTATGTAAACGGGTTAGGTTATACAATAAAATGGGACTCCTTTGTACGTGGGTGTACAATGGACATATACAATTTCTTATACAATATGATTGATCACATAACCATTTCTACTCTCCCTCCCCAATCAATACACAAGGATCCAATTCAGTTATGTTACTTTATACAATGGCTTGTACAATGGCTTATACAATGGCTCAATGTGATAATGAGAGTACAATATGCACAATGAGTGTACAATGATAAGGGTATTCAATAAATACAACATGTTAGTGAAACGTACATCACAATATGTATTTAGTGAACACAAAGGAGATAACATCGCAAAAGAAGATCCATATCAATCCGTGTTACCAACGTGTCAGCATCAAGTAAATTAATCTATGGCAAGAATAGACGTTCTAGCAAGTATGAAACGGTCAGAGAATGTACTCGCCTGGTATCTGAATGTCTGAAGTAAATGTACTGTCCGAGATGAGGTACCTGACTCCTAGTTAGAGCAACACAAGTCATGATGTATACAGGGGATGATAAATATAATCTATGATGCGTGTGTATGGTGTCTAGGTCAAACTAGACTAAAGTTAACACTTGGTCAACTCTAGTCAACTAAACTGGTCAAACTAGGTCAAGCCTAAGCCAAACAAGTCTAATAAGTCTCACTAGGCCTAACCAAGACTAGGCTAAAAATGATAATTAAATCATCCTAATGACATGGCTAGGCTCTAGGGCAGACAGTCTCTACGGTTTCACTAGCTGTACATCAAAATCACAAGTCATGATTTTAAATAGTTTTAATATGATTAAAAATTACCAAAAATCATAATATGAAATAAATATCAATAAATAATAATTATAATTACTTCAAAATTACCCTAATCTGGAAAACTTGGTGTTACAGAGCCATACCGTATACTAGCAATAGGCCCAATGTTAATATACACATTGAATCTACCAGCCGGTCATAGATTGCTATACGCTCAAATCATTATTGAATCATTGTAGATTGCATCGTTGTCGCTCTTGAGATTTTATTTCCCTGCTAATTTTTTACTATTATTTAAAAAAATATACTAATGCTTTTAAACTACCCTGGCATCATTTATTATTTATTAGAATGCTACATTTGGATATATGTTCTTGCTCCCCTCCTGATTGGAGACCAATATTTTTGGTGATTGCGAGGACGACGAGCCTGCCTTTAGTTTTTACTACGGACCCGACCTAGGTTCTGAGGAGGTAGATTACCTGCACTTGCCATCTAGTTCTTTATTTTGGTTGGAAGTTGTAATAAAAGAATAAAGTTATAATAATTGAATGCTTTTTCTGTCTGTGATTTTGTTTTAGTAGACATTAGTTCTAATTTATAGTTCAAATAAAAATGTTTTAAATTTTCGTATTTTAGAATTCTCTGCTTATGTTACTACTGCTTAATACAGCATACTACCGTCGTCTCACAACGGTGCAGGCTGGACATGATTCAATTGGACCAAGTATCTTGGAATCGGATCGTGACATATTTTCATTGGTGGTCCATGTAGACCAGTTCTGCAAATTTGGTCTAGTCAACTTAGTCTAAACAAACATGTAGTCCTGCAAGCTGACTTTAGGTTTAAAAATGACTTTAGAAAAACAGACTCTAAAACAATTAGAATACTTAGACTATTTCCAACCCGTCACAACATAGGACCAAATTTATCTATTTATATAATCTATTTTTGCTTGCTTATAGTTTCGCAGGTTATCTTGCTTATGTTTGTACTTAAACCATTCAGACGATGACGAAAGGAAAGACAACCCGTTCTGGGCCTGTCTCGAAGAGGTTTTAGCCTCTGAGCACACCCCTACTCAGGTCCTAATCTGACCCTTCTTCGTTGCAGCTCACTGATCACCTTCACGTTGCACGGACTCCCCGTACTACTTATACTTCTACAGTGCATGCAGCATCCCCGATTCCTTCGAGGACCACAATACCACCTGCTGATATAAATCCTTCTACTGCCCCATATGTGCCAGTGGACACTACCGAGCTCGTAGGCCTGATACGAGGAGTTTTTAAGGCCTAGAGGGCTCAAGCTGAAGCTAATCGCGAGCAGACCACGATTATGAGAGAGGGCATGGAGAATGCTCATCATGTGGCTTTGGCAGTACTATATTTGTCTCAATCTGACTAGAGGCCTGCTAAGGTAAAAACAAGAATAAATTGTTAAAGTTTTATGTTTCATTGGAGAAACTCAAGTCTGATAAACAGTCTATTGTCCAGGAAAAGGTCAAAAACATCGAAAACTTCAAGAACTTGGACCAGTGCCTTTTCAAAGAAATAGAGGTACTCATCTACGCAGATGAGTAGCTGGATGATATGGAACGACTTCTCAGCGTCGACCGACTCCCTGTCGACCTTATGGTAGAGGTTGTCGCTCTACAGCTCAGGGACCTAGCCAGCATTTAGTACAGGAATGAGCCGAGATTCCAGACTAAAGGAACCTCTTGGCATTCCTTCAAGAAGCAGTTCATACAAAAGTTCTTTCCGAAAGTCGTCCTAGAAGCCATGGGGAGGCAATTTCATGATCTGAAGTAGAAAGATCGTAATATCGAGGAGTATGCAGCTGAGTTCAACCGTCTTGACAGATTTGTGCCACGCCTGATGGAAGACCAAATAGAGCAAGCCAAAAAATTTTGACACAAATTACTAGAGGAGATTCGTACCTTGGTAGCTGCTAATGGTACGAAGACTTATGGCAAGATGCTGAAAGTGGCTCATCCTGCCCGACCCAAAAGGGAGCATCTAGGATCTAGTGGCAACTATCAGAGCAACTCCAAGAGGCCCAACAACAACAACATGTCATGTTATCCCAGCGATCCCAGCAGACAATAGCACCAAACAGAGCACCCCAGCACAATCAACCGAGGGCGCTCAACTGTACCTATTATAAGAGGCCCGGTCACACTGCAGAGCTCTGTAGGAAGAAGCTGGGATATTGCCTTGCTTGTGGGTCTACCACCTATCAGGTTAAGGACTGTCCCACAGCATTCAATAGGACTAGAGCAGGACAGCAGAGAGGTCCACTACCTACCTAGCAGCAGTACTACAACCAGCACAGAGGAGGGAAAGCTTTTGTCTTGGTTGTTGAGGAGCCAGAACCAGAGCCAGAGATCGAAGAAGATATCATCGCAGGTGCTATTTTATTACATTCACACCCGACATTAGCTTTATTTGATTCTGGGGCTTCACATAGTTTCATATCATCGAACTTCATTATTGTATATCACATAGATGTAGGATATAGTAAGATAATTTATAGAGTGATGACCGGAGGTGGACCTATCCCAATCACGGAGGCTTGCTTCTGTCGTATCACTATCTCAGATCATACTTTCCTAGAACCCCTTCTAATAATGCATCTCCTTAACTACGATGTAGTCTTGGGAATGGACTGACTGAGCAAGAAGCACGTCCTGATAGACTGTCACCAGGGTTGTGTCATCTTTAGTCCACCTGGAGGACCCAAGTTCGAGGTGGTTCGAGCACTAGAAACCATGGGGTGTGTCTTATTCACCTCTATCATAGAAGAAATCGGACCTCCTCATCCCCTTATAGCAAAATTTCTAGATGTCTTCCTCGACAATCTTCCAGGATTACCCCTTGGTCGTGATATGGAGTTCACTATCGACCTAGTACCTGGCTCTTTCCCTATCTCACATTGATACTACATAGATAACCCCAAGGAGACAAAGGAGATGAAGGATCAGATCGATGAGCTCAAGGCCCAGGGATTCATCAGAAGTGGAGCTTCACCTTGAGGCACCAGTCTTATTTGTGCCCAAGAAGGATGGAACGGTCTGGATGGGTATAGACTATCGGGCACTGAACAACATCACCATCAAGAATAACTATCCTCTGCCCAGGATTGACGACCTCTTCGATCAGTTGAACGGAATAAAAGTTTTCTCGAAGATTTATCATAGGTTTGGATATCACCAAGTCAAGGTGAGGAAAGAAGACATTCCAAAAACGGCATTCAACACCAAATATAGATAATATGAGTTCTTGGTCATGTCTTTTGGTCTTATAAATGCCCCAGCAGTGTTCATGAACCTTATGAACAAGGTCTTCCATGATTACCTAGATTAGTTTGTCATTGTCTTTATCGATGGCATACTGAACTATTCGAAGACCAAAGAAGAACATGAGCAGCACTTGCAGATAGTCTTGGAGACATTAAGGAAGGAGAAGCTATACGGTAAGCTGTCCAAGTGTGAGTTCTTCTTAGACAAGGTGGATTTTCTCGGCCACATTATCACAGAAGAAGGCATATCAGTAGATCCAAAGACGATAGCTATCGTAGAGACCTAGAGGATGCCCAGTTCAGTTGTAAAAATCAGGAGCTCTTGGGCTTAACTGGGTATTACATGAAGTTCGTGAAGGACTTTGCAAGGATTTCTGAGCCCATGACAAAGCTAACCTGGAAGAATAAAGAATTCGTCTGGACTGAGGCATTCCCGGCATCATTTGAAGAGTTGAAGAGAAGGTTGACAGCAGCACCAATTTTATTGGTACCCTCAGGATTAGGTGGATTCTCCATTTATAGCGACGCTTCCGACAAAGGATTGGGGTGTGTACTACAGTAGCATGGAAATGTAATTGCTTATGCTTCTCGACAGTTACGAGATAATGAGAAGAATTACCCGACGCGTGACCTGGAGCTAGCAGCGGTCATCTTTGCCTTGAAGCTCTGGAAGTACTACCTATACGGTAAAAAGGTAGAGATATACACAAATCACAAAAGTCTAAAGTATATCTTTACACAGAATGGGCTCAACATGCGCCAGAGGCAGCGTCTAGAGCTTATGAAAATTTTTGATGTCAATTTGCAGTACCATCCGGATAAGGCTAACGTAGTAGATGATGCACTTAATCGGTACCCGATGGCTATGTTTCTAACAAAGGATCGGCATCTACTAGAATACATGGAGAAGATTGGGCTAGAGATTGTGTTGCCAAAAGCAGTGATGTTGAAGCTTGGAAAAGAAGCTATGGTACCAGGAGTTGACTCTCCCATGATGCAATTACAAGTGCAGTCCGGCCTAATCAACAAAGTTAAGGAGACTCAATTCCAGGATGAGACACTGTGCAAGCTGAGAGACCGAGTGATAGACGAAATACTTAAGGGTTTCTCCATAGTTGGAGATGGAGCATTGAGACATGGCACGAGGCTTTGCGTGTCGACCCATTAATTGAGGAACGAACTGATATATGAGGCACATCAGTCGCAGCATTCCATTTATCCAGGAGCAAATAAAATTTACAAGGACATGATAATACATGTATGGTGGCTTGGAATGAAGAGAGACGTGGTAGAATTTGTCTATCCAAGTGCTTGATCTGCCAGCAGATGAATACAGATCGTCAGAAGCCAGTAGGATTGCTACAACTGTTTCCCATTCTGAAGTAGAAATGTGAGCATATTACCATGTACTTCATAACAGGATTGCCTATATCCTAAGGAGGGAAGGATGACATCTGGGTAATTTTAGATAGACTGACCTACTCTGTCCACTTTATCCCCTTCAAGGTTGGTTTATCCACCGAGAGATTAGTAGCTCTTTACATGTAGAATATCTATAGGCTTCACGGTGTTCCAGTCAGCATTGTCTCAGACAGAGATAGACGGTTCACGTCACACTACTAGAAGAGTGTGCAGGAAGGTTTGGGTACTCAGCTAAAGTTCAGTACTGTATACCATCGACAGACCGACAGACAATCTGAAAGGACTATTCAGACGCTTGAGAACATGTCGAGATCATATGTTTTGTAATTTGGAGGATCTTGGGAAGATCATTTACACTTGGTTGAGTTCTCATATAACAATAGCCACCAGGCCAGCATCCGTATGACACTATTTGGGGCATTGTATGGACGCCGTTGCCGCACTTCACTAGCATAGAATGACGTAGGAGATCGAGTTATACTGGGACCGAAGATGGTTACAGATGTTGCAGAGAAAATAAAGATGATCAGAGAAACATTGAAGATTGCACAGGACCGCCAGAAGCATTAGGCAGACAGTAAGCACCGAACATTGGAGTTTGAAGTAGGAAACAAAGTCTTTGTTAGAATTTCCCCTACCAGAGACACTATCAAATTCGATAGAGCTGGAAAGCTTAGTCCTAGTTATATTGGTCCATTTGAAGTGTAAAGCAGAGTTGGAGAGTAGCATACAGAGTGGCTCTTCCCCCTAGTCTCGAGGGTGTGCATAATGTCTTCCACGTATCACAGCTGAGGTAATACGTACCGAACCCAAGTCATATTCTGGATCACTCAGAGCTGGAAATTGGACCAAGTCTCACACTACCAAAACAACCGATAAGGATCCTAGATCACATAGAGAAGAAGCTGCATAATAATATGATTCCACTAGTCAAAGTGGAGTGGCGTCACAAGAGACCTAGGAGCGAGAGGCTGAGATGAGGGAGAAATATCATCATCTGTTCTAGGTATGTTCTAACCCTCTATTTTTATTACAAGAAGAAATTTCAAGGACAAAATTTTCTAAGAAGAGAAGGTTATAAAACCCATAAATTTAGATTTAATTAATAAACGAGTTTTATAATATTTTTGCTAGTAATTATAGAATAGTATGTATGTATGTATGTATGTATGTATGTATGTATGTATGTATGTATGTATTATTATTATTATTAGTCGGTTAAAATAGGAAAAACAATAATGTTTTATTTGAAATAATTAATTGATTGTAATGGTTTTAAATATTGATTTTTGGTTAGATTAATTAGCTCCTATGACTTGAGCCCGCGGTTTATCCCATCCCTCAACCCAACACCTTTAACCCAACTCGCTACCCAAACCCGCTAACCCAAACCCAATAAACTAATTCCTACCGTTCAAAGTCATTCCCCAGTCTCTCCAAATTCGTTCCATCCACTGACCCACCCCCTCCCATGTACCCTCTTCCTCCTTCACGTATTTTTTTCTTCAGAAACCTCTCCCTCCTACAGAAATTCCACAGAACCCTTCTCTCCTAAAAACCTTCACAAAAATTCATCCAACTTCCTCCACACTCCTCTCCCAAATCCAATCATACCCCGATGTTTTTTGCGATGCTCCGAGCATTCCGACACCCCTCTTGGGCATTTTCGACGCAACGCTCGACCGCTGACTGATCCTGCATTAACCGGCCAACCCTCACTACACCAAAATGACAAATTAGGAACACTATGCGTTTTACAATCTGCAATGGTTATTTTCCATACCTAGGTTCTGGAACGGAACAAAAGCATTCCGGATTAAAAAATGTTCATAATATATTTATTTTAATTTTCAAAAAATTTACCTTTTTAGGTATGCTTTTATGACGTTCCAAATAGGTTTTAAATTGAGCATGAAAAAATTGTTTACCAAAATTTTGACTTTCCCTCTTCTATTTCACCAAACTGTTATCTAGCCCCAAAAAATGTTAGCTAACCTCCATTCCAATATTGGCATCTACTCTCCCCAAATCCAAAAGCCTAATTTTTGAATTCAACACAAAACGGCTTCTGCCAATGCATCTATACAAATCTCATGGTAAAGGGGTCTGTCATGCCGGCGAGCGATGTAATAGGCAGGAGCAGCAGCGGGGAGCCAAGGAAGGTGGCGGCGAGGGCGGCTAGGATGGAGGCTTCGGGTTCGGCTGTAAGGAGGTGCTATGAGCCTCCTCTGCTGGTGCCCCCGCAGATGATGGCCCCAGTTTCATTTACGCTGTCGGGCGGGCAACTATCTGTGGCGGAGCTGCGGGTGATCGCATCGGTGGAGGCACAGCTTGGGGAGGCACTGAGGGAGGACGAGCCGATTCTCGGGGTGGAGTTTGAGCCATTGCCGCCCGGTGCCTTTGGAGAGCCAATAGGTGCTGAAAATGTCTTTTTGTGTTATTCTGCATTTGTCATTTAATTGTGGTCCGTGGTCAATAATGTTATTTATAGTATTTGGATTATATGTTTCCATGTGGCCTGGGTGACTAATGCATGATTCATACTCCACTACCTTTGTTTGAAAGTTCTAGGTTTAGTATGCTCTTCCAATTTAGTTTCACTTAGTTAAGTGTGATTGACACTTTAAGTGTTTCTTTAGGTAGCATTATTACATGATTATCGTATTGCCCATTTTTGCCGATTCAATATCAACTTATTGATGTTGAGTAAATAGAACATATAGTGAAATTATAGTAAATGGGATATATTCAAGGTCTAATTTCAATAGCATTTGTGGCTATTGCACAAGGCCTCCAAATGGTTGTCAAACTTATTTGATGAATATAATGTGGTTTATAAGTACAATCTTGGATAAACATATTTTTGTGTTATGACTTCTGAATATATTGTCATTCCTTCACTCTTTGGCGTAATGTATTGTAGAGATGAATACAATTTCCTATAGCAAATTGTATTATTTTACCTCTTCATCTAGATTCTTTATAGTCTAAGGGAATTTGGAGGTCCTTGGTTGCATGAGCTTAAACTGCATTCCAAAAGGTAGGTCAACCTACCTGCCAACTAGTCACCCCTAAGTTTTATGGCATGGCTTCTCATGCTCATAGCTGCCTTAGCTAGATACTTGGCACCAACATGGAGGGTTGATAGAGCTGATCATAAATTTTTGTCAAATCTTGTATGGAGCTTTCTTATGCTCCATACCTGTCCCCATTTTGATGGGAGAAGACTTGGATGACTGTGACGATGGTCATATTAGAGCCTTCTAATGTACGACGAGGCTGTACATCAAAGAGGATATATCAACCTCTAATGTTGTAGAGGAATGTATCCTAACACCAATGAAAGAAGTAAGAGTTCACATAGCTAAGCAGAAAAAATGGGATAAAGGCCACATAAGAGCTCCGTAGTTGCTGTTTTCATGGAGTGCCTTGCATGGACATTGTTACAACATGAGAGAGACAGATATGGCACCATATTTGATGTCTATGTGTATGTTTATCATTTCCATGTCAGGCACGTTGTATAGAGCCTGGTATCTTATCTGTTATATCCAAGCCCAGATCAATATGGCACCACTTTTGTAGGGTCTTTCCCTCATAGAATACAAGTGTATACTTGCGTCATGCTAAAGGAGCAAAATCTTTATCTATGCTTGCATATTTTGCCATCTCTACACACTAAATAATTAAGACCTTTGCAGTTTATTGTGCTGCCTTGCAATTTTAACTTTGAGAGGATATTTTTATGGACTCATCTTTTCTATTTCCTGAACAGTGATACCGCCACCGAAGCAGCCCATGTGATCTTTTAATGGAAAATTATATGAGAGGCATGATGCAAAATCAATTAAGGTTTATTTCTTCTCCACCTGTTATTTGAAGCTATTATTCACAAGCCAACCACTATAATTTTGTATTTTGGTCTAAGAGATTTCAGGACTTTGGATGCACCGTATTACTTCAATACTACGAATTAAAGATGGTTAATGAAATAATATTTATATCAATTTGCAAGTTGGCGTTTGGTTTGTCTGAAGCAGTTTTTTCTTATTAAAACTGAAGGGTCAAGATGTAGTAATTTTAAACTCTAGTAGGGCAATTCCATGTTGTCATCTCGAACACAAATATAAACTGAATGACTAATATGTATAGTTGTCAATTTGTGTCGCATGAAAATTCTAGAGCTTGTATTACACTTTTTTTTACTGCATTTCACATGTAAAACTTCTATCAAGGCTTCAACAACTGCTATTGCTAAAATATGAATGAGGATATCCATGATTGGGTCAAGTTAAAAAAAACTATTTATAACTGAAGTGTCCATGCTGTGCAACATTCAGGTAATTGATTTATTTTTTACTTCAAGGATCAACTTCGGCTTTAGTCTTCAACGTTCATACTTCATACCTATTTGCTTTAGCTTTTACTTGCATGCGCTATTCCTTATTGCCTTTTACTTTTCTAATTAAGTATATGGGCATGTTTCTTGTTTCCAGACATCAGCATTCTTGCCTAGCATGGAACACTATTTTATGCCTAGTTCTTCAAATGAAAAGAGAAAGTCAACAGTTGTAGGAGCTTATGTAATCCTCAGGCAGGTTCTAGGCCCCCTTCATGAGTATCAGTTTCTTCCGGAGCAGCCAAGCATTCGAGAAGAGACATACGAAAGGCCATGACTCTCCTGTGGTAGCTCCCAATCCCATATTCTCATCTTTTCCCATAGAAGGGAAATATTTGCATAGAGATGATCAGGTGTCGCTAGCTTACACTTTTCAATGTCAAACACCAAGTATTGGCAATTTGTCACAGCATGGCAGGCAATAAATATTTTCTCCAGGCCCAATTGTCATGCCCCAGAACTAGAATACTGGAGAGCGGGGGCAGACATAGCCAGCTACGTATATTGAAATAGAAACCACCTCGATATACGGTCACGGCTGTCTAGATATGTGAGGGTTTTCAACAAGCCAACAGTCTCTTATGGTCATGAACAAGCCTAGTGTCTCAATCACCACAAGTAAGTAAAGTCGCAAGATGTATGATCATTAAATATACAATAATAAGGCGTCCCAAATATCACATATTCAGCTGATCATGAAGCTAGTCATTACAAAATGTTAGGACTAGCAAGAGTTAAGTCATACATGATCAACCCTAGGATTTGTCAATCATGTTTACAGCCCGTAGGCAGACAGTAAGTAAAAGTGCTTCGAGCTAACAGGTGTTTGTCGGCTAAACACCTTAAAAGAATAATTTTTACATTAGAGTGAGCGAAACAAAATAGAAAACCCACTCTTGGCCCGGATTCCGTCTAGTGTTCACCATTGGGCTGGAAGCTTGATAGATCCTCAGGAGCTGCTCCAAAATCTGGCCACACAAAACCAGCTGGGTCAACCCCAGAAAGAGCAAGTGCCACAAGGGGGGCCACGAAATAAGAACAAAAGTCAGCAATCAGCACAGAAAATCTAATATTAAAACTAAAATTACGAAAACATGTCAGGATGATATACGACGAGATAACCATGGAACTATTCCGATAGCCAGGTTACAACCCGTAAACCAAACAAGGACCGGGGTTGTAATCCTTCATCTGAACAGAGCTTGGTTTCCCACCATTTATCGGCAAGATAAGTAATGTAAGAAATCAAGACAGGAAGCAAACTTGCATGGGATCAAGACATGACTAGACTGGTTATACCTCATTCAATCAATCACGGCCAAGCAGATCCTACGGCTTACTACTTTAACTAACTAGGGTTATCACAGGCCTAATTACTAACAAGATGCAGTGAGATTATTCCACAGCTACAAGCCCTGCAGACCATCCAGGTTACCCAGGTCGAAAATTAGGGGTTGAATTCAGGTGGGTACATTGACCAGAAGACAAATGTACCCTTAGGTGACTTAGAGGGTGCAACACGCGACGGTGTGCTGGAAATGTGCCCTACTCGACGGCAGGCTACAGATCCCAAGAGCGCCCAGGTAACGGGATTGCCTGTAGTTGTGTCATCTCTTCATGACTACTGTGTTATTCTAGTTATTAACCTTAATCCATTTTAGTAGGTGCTCCTGACCGTGGTACTCAGGAGTCCCATCCTAGACATGATGCAAGACAGGACAAGTGGATTTAACAAGCAAGCAAGAAGAACTATCCACGGTGTCAAGGCAAGTCAAGTTAAGCTAGCCGTCGCAATAGCGTTAAGATAAATCATGTCAGGGTACTTGTCATGAGTGCGCCACGACGGGCCACTATCATGTCAGGTTGGTCATGTCAGGAGTGCACCACTACGGATCACTGGCGTGTTATGCTAGTTCCTGGTCATACCATGCCATGTATAATAGTCATTCCAAACATATTAAGTAAAATCAAGTTCATGACAAAAGGCGTAAAATATCTAATAAAATATCAATAAACAGGGCTATAGAAGAGCCAAGCTTAAAGAAATAAAACCAAAACTCCAAGAGCCAAGGGTTTAAGCAAAGGGTCAAGAGAGCTGCGCACGCTCAAAAGTCACGCACGCATGAGCTGCGTACGTACAAAAGTCACGCACGCTGAGAGAGCAGCGTAGGCAAAAAGTCACGTGCGCTACAGAGAGCAGAGTAGGTGAAAGTCACGCACGCTACAGAGAGCAGCGTAGGTGAAAAGTCACGCACGCTTCAAAGAGCAGCGTAGGTGAAAAGTCACGCACGCTTCAGAGAGCAGCGTAGGTGAAAAGTCACGCACGCTACAGAGAGCAGCGTAGGTGAAAAGTCACGCACGCTCAAGGGAGCTGCGTACGTGAAAAGTCACGCACGCTCAAGGAGTCACGCTTCCAACAGGAAGCGTACTCAAGTCTGCGTACGCACGCTAAAGAGCGCGCGCAGCTCAGTGTGCGTAAGCTAAACAGCTCTGCACACACTGCTCTCTGTCTTCTCCAGACAGTAAGAACACCATGGCTGAACCCAAAGCTACACAACATCATAACTTGGCCATCCGAACTCCAAATCCGGATTTCCAAAGTTGCAATTTGGGTGGAATTGAATGCTCTTCCACAAGAAAACATCAAAAACCATAAAAATCCAACTTAAGTAGATCAAAACCATGCAAAACCTAAAATGGGAAAAACCTAGATCTAGAACAATGGAGACTCCAAATCACAAAATGCTAAGTTCTAATGTTGATCACCATGTCCTAATCTATCAAATGGACAAATAAAAGAGGGTTCTCATGTGGTGGCAAGGTGCACTTGCCTATGGGTTGGGAGAGTTGTGTAGAGGAAGGAGAAGAAGAAGAAGAAAATTTATGAAGGAAGTATTGAAGAGAGAGAGTGGTTGGTGGTGCTATAAAGTGGGGGAGTTGTGGTGGGTTGAGGGTGTAGCATAGGGCTAGGGTGTTCCAACACATAAAACCGAACCAAACCGAACCATCCCCAATAAAATCGAGCCATGCCAGAACCAAAATACGAGAAATACCAAAATTCTACAAGTTGAGAAAAATAAAAATAAATGCCAAAATCCAGATACGAGTATAAATACGAAATACGGGAAATACGGGAAATAAGGGTGACAACTCTATCCACCTTAAAAGAATTCCGTCCTCGGAATTTAATCAAGGAGCTAGAGATCGTCACGACAAGCTACATTAAGCACAGGCAAGTTACACTAAGCAGTTCAATCATGCAATCATACAATGCAAGCAAGAAAGGGAAAACGTAAGGCATAAGAAAGACATTATACCTCACGAGTCAAACAGGTAGGGATATCGCGATCGGATGTCGTCATCACGCTCCCACGTTGACTCACCCAGAGAGTGATGACCCCAAGCAACACGGACTAATTTAATAGTATTGTTCTTGAGTATCTTTTCCCTCCGGTCCAAAATAGACACGGGCCTCTCCTCATACGAAAGGTTGGTACCAACAACCAATTCCGAATGGTCTAGGATGTGGCTCGGGTTCGGAATATACCGTCGTAATTGGGACACATGGAATACATCATGTACCTCACTTAGCGACGGCGGAAGAGCGAGACGATAGGATACATCTCCTACTCGCTCTAGAATATCGAACGGCCCTATATACCTAGGACTAAGCTTTCCCGGCATGCCAAAACGAATGACGCCGCGGTTAGGCGAGATCCTAAGGAATACATGGTCGCCTACAGCAAATTCTAAGGGACGCCGATGAGTATCGGCCCAATGGTGCTGGCGGTCCTGGGCAACTCGGAGGTGATCTCTGACCTTCCTGACCACTTTAACCGTCTGGGAAATCAATTTGGGTCCGAGCATCTGCCTCTCTCCGACATCGTTCCATGCTAGCGGGGATCTGCACTTTCTGCCATAAAGAGCCTCGAAGGATGCCATCTGGATACTGGCCTGATAACTGTTGTTGTACGAGAATTCCACCAGGTGCATATGATTCTCCCATGAACCACCGAAGTCAAGGGTACAGGATCTCAACATATCTTCAAGGGTCTGGATCGTGCGCTCTGATTGACCATCCGTCTGCGGGTGATAAGCTGAGCTGAATTGAAGGCGAGTCCCCAAACTCTTCTGCAAGCTGCACCAAAATTGTGATGTGAATCTTGAATCCCTGTCCGAGGTGATGCTGACTGGCACACCGTGAAGCCTGACGATCTGCCTGAGATACACCTCTGCTAACTGCACCGTCGACTGCCCAACTCTAAACGGAAGAAAGTGTGCCACCTTGGTAAGCCTGTCCACAATTATCCAAATAGCATGTCTACCGGCCGGAGATCTGGGCAATCCGGTCACGAAATCCATGGTTATATGCTCCCATTTCCATTCTGGGATCGGTAAGGGTTGAAGAAGTCCAGCGGGCCTCTGATGTTCAGCTTTAACCTGTTGGCAAACCAAACACCTAGAGACAAACCGGGCTATCTCCCTCTTCATGCCATTCCACCAGAAGTGCTGACAAATATCACGGTACATCTTCGTACCACCCGGATGAATAGAATATTGTGAACTGTGGGCTTCTGCCATTACTTCCTGTCTGATATCTCCACTGGTAGACAAAGACGAGTGCCGTGCCGAAGTGTACCATCTTCATGGATACATAACTCTGGCCTTCTTCCTGCTTCACACTCTGCTCTGAGTCGCTGAAGCTTGGAATCTGCTGACTGCGCCATCCGGATCCTCTCAACTATGCTGGACTGAACCTGTAGACTGGCCATCAATGCCACACTGGTAGGAAGAACCACTTCAATTCCCATCTTCTGAAGATCTGCTAATAGTTCTGGTTGCGCCGTCAGGAAATAAACTCCGGCTCTCCTGCTCAATGCATCTGCTACAACGTTGGCCTTCCCGGAATGATACTGCAAATCCACATCATAATCCACCAATAGCTCGAGCCATCTTCTCTGCCGCATATTAAGGTCCTTCTGGGTGAAAACATACTTCAGGCTCTTATGATCAGTAAAGATTTCCACTCTATCTCCGTACAAGTAGTGTCTCCACAACTTCAAAGCAAACACTACCGCCGCCAATTCCAAGTCGTGGGCTGGGTAATTCTTCTCATGATCACGTAGTTGATGTGACGCATAAGATATTACCTTCTCATGCTGCATCAAGACACACCCCAATCCTCTGCCTGAAGCGTCGCAATAAACTGTGAATCCTTCGATCCCATCTGGAAGGGTGAGAATGGGAGCCGTTATCAAACCTCGCTTCAACTTCTCAAATGATTCCTGACACTCCGTTGTCCAAACAAAAGGCACATCCTTGTTGGTCAACTGGGTCATCGGCGCTGAAATTCTTGCAAAATCTGAAACGAACCGCCGGTAGTAGCCGGCCAATCCAAGGAACTTGCGAACCTCTGCCACTGAGCTGGGTACCGGCCATGACTCGATAGCCATAATCTTCTGGGGATCCACTTCCACTCCTCCTCGGGTAATGATGTGACCCAAGTACGAAATACGATCGAGCCAGAACTCGTATTTACTGAACTTGGCGTACAACTGATGCTCCCTAAGCGTCTGAAGGACGACTCTGAGATGCTTCTCATGCTCTGCTTCACTCTTGCTGTAGACCAGGATGTCATCTAGGAACACGATCACAAATTGATCCAAGTAAGGCATAAAAATGCGATTCATGAGGTCCATAAATACGGCTGACGCATTGGTCGCTCCAAAGGGCATAACAAGGAACTCCCAATGTCTATACCTCGATTTGAATGCTGTCTTCGGGATGTCCTGCTCTCTGACTCTGATCTGGTGGTATCCTGACCGCAAGTCAATCTTCGAGAACACTGAAGCCCCTCTGAGCTGATCAAACAAGTCATCTATCCTCGGAAGATGGTATCTGTTCTTGATTGTCACCGAATTCAAGGTACGATAATCAACACATAGCCTGGACGTACCATCCTTCTTTTTCACAAGAAGCATCGGGGCTCCCCAAGGCGATCCACTTGCACGGATGAATCCCTTGGTCCTCAGTTCTTTAATCATCTTATATAAAATTTCCAACTCTGAAGGCGGCATCCTGTAGACTCGCTCTGATACTGGTGTTGTCCCGAGAATCAAGTCTATAGTAAACTCAATCTCCCGCTCCGACGGCATCCCTGGAAGCTCCTCTGGAAAGACATCTGGAAACTCTTCAACTATCCGGGGTAACTGCACTGCTGCTACTGCCATCCGCAATGCTGGGGAAGATGGCTCTACTGCGTCTCTAGAAAACGAAAACTCTGGCTCGCCGGGGATACTAAAGACAACTCTGCCAATATGGCAGTCTATCCTAGCATACTGGTTCCTCAACTAATCCATGCCTAGGACTACATCATAGTCTACCATAGGAAACTCTATGAATCTAGCGGGGAACTCCCTACCGCTAACTACGATCCGACACGAGGAAAATACTCTATCTACTCCCACAAGGCCATTACCAGTAAGTATATTGAGCCTCATTGATAATAACTCGGGCTCCAATCCTATCCATATCGCGAATCGTGCAGACATAAATGAATGCGATGCACCAGAATCAAATAATACAGACGCTGGAGAGGAGTTGACGAGAATAGTACCTGCCACAACCTCACCTGGTACAACTTCTTCTTCCATAGCCATCATTATGGCCTGACCTTGTCCTCTGGATGCTGGTCCCCTCTGCTGGAAACCTTTCTGCCTATTCTGGGTCTGAGCTTGGGCTTGTGCATACTGCTGGGGGTGCTGTTGCTGGAATGCCTGAGACTGAGGCGGCAAGGGCCTCGAAGACTGATACTACTGCTGCTGAACTGGTGCTGGGGCCGGTCCTCTCACCGAAGAGCTAGAAGGGTTGGATGCTGATGAACCACCCCTATTCGGGCAAGCCCCTATCCTATGATCTGCTGCTCCACAAGCCAGGCACAATCCCTGCGCCCTACGACATTCTGCCACTACATGGCCTGGCTTCCCGCAATGAGAACATCCCATCGCAGAAGTCTGCTTCTGCTTCTGCTGCTGCGGGTACGTCGGGGTCGAATGCTGAACCGACATTACTAAGGCCGCCCGCCTCGGAGTTCCAATGGTCAATCTCCTAGCTGCCGGAGCTGGAGCTGATGATTGGTGCATCTGACTGTGGGACCGCTTCCTACCTCCGGTCCTATCCACGATCCTCTGGAAGGTGTACTCATGCCTCCTAGCTGCTCTCAAGACTGCATCGAACGTCTGGTGCTCGAACTGCTCAACCGCCAACAAGATCTCCAAATGTAGTCCCTGCTGGAACTGCTGGGCCCTATCAAATTCGGTCGCCACCAAGGTGGGGGCAAACCTACTGAGTCTAGAAAACTCTGATGCATAACTGTCAATTGTTCTGTCTCCTTGCTTCAAGTTGGTAAATCTGGTCTGTAAGTCGTACCGAGCTACTGCATCGAAATACTTCGTCTGGAATCTCTCTCTAAACACTGCCCAAGCAATGGGTGCCACCAATCCCATGGCTTGCGCTGCCCACCAACTGCGAGCCAAGTCCAACAACTGCAGGTGTACCACCGCCACCTTCTCATTCTCGGGTGTCCTAGCTGCTTCCAGAATCACCTCGATATCCTGAAGCCATGCATCCGCGGCAATCGTATCCTCGCTACCGTCGAAGAAAGGAGGGTTCAATCGCTTGAAGCTGTTAGCCGCCTGGTTCCCTGGATGTCCGCCTCGGGTCAAAGCATCTTGAACTGTCTGGTGCAGGGCGTCGCTTCGACGATCTTGGGAAGCTATCAAGGTTCTGATGAGGCCTACTAAGGTGCCATCATCTGGCTCTGCGGGCTGGACGGGCCGAACTGGTGACTCTCCTTCCGTAGGCACAACTCTGGAGGCTACCCCGGAATGCTGGGCTTGATCTCCGGGTTGCTGCTGATCTACGGGAAGTGCTCTACCTCGCTGATCGGTAGGACCAGGTACAGTGCTGCTGAAGAAAATGACACAGGGAACAATAAGAAAAGGACCAGGACAGATCAATGATATAAGCACAGGATTCAGGACAAGAATTCAGGGATTCAGAGGGTACGAACAGAGATCAAGGACGAGTACTGATTGAGACATCTATCTGGTAAACTCCCACATATCTTGATTTACAAGACCTGCATGGGCCACCACTTAAACCATGTCACGCCCCAGAACCAGAATACTGGAGAGCGGGGGCAGACATAGCCAGCTACGTATATTGAAATGGAAACCACCTCGATATACGGTCACGACTGTCTAGATATGTAAGGGTTTTCTACAAGCCAACAGTCTCCTATGGTCATGAACAAGCCTAGTGTCTCAATCACCACAAGTAAGTAAAGTCGCAAGATGTATGATCATTAAATATACAATAATAAGGCGTCCCAAATATCACATATTCAGCTGATCATGAAGCTAGTCATTACAAAATGTTAGGACTAGCAAGAGTTAAGTCATACATGATCAACCCTAGGATTTGTCAATCATGTTTACAGCCCGTAGGCAGACAGTAAGTAAAAGTGCTTCGAGCTAACAGGTGCTCGTCGGCTAAACGCCTCAAAAGAATAATTTTTACAATAGAATGAGCGAAACAAAATAAAAAACCCACTCTTGGCCCGGATTCTGTCTAGTGTTCACCATTGGGCTGGAAGCTTGGTAGATCCTCAGGAGCTGCTCCGAAATTTGGCCACACAAAACCAGCTGGGTCAACCCCAGAAAGAGCAAGTGCCACTAGGGGGGCCACGAAATAAGAACAAAAGCCAGCAATAAGCACAGAAAATCTAATATTAAAACTAAAATTACGAAAACATATCAGGATGATATACGACAAGATAACTATGGAACTATTCCGATAGCCAGATTACAACCCGTAAACCAAACAAGGACCGGGGTTGTAACCCTTCATCTGAACAGAGCTTGGTTTCCCACCATTTATCGGCAAGATAAGTAATGTAAGAAATCAAGACAGGAAGCAAACTTGTATGGGATCAAGACATGACTAGACTGGTTATACCTCATTCAATCAATCACGGTCAAGCAGATCCTACGGCTTACTACTTTAACTAACTAGGGTTATCACAGGCCTAATTACTAACAAGATGCAGTGAGATTATTCCACAGCCACAAGCCCTGCAGACCATCCAGGTTACCCAGGTCGAAAATTAGGGGTTGAATTCAGGTGGGTACATTGTCCAGAAGACAAATGTACCCTTAGGTGACTTAGAGGGTGCAACACGCGACGGTGTGCTGGAAATATGCCCTACTCGACGGCAGGCTACAGATCCCAAGAGCGCCCAGGTAACGGGATTGCCTGTAGCTGTGTCATCTCTTCTTGGCTACTGTGTTATTCTAGTTATTAACCTTAATCCATTTTAGTAGGTGCTCCTGACCGTGGTACTCAGGAGTCCCATCTTAGACATGATGCAAGACAGGACAAGTGGATTTAACAAGCAAGCAAGAAAAACTACCCACGGTGTCAAGGCAAGTCTAGTTAAGCTAGCCGTCGCAATAGTGTTAAGATAAATCATGTCAGGGTACTTGTCAGGAGTGCGCCACGACGGGCCACTATCATGTCAGGTTGGTCATGTCAGGAGTGCACCACCACAGGTCACTGGTGTGTTATGCTAGTTCCTGGTCATACCATGCCATGTATAATAGTCATTCCAAACATATTAAGTAAAATCAAGTTCATGACAAAAGGCGTAAGGATATAAAATGGGCGTAAAATATCTAATAAAATATCAATAAACAGGGCTATAGAAGAGCCAAGCTTAAAGAAATAAAACCAAAACTCCAAGAGCCAAGGGTTTAAGCAAAGGGTCAAGAGAGCTGCGTACGCTCAAAAGTCACGCACGCATGAGCTGCGTACGTACAAAAGTCACGTACGCTAAGAGAGCAGCGTAGGCGAAAAGTCACGCACGCTACATAGAGCAGCGTAGATGAAAGTCACGCACGCTACAGAGAGCAGCATAGGTGAAAAGTCACGCACGCTTCAGAGAGCAGCGTAGGTGAAAAGTCACGCACGCTTCAGAGAGCAGCGTAGGTGAAAAGTCGCGCACGCTACAGAGAGCAGCGTAGGTGAAAAGTCACGCATGCTACAGAGAGCAGCGTAGGTGAAAAGTCACACACGCTCAAGGGAGCTGCGTACGTGAAAAGTCACGCACGCTCAAGGAGTCACGCTTCCAACAGGAAGCGTACTCAAGTCTGCGTACGCACGCTAAAGAGCGCGCGCAGCTCAGTGTGCGTAAGCTAAACAACTCTGCACACACTGCTCACTGTCTTCTCCAGACAGCAAGAACACCATGGCTGAATCCAAAGCTACACAGCATCATAACTTGGCCATCCGAACTCCAAATCCGGATTTCCAAAGTTTCAATTTGGGTGGAATTGAATGCTCTTCCACAAGAAAACATCAAAACCCATAAAAATCTAACTTAAGTAGATCAAAACCATACAAAACCAAAAATGGGAAAAACATAGATCTAGAACAATGGAGACTCCAAATCACAAAATGCTAAGTTCTAATGTTGATCACCTTGTCCTAATCTATCAAATGGACAAATAAAAGAGGGTTCTCATGTGGTGGCAAGGTGCACTTGCCTATGGGTTGGGAGAGTTGTGTAGAGGAAGGAGAAGAAGAAGAAGAAAATTTATGGAGGAAGTAATGAAGAGAGAGGATGGTTGGTGGTGCTATAAAGTGGGGGAGTTGTGGTGGGTTGAGGGTGTAGCATAGGGCTAGGGTGTTCCAACACATAAAACCGAACCAAACCGAACCATCCCCAATAAAACCGAGCCATGCCAAAACCAAAATACGAGAAATACCGAAATTCCACATGTTGAGAAAAATAAAAATACATACCAAAATCCAGATACGAGTATAAATACGAAATACGGGAAATACGAGAAATGAGGGTGACACCAATAGAATATGAAAATGTTGCAAATACTGTAGCTGATGCTCAGTTTGGTGTCCATCAAGCTGTTGGATCAGAAAATCCATGTCTATCATCTGATAGGAGGATTCTCCGTGAGGAAGATGCCTATCTAGTGGAGAGAAAGTGCAAGGTACATAATGTTGACAGGTTAATTTTTTTGATATTGGTTTTATTTTGCTATTTGTTTAACTTTTATCCGTATCTGCTGTTTGGGCAGAATGAAGAAGCAAGAATTGCAAAAGAAGTTGAAGCGCATGAGAAGAGGATTAGGAAAGAGCTTGAGAAACAAGATATCATGAGAAGAAATGTGTTGCATTTTTTTTGTCAAAATGGTTGTTCTAATAATTTATGTAGCTGAAAACTAAGTTGATTTTTTTTGTTTGTGTAGAGAGAAGAACAAATACGAAGAGAAATAGAGAGGCATGATCGTGAAAGAAAAGAAGAAGAAGAGAGGTTCATGCGTGAAAAGCAGCGTGAGAAGGAGAGGTTCCAACAGGAACAAAGGCATGAAATTGAGCGCAGAGAGAAGTATTTGCAGAAAGAATCTTTGCGGGTGAGTTTGCCAATATCAGCATTTCCAAGTTGATAAGTTATTGTTTACATCTTTCTTTGTATGGTCGACTTCAGGTTGAGAAGATGAAGCAGAAAGAAGAACTGGAGAGGGAGAAGGAAGCAGCTAGGCTAAAAGCTGCTAACGAGAGGGCTACAGTTCGCAGACTTGCCCGGAAATATATGAAACTTGTTAAGGACGAGCGGTTGGAACATATGGAATTGGCTGCATCTAGTAAAGGGCTATCATCAGTTGTTTCTTTGGACAGTGAAATATTGTAACGGCTCGATATGTTCAAAGGTTTGTGACCCCTTGCAATTATAGAATTTTTGTGATGACATTCTACATATAATAGCAGAAAAAGTGTAATGTTATATTACAACCTAAGACACAAATGTGCTTATTGTACTAACTACTAAGTACTAACTATAATCAATATTTGTGGTGTTGCATCTGCATGAATGGATGGAATATAGCATGATAATGCTGCATTTCTCATATGTAAAAGTTATCGCATATAGCCTTAAATAACTTGATGGTAAAAAGCTTCTATAGTCTTAGTTTGCTGTGAACATTAATATGATTTTATATCTACAGATATGTTCAGTGCATTTCTCTCAAGTCGGTGCAATTAAAGCAGCCTTTTACAACTTACCCTTGGATTGAATCTGAAGAGAACATTTCCAACCTATTTATGGTACCTTCCGAGCTCTTATTCATACTTTATATACACATTGCTCATTTTAGTTTTTATCGATATTGAATTCTATCTCTAAAAGATGTCATATATGTTAGTTTTATTGTAAGTTGCAAAGTTTTCTCTGAATGCTTTATTCGATCCTTAAGATGTAATCATGCTGTGATTCCTTGACAATGTTGAAAATCTTCTAACTTCCAGCTGTAGCTTGGGTGATGGATTTTTTATCGTAAAAATTAGTTTATTCATAGTTATGTGATCATTCATCGCCAGTTTCTTTCTTTTATTGCCAGCTCTGTATAATGTAAGATGTCTTATTCATTCTTTTTCTTTCGATTCTCGTAGGAGCAATTGTTACTAGATATCCTATATGTCTACTTGTCAAAGCCTCTCTTTTCCGTGTACATATTCCATATATATTATGAACATTGAATATAACCTCAACATGTGAAATATATATTTTTATTTGGAAAGTTGATATTGATTTGGAGAGTTACTCTTTGTTCTTTATTGATCTTTTTTCCTCCACTAATTTTTTTTGACCTTTCGACTTTGTAGGCCCAATGTCTATCCCAACAATGAAAGAGTTTGATCACAAGGCAATGGAGAATTAGCTATGGGGAACAAAGAGAACGAGGAAATGATCTCACATTATTTTCACATCACTAGGACATTTTGTTAGAATCGTAGTTTAGTAAAATTGTACTAAACATAATAAAATCTTATGTAAGACACTTTGACTTCATTAGTCAATGCAAATTTATCTTTATCTATTTCGTGTGTACTTATGATATTGATATTTGTTTACTTTCGTTTATATTATAGTTAGTTTATTTTATAAAATCAATATATAAATTCAGATTATATGTACGGTATGTTAAATAATCTAGAAAATTGGTAGGAACACATTTTCACCATTCCAATACCGGAACACATTATATTCGTTCCAGTATGAATGCAAAAATTAATTTGAAATGTTCCTTATTAGGAACACTTTATTGGTGTTCCAACACTGGTACGTATATAATGTGTTTCAAAAATCATCCCAAGGAACCCTTTATTAGGAACGTTTTGTAGGTGTTCCAACGCTGCCACACATATAAAGTGTTCCAATAACCGCCTCTTGGAACGCTTTTATGTCGTTCCAAGAATTTTGGCAGCCCAAAAATAGGCACGGAATAAAAGCGTTCCAAAATTTTTTTTGAATGGAATTTCTCTGTTCCAAAATGACCATTTTGGTGTAGTGCCTGCGACCGCCGACCGACTGATCCTCGTGTCAGCCCATGCGGCCCCGTGGCCGCCCGCATCCTACCAGACCCTGTCGGCACACTAGTGTGCCCCCGTGGCCGCCCGCCTCCCACTGCACCCGTCCACACACCAGCGCGCATCCGTATGCCCCCGTGCACACCTCACGCCTCCCGCGTCCTTCGTGACCCCACGTGCATCGCACGTTCCACTGTGCACCGTGCCGATTTCGTCCACGTGCCCTATACATGTTCCTACCGTTTCGTCGCCTTTGTGGGACCCGGAGGCCGAAGCCAACCTTCGGTTCTCCTTTCTCAACTTTTCGGTAAGCTTTTTGTCAGAGGTTATGTTCAGTTCCAAAATAGAAAATAGGAAGAAAAAACTCAATTTCTGTCCGACCGAAATTGACAGAATAAAGTTCTATCAATTCCGGGATAGCTAGTTTTCTAAATTGGATTATGTGATTGTGAATAGGATTAATTAAATTGATTAACATATAATGGTTAGCTTAGCATAGCTAATAATAATATTTATTCTATCATAAATTATTAGATTTTATATATATATATATATATATATATATATATATATATATATATATATATATATATATACAACAAAAGAGCATTTTATTGAAAGCTAGAAGTAGCTCATGAAGAGCGTTATAGACGGGTACTAGGCCTAAGAAAAAAGGTCCCTGAGCATTAGGTACAAAAAGCATAGAGAAAATTACAACCATTTCGAAATTTCACAAAATGAAATTTCTAAAATATTCAAACAAGTCAACTGTTGGGACTGTGTGGGCACGAGGCCCAGGGGGCACCGCTCCCGAAGCGAGCGGTGCACGAGGTTTTTTTTTTGGAAAAAGGAATGAATTCTTTTTTTTTAAAACGAAAAATACGAAGATTTGAAATTCAAACAGGCTCAGCCCCACGTGAATGGGAACGAGCCCCAGGGGGGTTGGCGTAAGCGTGGACCGGCGGGCGCAGGCCACGAGGGGGGGTCTCGGGCCCCGCATCAGCGCGCTTACCGAGGCAGGCACAGGCCACGAGGGGGTCTCGGGCCCCGCCCCGGCTCGCCTACCGAGGCCAGCCACTCCGGCGAGGGAGGGGGCGCGGCACGGGGGGACACCGGATAGGGGGGTGGGGTGTCGGTTCGAAGAGCCGCCGAGGAAGGGGACGGGCGGCGAATGGAGCGCCGACGACTGCGACAGAAGGCTGCGGTGAGCGGGGGGGCGGAGGGCCTCGACCTCGACGGAGAGGGAGACCACCGACGGAGGGGGACATGCAGCGAGCGACTGAGGGCGGCGGAGAGGGAAGCGAGGACGTCGACGGGCGGCCATCGCGGTAGGGAGGGCGGACAGGCGCCACCGACGGTGGAGCCAAGGGTGGGCCAGAAGATGGAGGACGGGGCGCGCAGCCATCGGCCGCTGGGGGCGGGGCGCGCTGCCATCGACCGTCGGGGGTGGGCGGCTACCGGGAGAACGTGAGGAAAGGGAGGGGGAGGGGACGGGGGCGACGGAGGGAGCGGCGGAGACCAGGGCGGGCGTCGCGAGGCGGGGACGGTGGCGCCATAGACGGCGCGTCCACCGCCGGAGAGTGGGACGACGCGTGTCCCGGGGTGGGGGTGAGATCCGAGGGGGGTTGGAGAGAGGCCACCGTCGACAGGACGAACACCGGCAGGGGGGCCGGTGCGGGAGAAGGGGGAGGGTCCTCCGGGGGAGGGGGCGGGAAGGAGGAGGAAGGACTGGCTGGGTGCGGGCTCCGGGGGCCACGGTGGAGGGTAGGGGGCTCTGCCGGATGGGGGGGCTGCACACCTAGCGGAGCGGAGGAGGATGGGGACGACGGAGTTGGGGGAGGCTCGCCGGAAGAGGCCGCACTCGGCGGAGGTCCCTTCCTGCGCCGGGCTCGGGGACGACGGGGGCGGCGCCTAGACTGGCGCCGGGGGGGGTGGGAAATAGGGGTGGAGGGGGCCCCCACGGCGAGAAGTAGACGTCGACAAGGGGGAGGCCCCCCCACTGGGATGACGGCCAGGTGACCGGCAAGCCAAGGGGGTGGAGGGCGAGGAGGCCATAGCGCGGAGGGAGGCCAGGGGCCGGGCCGAGGAGGCCGTCCGGCCGAGGCGGCCAGCTGAGCGCCGCGAGCTCCGGAGGAGAAGAACGGAGCCCTGGCCTCATCTCATTTATATATATATATATATATATATATATATATATATATATATATATAAAAGAAAATATATAAATATATATATATAAATATATATATATATATATATATATATATATATATATATATATATATATATATAAAAATATATATATATATATATATATATAAAGAATATATATATATATATATATATATATATATATATATATATATATATATATATATATATATATAATTGTTAAATGTTTTCGTGGAATGATTAAGTAAAGATATTTTTAACAAATGATTATCGTAATAATCATGTTGTTCTAGACTTAAGAGTATTCATTAAATAGTTATGATTAATTTTACGTAGATAAAATATTATTTAGTTTCCAAAAAATAGCTTCATTACCAAAAAGAGTATTTTGTATCTAAGTATACCTAACTAAAGCATTAGTTCTACCTATAAAATAATTTTTTTTATTATTTATTGTTTTAATTAATAATAGTAGTTTTCATGTTCCTAAATAAATAATTAAGTATTTAAAAGATTGTTTTATTTAGTAGTAGCTAACTACATATATTGTGTTATTAATATTAAAAATGAGTATTTTGCATAAATTATTTTCATAGTCAAAAGTAACTACTAAATTGTCCTGAACTTAATATTAATTAGATTAATGATAATTCCATTTGAAAAAATAATAAGTTTTATTATTTTATTACTAATACTGTATACTCACTTATAGTTTCTCTAAAATATTTTATAATTAAACAATTATTTTATTTTAATTATTTGTGAATTTAGAGTCTAGATGTTTATTGTATCATTAATGAGTTATTAGATAGAATTGTAGCAACTTCAGATTGGCAGCTAAGTCATATTTCACTAATGTAGGGTTTAGTTCCAAGACATAGCTTGAATATTTTTCTTGTCGTCACTTACAGCACCGAAAAAACCAAGGCAAGTATCATACTACTCATGTTCGTGGTTTAATTAATAAATAATTATATTGCATCAATAGGACTAAATATATCGTATCAACACTGACCCATGGGATCCCTCTCTGACTCCAAACTAATTGCTTGATTGACTTATTGACTTGGGGATTGGGGAGTAGTATAGCAACTGTGACCAAAGTCTTGTTACTAATATGGACTCTCTCGTGCTAATCCCTATTGCATAAGGGGTTGAGCCGTACCGTATACTAGCATTAGGCCACTACTAAAATCAGCTCAATTGGCGACGTAAATTTAGCGACGTTCGTAAAATGTCGCTAAATTGTGGACATTAGCGACGTATAACTGAAACGTCGCTAACCGTCGCTACTAGCAACAAAAACATTGAAAGGTGCGTATCGACTTCGCGAACGTGTAGGCTTTGACGGAATTCAAATTGGTCGCGTGTGCGCGACGAATTTGATGCGTATCCGTCGAAATTCACCGTATCGGCCTCTTTGTAAATTTCCTAATTACATTGTATACGTTCGTCAGATCGAGACAAAACTTGCTCCAATAAGACCGTATCATTTTTTTGGTCCAGTATGCCAAGTTTGGTTCAGTTCTGAAACAGTTGATCGGATCACCGTTTCGTGGGCCCCACGATCCGATTCAACGAGCGATTTTGGGCACGGCCTGTCGGAATCCAAATTTGGACATACCATTATCTTCGTATCATCAAAAAGAATATGTAGACATGTAGTTTGACGACTTTAGAGACTATTGACTCTGGCACGCTTTTCGGTGCAAAGTGGGTCTAACGACGGATACCGTTTTGACCCAAAATTATCGTTTTACCCCTGTGTCCAGAATTGGACTTAAGGACAGGCAATCCAGGCTAATTTGACTAATCTGGAAATGTTGGTAACATCTATTACAGCTTCTGGGGGTAGTTGTGAGACTTGGACTTTCTGAATTGTTGATTGACGATATATTGTTGGTTCTCCGTACAACCCTCAGGCAAGTATACCTTGTCGAACATATGCAGTATTTATATTGTTTTCTTTCTATTGTACTTCTTTCATATAGTTACCTATTCCCATATTGTGATTGGTTTTTCATCCACTATTTTACTCGTTTCTAGATTTACGTGCACGTATAGGATATTTGACATTGCTTGATAATTGGTCTTTTTGTGTTACCTTGTCTCGTGATTGAGTTGTCAGTTTCTATATCTTATTCTTGACTTAACCATTCTTGAGTGGAAGTATCTTACATTGTACTACAGCTGAGATATACTATAGATTGGGTATATATATCTTATATTGTACTACGGCCTATAGCCGATTCTTTTATCTTGATATTGCATAATTGACTTGACTTGAGACATACTATAGATTGGGAGTATCTTGCATTGTACTACGACCTATAGCACATATTGATTGATTGTTTGATTGACTAGATTTGCGACACTATGAATTGGGAGTATCTTGCATTGTACTACGATTTATAGGAGTCTACTTGACCTTGTATCCTTTAGGAGAGGAAATCGATACTAGAATTGGCTAATCTCGAATGAGAGTATCCTGCTTTGTATGTCAATTAAAACACTATAGATTGGGAGTATCTTGTATTGTACTACAAGCTATAGGAGTTCTGATTGACAGTTAGCCAAGTCTAGTATTAAATTTCCACACGACTCGTCATTCTTAGATGTTCTTCTTGCAGTGTTCTTATCCTCCATACATATTATTTACTATCATATTAGTAGGCATGTTTTATGTATCTTGCTAGCCCTCTTAGGACCTGATGATCTCTTCAGGTAGCTGATCGTACGGAGTTAGTTAGCTGAGCATATGGTAGTTGACTTCATCGCATGATTCAGGTATTTTGTTAGTGTTATTGATTTAATATCTTTCTCGTGCTTTTATGATATATCCTGCTTATCAGCTTAGCTTTATAGACTCATATTATTCTTGGAGACTAATCGGACATATATGCTAGTGGGCTGCAGACCACGACCCATACTTGTTCATTCTTGTCTTATATATTCTTGTGGATTGAGATACACAGTAGATTACCATATTAGCCATGATACCATGATCTTGACAGCTTATACGTACTCGAGTCGTGCTGGAGTCCGCTTGATACGTAGCTGGCTTGCTCACGAGTTCGCGTCCGAAAAGCGGGGTGCGGGTCGTGACACTTTCCCCCGCTCACCCAGGCTAGGCCTGTGGTGACCGCAGGTGGCTCCGTGCCAACCGGATGCCACTTTCTCCTCTCCGACCCGTGACCCGTACCTTTTGCCGGGTTTGCTCCTGCCAGCGGACCTCTTGGCGCTGGCACCTTCCCTATCGGCCTCTGCCCCCTTGGTGCATCCCTTGCGGTGCCCCCGCCCTGCCCGTCAGCTATCGCACTGCCGGCGCAGTCTTTTCTTGGGCGTCATGTCTTTTCTGCCTCGACGACGGACCCTACGCACTCCTAGTCGTTCGCGGACATTGTTAGGCCTGATCGTTCTGTCCAGACCTCTCCGATCATATCTGATGTCGCGCTTCTCGATTTGGTCCTTCCTTCATCGTCAGACATACAAGACATCACCATCCCCTTCTCGGGTGAGGAGATCTCCTCCATTATCGATCGTTTCCCATACACCTTCATCCTCAAATTCTCCTCCGGATGCCCCAAGCTTCAGCGCGTCCAAGAAGTTACCGCCTCCTGGAGCCTAACCTCCATTTATAGGGTCTCCCTAATGGACCCCAAGCATATTCTGCTACACCTTTCAACAACAAGCGACTACTTGAACGTTTGGACCAGAGGTATGTAGTGCCCCGTCCCGCTCAGTCAATCGGTAGAATCGAAATGCCGATGGCGTTCGGACTTAGCCATGCAACGGCTTGCTCGAAGACTCGCTCAGGTGGGATAGTTTCAGTGAACTTGCCTCATCTTAGCCTTCACATAATAAATCGCATGTTTTCAACTTGCACAAGTTAGGCTTGATAATAAAAAAGATGCATCTACATAGCTAAGGTAATAATCCCGACGGGTCGGAATGTGTTAGAACATGGTAAAAGGTCACACGGTCTGCTTAGAAGTTTGCTCAGCATGCTTTTAAATTGAAACTCGATCCTTCGTACCTTGGCTTGGGAGAAGGAAAGCAAGTTTAAGTTGCCACAAAGTTAAGAACATAGCCTAAGTCATAGGTATCGCCCGCATGTATGTTCGATAAAGTATGCACGATCCCATCGTCCAGGGCTTGGCATTGTCTTTCTCGTCCCACGGGTTAAGTTAAAGTGTATGTTGCAGAGCACGACTTGTGGCGTAAGTCTAGGCACCTAAAGAACTTGTTTCTTCAAGTAGAACGTGTGTACGACACGTTCCCTCGAGGAAAAGCTTGACGCAGCCTTTGCTCGTTAAGTCGTTGCATAATTAAGTTAGATAAAGTTATGTCGGTCGATTGAAGCCATTTCTAGCACTGTCCCGCTCTATATGTGGTTGTCAAGTCACATAGTCCCACGATCTTAAGGATTATCATAAAAGTATGTGACTTGAGTGATAGCGTCGACTAGAGAACAAGTCAGTCTAAGGCACGAGCCACGGTTGATTTAGGGAAAAACATGCCACAGACAAAGGAACACATAATGTTCAAGTTAAACATGGAAGACTACTTAGTAGTCATTCCCTAGATTTCAAAGGATAGAAGTCCAAGCGATTGGTTGTCGCCGAGATCGGTCCCGCTACTTGGGATTCTCGATAAGGAAGTTCACGAGATCGGTCCCGCTACTTGGGAGTCTCAATAAGGAGGTACAAGAGATCGGTCCCGCTACTTGGGAGTCTCGATAATGAAGTTCACGAGATCGGTCCTGCTACTTGGGAGTCTTAATAAGGAGGTACACGATATCGGTCCTGCTACTTGGGAGTCTCGATAAGGAAGTTTACGAGATCAGTCCCGCTACTTGGGAGTCCCGATAAGGAGGTACACAAGATCGATCCCGCTACTTGGGAGTCTCGATAAGGAAGTTCACAAGATCGGTCCCACTACTTGGGAGTCTCAATAAGGAGGTACACGAGATCGGTCCCGCTACTTGGGAGTCTCGATAAGGAAGTTCACGAGATCGGTCCCGCAACTTGGGAGTCTCGATAGAAAGTTAGAAAGCATGGTCATGATTAAGGAAGGACTTGATAGATCAAGTTGAGTCTTACTTGGTCATTAGACGACTTGCGCACAAGGTGAATTCTTCGAACGATCCCGGAGCGCCGGTTTCATGTCGGCCTAGGAGGAATTACAAATACTATACGGCCTTCATCGATGGTACGACTCAATTGAAGTGAACCATTATAATATAGGCTGTGGGTCATTCTGTGGGAGCTCGTACCTCATATGCGAATGGTCACCATATGCAAAGATCTAGGATAGCTTGATATTGCTAGTGACCACTCATATAGATGTATCTGCATAAGAGCGGCTATCCGCGTGCATGCATTTGGATTGCGTCGAGTACTAGCAAGTTACGAGTTGGGTTAACAAGGCGTAATTATAGCAAGCACTAACCTTGAATCGGCACGGGCTAGGTATGCACGGTTGTAACACTATTCTGGAGCCTAAGATTTGGCTATCGTAAGGACACGTGCTTCGGCATAAATATGGCATCGTCATCGAGTCATTTCAAGTTAAGTCAGGAAGGGCCGTAAGGCAAGTTTACTTAATTCTTGTTAATATTTAAGGCACGGCCTCGATCTTATGGCACGATCAAGTCTATTGGCACGACCAGCACAAGTCGTCTCCTTGACATCATTGGCACAAGATTGGTCTAGAGGCACATAAAATAAATAAAAGTCTTGGCACGGCCGAGTTTGCATAAGTTTTTACTTGGCGAGGCACTGCCTCAAATATAGATTGAAGTCACGAATAGAGTATAGCACGACCATGTCATTGCGTTGCCAAGTATAGGCCAGGGAATCTCTGTCCTAAAATTGATCCTAAGGCAAGACTAGAAAGACAAAAAAAGGATTAAGCTGCACAAAGTAAATAAATGTGTCAATTTTGTATGGGTGGACGAGGAGCTCACTCCAACAGTACAGTTGAGTACTAACACCCACACAGTTTTTATGTGCATGCATAGGTAGAAGTCCGATGGCGCGGAGATCGCTTAGATACTTCGAGGCATGGAGTTCCTTGGCGTTTTGAGGCATGCGGCCGCATGGAGTTAGGACTTATATGGGACATAATGTATGGACATCGCCATTCCGTAGAATCTGCCACTCATCGCCTTGAAGCTTGTATTGAGAAATAAGAGAGAGAGAGCAGAGTGACTTGTAATATGAGAGAAAAGTGATCCTTAGAGACTTGTAATCTGGCCTTGCGCCCATATTGTAATCCTTGTTCAATATCAATAAAAGAGTATTTTGCATGACTTGTGTTTTGCTTTCAAATTTTTTTTGCTGAATATGCAATATTTCTGCTTGGGACTTATGTGCGACGACCACCATTGCTTAGCCTGTAATCGGCCCTTACGAACCTGCCTTGCCTGACCGCAATCTATGCTCATGCGGCATAACGCATTAGCAAGGACGATCGCTCCTATGGGAGCAGCACATGACATAATAGTATCCAAGCATGGCTTTACGTCCTTAGATTTCGATTGAATTCTTTAACTCTGTGTTGCTTCCGTAAACTGATATCATTGGTGCGCTCTCTCTCTCAAATGTCTCACGACATGTCCATACAATAAGTCTAAATATTTTACAAAATCGTACGAAAGAAATTTGGCTGAACAAAAGTTCAAGAAAAGAATAATTGGCTAATTCGGACTAGGCATATACACCAAGAATCATAACGACCTTAGCAAAGTTGCGTACGAGATACAAATTGTGTCGAACAAGAATGAGTTAGACTTGATTATTGAATGTGGGATGACTATAGAAGTGCTATCGAATGATATTATCGTCGATACGACATGGGCAAATCGTACTTGGGTTTTTGAGGAATGGCTCGAACGAGAATTCGAAATAATCGATTGTGATTCAAAACTTGTTTTGAGGATATGTCGATTGACTTCATCCCTGAGTGGTGTATCGGTTAGCCTTGGAGATGTTGGTCGATTGAGGATACGGGATGCCAATGAGTCTATGAGCAAGTGTCGCGTGTATGCAAAGCTATAGATCGAGTATTATTGAGTAAGTTATAATCTTGAAGAAGTCGATTAGTTGATTCGAACGGAATTAGAATCGATACGCACGGGATTGAAATGTACATTGAGTACGAAATGCAAGTGATAAGGAAAAAGATAGATTGAATCGAGGAAAAGTTAAGGTGTACGAACGGATGACTTGATCGAAGAAAATGATATGATTTGTATACGAAAAGTTAGCACGATTGGATGATAGCATGCATGAAAATGATTCGAATATTCGAGAATGACTCTAAGGATTGGAATTGATGTTGCTCGATGACTTAAGATAGTCGGATGAATATACGTGAATTTGGTTTGGACGAATTGAACATGCAGCTAGTTCGAGATATAATGATCGAAATTGATCTTGAATGTTGAGGAGATTGTCCAGTTCGGACAACAATATTAGTCGCATAACTCGAAATTTGTTGCAAATGAAGATCGTCAGGTTACGCATGTCATCGATGGTATTGAGGCATATCAAAGATCGATATGTGATAACTCAAGGGTACTATGATTCGATGAATGACGATCGTGCTAAATGTTATTATTTCGATGGATGCTATGTTTGGGGATTTTGATAGAAATAAATGTTTAAAAGATCATGATCGTATCTTGAGGATTACGTTGATGGCCACAACGTCGACGATTTTGTCTTGCATGAGCGCATCTCTAGCCTCGCACACGCGTCATATCGGATTTGGGGCGATCGTTCTGCATGAGCGCGGATATGGCGATTTATGTCACGGGAACGATCAAACTCAGAAAATCAAGATGTGGTAACTTGGATTGCTTCAACTTGTGGTTTGATGCGAAGGTGAATTCGGGGATGGTACGGTTTAGTGATTGACGGTTAAGTGAACTTGTGGATTGAGTAGATCCAATCTACAAATCGAGAATGACTTAATCTGGACTCAAAACAAGTGTTACGCTCCGATGAGAATGATTATTTCGTGGGAGCATTGCGTGAGAATTCAAAATAATCGATTGTGATTCATAATTTGTTTCGAGGATATGTCGATTGACTTCATCCCTGAGTGGTGTATCGGTTAGCCTTGGGGATGTTGGTCGATTGAGGATACGGGATGCCAATGAGTCTATGAGCAAGCGTCGCATGTATGCAAAGCTATAGATCGAGTATCATTGAGTAAGTTATAATCTTAAAGAAGTCGATTAGTTGATTCGAACGAAATTAGAATCGATACGTACGGGGTTGGAATGTACATTGAGTGCAAAATGCAAGTGATAAGGAAAAAGATAGATTGAATCGAGGAAAAGTTAAGGTGTACGAACGGATGACTTGATCAAGGAAAATGATATGATTTGTATACGAAAAGTTAGCACGATTGGATGATAGCATGCTTGAAAATGATTCGAATATTCGAGAATGACTCTAAGGATTGGAATTGATGTTGCTCGATAACTTAAGATAGTCGGATGAATATGCGTGAATTTAGTTTGGACGAATTGAACATGCAGCTAGTTCGAGATATAATGATCGAAATTGATCTTGAATGTTGAGGAGATTGTCCAGTTCGGACAACAATATTAGTCGCATAAGTCGAAATTTGTTGCAAATGAAGATCGTCAGGTTACGCATGTCATCGATGGTATTGAGGCATATCAAAGATCGATATGTGATAACTCAAGGGTACTATGATTCGATGAATGACGACCGTGCTAAATGTTATTATTTCGATGGATGCTATATTTGGGGATTTTGATAGAAATAAATGTTTAAAAGATCATGATCGTATCTTGAGGATTACGTTGATGGCCACAACGTCGACGATTTTGTCTTGCATGAGCGCATCTCTAGCCTTGCACACGCGTCATGTCGGATTTGGGGCGATCGTTCTGCGTGAGCGCGGACATGGCGATTCATGTCCCGGGAACGATCAAACTCAGAAAATCAAGATGTGGTAACTTGGATTGCTTCGACTTGTGGTTTATTGCGAAGGTGAATTCGGGGATGGTAGGGTTTAGTGATTGACGGTTAAGTGAACTTGTGGATTGAGTAGATCCAATCTACAAATCGAGAATGACATAGTCTGGACTCAAAACAAGTGTTACGCTCCGATGAGAACGATTATTTCATGGAAGCATTGCATGTTGATTTTATGCCGACCGTCGATAATCAGAGTCGCGTGAGATTGGGGTGTGATATATTATTAAAGTCAGACGACCATGTGAACGATTACACGAATTGGGATATGTGACTTAAGAAATATGAAATGAGAATTATGATTTAGTGACAAGTCGTATCGTTGCATACTTGACTTGGAAGGAATAGTTAGGTGGATTATATCGAATGTGTTCAAAGGGATAGATTATGTGAATTGCAGGTTAGCCAAACGATTTTGATGTGTCAAGGAAATGGTTAAACATGACTAGGTGTAGGATGACTTTGCTGAATGACTCAGACCACTTGGACTAAGTGTTGCAAGTACGAATATGAGATATATATGCTCGATGTTTAGAAATTTGAGTGATGCGAGCTTAGGTAAAAAACTCCGTACTATCAACATGGTTTGACCCTAGTATTGGGGTTAGTGTTGGCATTATTGTTGGAGAACTATGATTCCAATCTTGACATTAATTTTAGCCTTGAGAAATGGCCTAGCGGGTTAGGCGAGACGTCTATGTTGTAAGAGTTAGCATTGGAATGATTGATCTTGAGGATTAGTATGGATGGATAGAATGACTCAAGAGTATGAAATACCCCTCACGAGACTTGGCTGACATACATATATGTCAGGGACGCCTGAATATGTGTACGATGCAACTCGAGTGAGAATGGCGAATTCTCTATCATGCGGCATGGATGAAATACCACTACACCAAAAAAGGCATTTAGGAACAGTTTTTAATGTACCTAATATTTTTAGGAACATATACAAACCGTTCCTAAAAGTGGCGTTGCAATTTTTGGAACGGTTATAAAGCGTTGCAAATTGTCGTTTGGAACGGTTAGAAGGCGTTCCTAAATTAGATTTTCGAACACATATAATGTGTTCCTAAAATATATTTGGGACGTCTATGAAGTGTTTCTAAAATTCACTTTTGAAACACATACAATATGTTCCTAAAGTATTTTTGTGACATCTTTAAACCGTTTCTAAATGTCATTCTGAAACGTTTTACAACCGCTCCTATATATAATTTGTAACCATTTTTACATTATTCTTGTGACTAAATTTGAAACGCTTTATTAACATTCCAGTGTATTTTTCTAATTTCAATTTTGCAACCAATTTTTATTTTGAAGCACAAATATAATTCATAAACTGAATATAATAAATGGTGCAATTTGTTTTTATAAATTGTCTCAATCAACATCCAAGAGAGCCATTAAATTATCCAAATCTATCAAGTTAATATAAATTAAACAACCAATAACACATCAAAAAGTTAAATATTTATAAAACATCGTCAACCGTATATATAATGTAAGTTACAAATACTATATAAAATCTAGCTCCACAAAGATATCTATTTACAAAATTTAGATAATTCCAAAAGTTTTTAGCCAACATAATGATGGAGATTTGAACAACGCTAGCGGCAACTGGCAACACCTGCATGCAACATTAAAACAAGTTTAAGTTAAAGTCATAATTTTGGATAATAAAAGACTAAGATGAAAAAAAATCTAAGATGAACTTGTATACTATATATTCAAGAAATTGGACAATACGCAGGCTATAGGGCCCATATAGGGTTATAACTCAGTTCATATATATAGTACCTTTTATGATAAAGAATCTGATAACATATCATAAATTGTTATGGCCAAAATTTTTTTTAACTTATAGAAAAATGCTACTAAAAAAGAAGAAAAATAAATCATTATAATGAATGGTCAAACTGTTACCATTTCATTTGCTAATCTACTTGTTTCTCTCAATTAAACATTTTACGAATCCCAAATGATATCAGATTCAAATCCCAAAACACAAATTTTGTATTAAATGTATATATAGAATTAGATTACAAATCCCATACTTAGATAAATCAGAAACATCAGGCAGCAAGATAAAGACTAAGCCTACTTGACACAATAAGACAAGGATTTGGATAAGCTTTCATAGAATAACATTATCAGAAATATTCGAAAAGGATATTTAGATAAAATTTGTATTTCTAATAATTTGTAGCCCAAAAAGTGTTATACCAGGAAAGAGTTCTAATTAATATACCTCAGGTGGCGCAAATGATAGATAGCTTGAGTGATGTGGTGATCCTGTAAGATTGTATCCAGGAGTCTCCAGTGGAGTTTGAAACAATCAAGGGTCTGAAAGTACTAGATAGCCATCTATATGTGGGACTTCCACTTAATGAGACAGAGGTGACCTGCTAAGATAGAGTTGCAAGAATAAATTAAAAAAGGTAAATTTGACTATCTTTTCTGTGCTTGATAATTTATATAAGGCCTGGACAGGTCATATCTTAATGTTAGGTTCTCTCTTGCAATAAAAATTCTCTACAAGTAAAATATCTGCACGAAAATGCCGCAAGAACCTTAATAAGGCATGCGAGAGTATGGATAGGTCGATAACTTATTTAGAAACTAAGGTATAAGCCACATAGGATATATCCATAGATAGTGGCTGAAAATTGCTCTAGTTATTCCAAACATGAAGATGGAAGATACCAGGATGCCCCAATACCTTGTAGAAAGCAATACCGTAATGTACTGTTATTATATATCGTTTCCTTCTTTCATATAATTGTCAAAATAAAATGGCTATGATCAACACCTAGTATCCTGCTTACAAAATGCAAATTGCAATTAGTCATCTTTTTAAACAATTTGGGTTGATGCCCTCTGACAAAGGGTGGTTATGTACTACAGACCATCCAGGATGGGTTAGTATCATGAATATTTTAGAACTCAACTTCAGTTCAGGTTGGTCTCAGCTTCCTGGAATTAAACCAAAGGTTACATAAATGATAAAATGTGTCATTTACAATTCTCATACATTTACGAGATTATAAAGGTTTTCCAGATACTGCCACATGCTCCAATGTTGTTATAACACCTATTTATTTTTAGGGTTGTGGGTGGTTAGGCAGAAGATTTTGTTCTTAGGGTTGGCCGGTGGGGCGGATACAGGCAGATTGGAATAGACCCACTTCCCCAGCCATGGCCTGGTAACCTTTTTTTTTACAAGCCAAGCTACCTTACTGATAACCAGTCCCCCACCCCAATGTGTATGTGTGAGTGTGTGTATAAATGTGCGCACACTTGTGTATGTGGTTTGGCCTAAACTCGTATCCCTATTGTTCCTTCCTCTTATTTTTTCCTTTTATTTTGTCTCCTTTCCAACTATTCACGACCATCTGCTTGCCCATGACTCCAAAATTCCACACTAGACTATTGACCTTGGTTTTTTGCTTCCTGCAACTAGCATGAGCACTACTGCCACTGCATTTCAGCATACTATTGTACGCTTGTGCAGCTTACAGACTCGAGTGTAACACCCACACACTTACCTTTGATACTCATGCTATTGTCCAGTTTGTGCACATTCCCAAGTCTGATTTCAGATTTGGTATCACATTGATATACCAATACATGCACAAATATGATACCAATCTATAGGATACTCAAGTCTCTATTGATACACGTCTCCTACCCCAATACATCTTATATGTACACACATCTATACATATCTATTGGAATAGGTTATCAATTAAATAAAACCAACTAATAAAGTCGATTCAAAGTAATATATTATGTAATAAAAATAGTACAACACAAGAATTATAATCAAGAGATAAAAAAGGACTTACAACAGCAAGCATGCACATGTGCAGTATGAACTGCATATGACCAGTGTGTATAAAATTTTGTGTGCTGCATATGGCAATAGGTATTAGCAGTGTGAGGGTTGGTCGTGTGTTTAGTGGACAGCAGGGTAGTTATATCAATAGGAGTTTGGAAAGGCAGAGTCAAATGCCAGGGTAAATGTGGCTACATTTGAGTATCCTTGTGTAAGTGATATACTAACACTCTAAAGGTAAATGAATGTGTACTAGAAGGGAGAATTAACTGTGTATTTGTGTAACTGTGAGAAGCGGCCGATATTGGATCGAGACATGCCAAATTATATTGGTATCGACCGTATAGTATCAGATGATACTGCAAACAATGATCTACATGTCTGCCCATACGGACCGCATATTTAAAAGTCATAATGGCAGATGAATGAAATCATGGGGATCATAGTTGGCAAAAAAAAAATCTTATACAGCTTTTATATGAAACTATTTAAACTGATCCTCCAGAAAGTCTTCTTTGTGAATACTGAATACACATACTATATGTTAAATCTTCCGGCAAGAGTATAAATTCTTTGTAGATCGTACTTCCAATTATATTTCATTATTAGACAAAGTCTTCTTTGTGAATACTGAATACACATACTATATGTTAAATCTTCCGGCAAGAGTATAAATTCTTGTAAGGCAGTTGAGGTCAAGGACTGGGAGAAAAAAGGAACCCGCATCAAGAAAGTAATGAATAGAAAATTTACACCACAATATGGTTGTAAACAACACAACATGTATTTATCTAATCAAGTTTATGGTCACATAAGTTGCACTATGGGTTCTCAACTAAAGATAAACTATGTATACTCAAAGAAGTCATTTGGGAATGTGATCATGTTCCCTGACATATCAAACAGTACAAATATACGACTGAGACAGGAATCTTCATGTTGGATGTGGGATTTGCATATTGTGGATGTAGTTAAACACTGGGAACCTTGGTCGTACTAAACAAACCACGTGTTCTCCAGAATTTGAGTTTTATTGAGGATAACACTCAGCTGAGAATGCAGGACTCAGAAAATTTTAATTACCAGTTGTTAACTTGTAGACAATTACAAAAATCAATTATAAAAGAAAATGTACCTAGTTCATAACTGAATTCAAGTAGGTATATTGACTTCCACTATTATAGCCCTGGCTCAAGTATTCGTATTAATGCATGAGATTATAAAATAAGAAAGACTAACAAAAGGAACAGGAAAAAAGACTTTGATTCGGAACATTTCTTTGAATAGGCAGGACAATTGTTGCAATATATTGAACTGGATAAAAGAAACACATATCAGAATAAAGCTACTTGAACTCTCTTCAATGCATTAGTCCTTTTATTCTCTTTACTTATCTCATGCATCAAATAGAGCTACTTAAATCTCTTCAATGCATGTCTGTACTCCCCAACTATATAATTGATGCTCAAATGCTTTATATTATAAGCATAAAAACTACCAATTAGAGAGAAACAAAAAGTGATTATAATCTAAATAATAAATTGATCAAGTGCCCGCATATTAAGTCAAATCAGAATTTTGTGCATATAGAAAGAAAACATGAGTTGATCAAAAGAATAATATTTGGAATATCATGTCCAAGACTATTAAATTGATCATGCATATTTTCATGGTAATCAATTTGCCTATTTCAGTATAGTGGATGCTTGTGTTCTCTCAAGAATCCAAAATTAATTGATCCATTTATTATTAAGTTATCATAAATAGAAAAGTCTTAAGCACTACAAATAAAGCAGTGGATAATCGATCTAAAGTGGGAGTTGTTAGCTTCAGACACTTTAGGTCGATTAGAAGTCAGCTTTAGACACTCAAACTAAACTGCCAAGCCAACAAGCACAAGGAGACTTATGTTCATCTTTACCTAGACCAATTTATGGACAATAAAGTTTAAAAAGGGAATTAGACCATTGAGTTACAAATACATTCAAATGACCTAGAATTAGATAGGACCAAAACAAATTCCTCCTATGGTCCGAAATTATAGACAACCTGACCTCTTTTGACCCCTATTACTATAGAAGGAAAACAAATGAAGAAATTGAAGCAGGGCAAGAAGAAATCTGAAAAGAGGCATTTGTTAAGCTTTACGCTATAATAAGATGAATAACTTACCTAAATGTCAACATGACCAAGCTCACTAGCAGCAGAATTGGCCAACTTCCTCACATCGTCAGGGTTGCAAACATCACAAGCTATACCGACAACCTTAGTGTAAGAAAACTTTTTAGTGCCTTTGCGTCCATCCATTTCTCTGTCTTCCTTAAAGATTTTCTTTGAACTCTTCTACAGTCATATTTACTAACTCAGGGCTGCCATTAAAAAGTTTAGTTAAAATACTTGGACCTTATACATCGAGATAGATCAGACACAAAACTGAAAAGTTCGTGATAGTATATAAATGATATAAGAAAAATTATTAAGTTTTCTAATAACACCACTTTGAAGTTATCACAACCTGATCCCCGGAGAGCAGAAATTCACGAGTAAGTGCTTTTCCAAATCCCCTTTGTGTTGTCGAATAAAAAGATCCATCAACCAAACAAGTGAGAGACATGGAAATTAATTACTAAATAGTTAACCTCCATTGAATTTGTCCTTTCATAAACTTCAATTAAAGAATTTTAACCTTCTCTTAACAATCACATTTTAACCTCAATTCAATTCAAGACTAATATGACCAGAGTGTTGTATCTCACCATTAGATGTTTCCAATGCAAGCGACTATTGGCATCATTGCAAGCCACCAATGCAAGCAACTATCGACATCATTTGTGATGCCAAACTGTTGTATCCCACCATTAGATGTTTAAGGCAAAAGCAACATAACTTCAGCATCTGTTTTAATCTTGCACTCATCTATTGTATCCTTTTGTGGATCACCAAAGGGAGAGTACTTAGTATGTTTTAATCAAGAGAGAATCAGCATAGTTAAGGTACCACATGGACAGCAAATTGAGTTCCAAATAGGAAAAAACTCAAAAAAATTATTTAGACAAAATAGTATCCTTTAATGATGAGAGAAATAGTAAAGGTAAGACATGGACATCAAAATGACTTTCAAATAGGAAAGAATTAGAAAAATGTTGAGGCATAATATTATCCTTAAATGATGAGATAACCATCATACTCAAGGTAAGGACAAGGACAGCAAATTGAGTTTCAAACAGGAAAAAAAGATAAGAATACTGCTTAATTAAGACATAATTTGTAAAGAGAAAAAGTTAAATAGTCAGAACATATAATTCGTTCAAATGAAAAACTAAAACTTGATTACCCCTTTACTATTGTTCTATTTAGAAATTATTTGGTGAGTAAAGATGAAAAAAGGAATTCAAATACACATCAAACAAGCCAGGCTTAAAAAGAACATCCCCATAGTCCTACACGTGCTCTCCTAATGATCCATGATGATCCTTTGCTTTAACCACCAAAATAACCATCCCATCTTTCACCTCAACTAAAAATAATCAAATGAATCAAAATAATATCATTTATGCATATTTTCTTTGGTAACTCAGCTACAATAAAATCCAAACCATTATGTGAACCCTAAATATATAGAATCTGGGAACGCATCATGGAGTGTGGAAGAGAGAAAGGGCAGGGGACGGAGGGATGGGGTAGTCAGAGACGACAAGGGAGGAAGCATCAGGGAGTTGGAAGAGAGAAAGGACGGGGACAGAGGGAAGGGATGGGGGACGGAGGGAGGGGGTTAGTTAGAGACGGCGATAGAGGGAGAGGGAGAGATTATTGACCAGATCAGTCGGGGCTTGCGGCGGTCTCCAGAGAGAGAAAGAAATAGTGAGAATAGATGAGAAAGCTGTGGAACACTTTTATTAACCTCACGTGAGTAGTGCGTGTTTGTTGAACATAAATTAGAACACTTCTAAAGTGTTCTGCAAAATATAATAAATATTTATTTTTATACATAATAATTGTAGGAACATTTAATAATGTTGGAACGGATACAATGTGTTCCAACAGCTAGGAACGTTTTTATACCGTTTCAAAACCAAAAAAGCTTAATGTTTCAAATTGTCTATTTTGGTGCAGTGTACATGTATTTTGGGGATGCCTGTGATATGTGCATGATCCAACCAAGTGATACGTTGAATTCAAGTGAAACTTGAGGAATGGAAAAGTGTCGATGAGTTTGAAAACGTGTTTAAAGGAAAGATTGATAGTAGTACGAGCGTGGCTCAGATTGAGGAAACACATAGGAGTAGGGTGTGCGAGAGCTATAGAATGTTTAATAAAGTGATAAATTTATGAGTAAGTACTCAGTTTCGAGGACGAAACTTTTGCTGAGTGGTGTATGATGTAGTGTCCCATCCCGTTCAGTCAATCGTAGGAATCGAAACACCGACGGCGTTCGAACTTAACCTTGCAATGGCGGCTCGAAGACCCGCTCGGTCGAGGCAACTCCTCGTCATGTGGGGTAGTTTCGGTGAACTTGCCTCATCTTAGCCTTCACATAATAAATCACATATTTTTAACTTGCACAAGTTAGGCTTGATAATAAAGAGATGCATCCACATAACTAAGGGAATAATCCTAACGGGTCGGATTGAGTTAGAACATGGAAAAAGGGTCCCACGATCGGCTTAGAAGTCTAACGCCCACACAGTTTTTGTGGGTGGGCGAGGAGCTCACTCCACCAGTACAGTTGAGTACTAACACCCGTACAGTTTTTTTGTATAGACACCGGTAGAAGCCCGATGGCGCAGAGCTCGCTTGGATGCATTGAGACACGGAGTTCCTTGGCGTTTCAAGGCGTACAGCCGTAAGGAGTTAGGACTTATACGGGACATAATGTATGGACATCGCCATTCCATAGAATCTGCCACTCGCCGCCTTGAAGCTTGTATTGAGAAATGAGAGAGAGCAGAGTGACTTGTAATATGAAAGAACAATGAGCCTCAGAGACTTGTCATCTGGCCTTGCGTCCACATTGTAATCCTTGTTTAATATCAATAAAAGTGTATTTTGCATGACTTATGTTTTGCTTTCAAATTTTTGCTGCTGAATATTCAATGTTTTTGCTTGGGACTTCTGTGCGACGACCCCCGTCGCTTAGCATATAATCGACCGTTATGGACCTGCCTTGCGTGAGCGCAATCTAGGCTCATGCGGAATCATGCCTTAGCAAGGACGATCGCTCATACGGGAGCGAGGCGTGACATAATGGTATCGGAGCACGGCTTTACGTCCTTGGATTTCGATTGAATTCTTTAACTCTGTGTTAATTCCGCAAACTGATATCATTGGTGTGCTTTCTCTTAAATGTCCCATGGCATGTCCATACAATAAGTCTAAAAATTTTATAGAATTATACGAAAGAAATTTGGTTGAACAAAAGTTTAAGTAAAAAATGATTGGCTAAGTCGGGCTGGGCATATACACCAAGAATCATGACGACCTTAGCAAAGTCGCGTACGAGATATAAATTGTGTCGAACAAGAATGAGTTAGACTCGATTATTGAATGTGGGATGACTATAGACGTGCTATCGAACGATATTATCGTCGATGCGACATGGGCAAATTATGCTTGGGTTTTTGAGGAATAGCTCGAACGAGAATTCAAAATAATCGATTATGATTCATAACTTGTTTCGAGGATATGTTAAATGACTTCATCCCTGAGTGGTGTATCGAATAGCCTTGGGGATGTTGGTCGATTGAGGATACGGGGTGCCAATGAGTCTACCAGCAAGCGTCGCGTATATACACAGCCTTAGATCGAGTATCATTGAGTAAGTTATAATCTTCAAGATGTCGATGAGTTGATTCGAACGAAATTAGAATCGACATGCATGAGATTGGAATGTACATTGAGTGCAAAATGTAAGTGATAAGGAAAAAGATAGATTGAATCGAGAAAAAGTTAAGGTGTACGAACGGATGACTTGATCGAGGAAAATGATATAAATTGTATACGAACGTTCATTGGATGATAGCGTGCATGAAAATGATTCGAATATTCGAGAATGACTATAAGGATTGGAATTGATGTTGCTCGATGACTTAAGATTGTCGGATGAATATAAGTGAATTTGTTTTAGATGAATTGAACATGCAGCTAGTTCGAGGTATAATGATCAAAATTGATCTTGAATGTTGAGGAGATTGTCTAGTTCGTACAACAATATTAGTCGCACGACTAAAAATTTGTTACAAATGAAGATCGTCAGGTTACGCATGTCATCGATGGTATTGAGGTGTATCAAAGATCGATATGCAATAACTCGAGGGTACCCTGATTCGATGAACGACGACCGTATGAAATGTTAATGTTTCGATGGATGCTATGTTTGGGATTTTGATAGAAATAAATGATTAAAAGATCATGATCGTGTCTTGAGGATTGCATTGATGGCCACAACGTCGACGATTTTGTCTTGTGCGAGCGCATCTCCAGCCTCGCACATGCGTCACGTCAGATTTGGGGACGATCGTTCCGTGTGAGCGCGGACATGGTGATTTATGTCACGAAAACGATCAAACTCGAAAAATCATGACATGGCAACTTGGATTGCTTCGACTTGTGGTTTGATGCAAAGGTGAATTTGAGGATGGTACGGTTTAGTGATTGATGGTTAAGTGAACTTAAGAATTGAGTAGATCCAATCTGTGTATCGAGAATAACTTAGTCTAGACTCAAAACAAGAGTTACACTCCGATGAGTACGATTATTTTGCGGAAGCATTGCATGGTGATTTCATGCCGACCGTGGATAAACAGCCTCGCATGAGATTGGGGCGTGACATATTGTTAAAGTTAGATGACCTTGTGATCGATTACAAGAATTGGGATAAATGACTTAAGGAATATAAAATGAGAATTATGGTTTAGCGATAAGTCGTGTCGTAGCATACTTGACTTAGAAGGAATAGTTAGGTGGATTATATTGAATGTGTTCGAAGGGATAGATTATGTGAATTGCATGTTAGCTAAACGATATTGATGTGTCAAGGAAATGGTTGAACATGACGCGGTGTAGGATGGCTTTGTTGAATGACTCGGACCCCTTGAACTAAGTGTTGCAAGTGCGAATAGGAGATATATATGCTAGATGTTTAGAAATCTGAGTGATGCTGTAGAAGCATGGAAAAGAATAAAGAAAGATCCATGCGGCCAGGGAGCCCCATGCGGCTCAGAGATTTCATGCGGCTCAAGGATCCATGCGGATCAAGGATCTATGCGGCTCAAACAAGTTCTATACGGCTCGGAGAGGAGCCAGGTGGCTCTTCCGTTTGTCCTTTACTGCATTAAATGCTTTGACGGCTGACAGCTCCGACATGTGACAGCCCTGACACAAAAATACAATTATGACTCCCTCATAATGGCAAACTCCTAGGGAAACGAAGAAGATCTCTGACACGATCCCCCGAGATCCAAAAACTGTCATGCGGCCTTGACACGTGGACAGTCGCATGCGGCTCAAGTAGAGACCACCCCATGCGGCTTAGGCCGAAGCTGCCCCATGCGGCTCACGAAGACTAGCCCCATGCGGCTCACGAAGACTAGTCCCATGCGGCTCACGAAGACTATGCCCATGCGGCTCACGAAGACTATCTTCATACGGTTCACGAAGAAGGCACCCATCATGCGATCATCCACACTCATGCGGCTCAAATAATTAACATACGGTCCAAATGTTCAGGGGGGCACTCTCAAGCAGCCTTGACACATGGCCAGCCTTATGCGGCTCAATGAGGAGCAACCCTCCTGCGGCTCAGATTTCTACAATGGCTCGTGGTTAAGACACGTGGCATGATAGCGAGGCACGTGGCATCAAATTGATCGAAAATCCCTCAACAAATTCCAATAAAATATTGGGATCAAATCAGATTATTTGCAAATAAGCAAATTAATGACACGTGTCGAGAAATCCAATATTGGCATGACAAATCAGGAGGATTTATGTCAATCATCATTGATTACCCACAAAAGATTTGATGCAATCACATTTATTGCTCAAATCTCGATGAACGGCCCAGATCCAGTGATCCTTAGCCGCCGACTTTTAAGAATGGGCAATTATTGCAAACCCTAATGATGCCTCCCACTCTTATAAATAGCAAGGTGTCATTCCCTTGGTAATATATATATACACAGAGACAAAAAAAAGATACAGAGAGAGAAGATTCTCAGATAAAAAAAGAGAGAGAAGACACAGAGATCCAGAGAGCCAGTGAGAGAATATACAAAGAGCGAGAAGAGAGCATTTCTTCATCAATGCCGGGCAGTTCTTCTACAGAGCCAAGGTCGCACCCAATCGTCCAAGGAGTAAGGCAGAGCTGCCGTTGCTTTCCCGAGCCTCTATCGTCACCCCCCAGAATCTAAAATAAACAATTATACTTAGATTGCTGTACCTAGGTTCTCGTCCCTAGTCTTTCTTTGTACAAGCGAGTTTATATTGTGAGTCTAAGTTCAGTTCTCCGATAATTGTTCTGTTCTTTTACAATCAATGGCAAACACGATGGCGACTCTGCTAGGGACAAACTTCTCTATGGCTGAGGAGTTGGTGACGCAATCGGATGCAGCCAAACTTGGCTCCACGCAACAGAAGATGGTCGTCCGCTTCGACCAACAGGCATTTGAAAAAATGCTCTCTGAAGGAAGTACTGGCCCGGTCCAGAAGCGAACTCGCTCAAAGAAAGCTCGCTGCGAGTGGAGGCCAAAATCATTTGCTCCTCCCCAAGCTCTGGATGGAGTACTCTCTGCTGCCCAAGACGACGAAGGCGACTCTCGTGCGACCCCACTTCGAGCCATAGAGGACTCTGCTGTCCCCAAGTTTGGCAAAAAAAAGCACTACGATGCTAGACTTGCAGGAGCAAAGAGCGATCCTATGTGCTCCAGAAAGAAATCGAACAAGGGCACTAGCCGCAAGACGAAGACTCATGCGGCCAAGACTGCCAGCCGCATGAATGATGGCCATGCGGCCGAGACTGCCAGCCAAATGTACTATACTCATGCGGCCAGGATTTCTAGCCGTATGGAGAAAACTCATGTGTCCGAGACTCCCAGCCGCATGAACAAAGCCTATGCGGCCACAACTGCCAGCCGCATGAAGATTATTGATGGCAGCCGCATGACGCCTACTCCACGTGGCTCTGTCTTCGACCACCTCTCCTATGGTCCTGATCTCTTGTGCTCCCAAGAAGATATGTCTGACTCTCTCCAGCATCACTTAGACTCTTCCTACTATGTGCCCTTACGCACTAGAGTGAAGAAGTCTAGGATAGCACGAGCTTGGCAAGCTCGGTCCGCTGATCCGACATCTGACCATCCGAGCGTCCCACATACTGTCATGCGGGCCTCTGATGGGAATTTGTACAGAACCTCTCGAGTCCAGCCCCCGGCGGCAAACAGACAGAGAGGTTTCCAAAAGTCTTCCAAAATCCAGGGAGCAAATATGGTCGAGCCGGACCCATCTGACTTGCGTGAGGCCATCCTCCACAAACGCAAGGAAAGAGAAGGTGCCTCGGGTACAAAGAGTCCTCTCACGGATGTCACTGCCCCCAAATCATCATCAACTATTGTTGCAACAATGCGATGGTACGAGAAGACCGGCAATCCGTCTTTCAAAGACTGCAACAAACATGTTCAGAAGATGAGGCACCTCCCGTCGTCTCCTGCAATTCTGCGCAGAAAATCTATGCCGATGGGAGAGGGAGGAAGATAAATCTTCCCAGCCCTAAGATTTCAACCACTATGACTAAGAGACTGTCGTCTAAGCGGGTGCCCACCACTGGAGTTTTCCAAGGTACCCGTTCTAAGACGAAATCTGCTACAGAAGGAGACTCATCGTCCACACCACTGGGGGTTACTGGGACTGGGGGTAGCACTCCTTCAAATCTCCATGACAATTCGATGTTCCAAGAAGACGAGCCGGGGAAAACAACTCTCCCATCAGATGTAGCAAACCTCGACGTCCCCGAGGACGTCCACAACTCCCAAGACGAGGCGAACTCGAAAACTGGGGGTACTGTTCCTTCTGAGTCCGAACCAGAGGAAGATATTCCCACATACCCCGATGACTTCTCACTACAGGGGTATGATTTGGAGGGTTCGTCCTCCACCGTTCCTTCCATCTCTCCTCATGTAAAGACGGTGTTCATGACGGACAGCAACCAAGGTGGTTCCAGTGATCGCCAACGCATCGACACTCTGGAGGCCATACTGCATGCCTTAGTCAAGTCTGTGGACGAGATCAAAGCGGCCCTTCCAACTCTGCAAGGAGGGACGCCTGGCCAAACAAGCGCGGGTCCCGCGGTCAATGCAGACTCGAATTCAGCGGCACCGAATCCGGGCAACAATCCTCCTGAAATAACGGCCCCCACCGCTGTGGATGAGTCCCGAGAAGTGAGAAGAGAGGTCCAGGAGCTCCGAGCCATGTTTTACGCTCGAGAAAATTCTCAAGACCTCAGAATACGGCAACCGTACCCTGCTGCATGGAGGGATGTCCCCTTCCCGCCAAGATATAAGCCGTTCAACATCAACCCGTATGATGGCAAGACCTCCGCAAGTCGATACATCACTTACTTCGAAGTCATCATCGACCATCTGTCCCATGACGATGCCATCCTCACACGATTATTCATTGGGGCATTGGAAGGAGTCGCCTTCGACTGGTATCGCAACCTGCCAGACAACTGCATCCACTCCTTTGTCAGCTTCAAACGCATGTTCTTGGAGAGATTCTACGAAGTAGGGCAGGACATCACAATGTCTACCCTCATGGACGTCGTCCAAGGGGAGAAAGAGCTGACAAGGAACTATATCGAGCGGTTCTGCCAAACCGCAATGAAGTTGTCGTCTGAAAATCCGGATTCCTCCTTGAATGAAATTTGCCAAATGAGATTGCTCCCAACAATCAGTCTCTGGATGGGCGAAAGTCAATTCAAGGACTGGAAGGCGTTTATCATCAGTGCCACAAGTGCCGAAGAACGGTTGAAGAAGGCTCGCCAATTAGGATTGCACATCTCGGACGGAGAGAACAAGGACAAGCGTCATAATACCAACAACGACAATAGGGGTAGCCCCTCCAACAATCGGGACAGCAGGGGTAAGCAGGCTATGGTGGCCGACACAGCCCAGAAACTTGAGTCAAAACCGGCCGACAAGCAGTGGCCGCAAATCACCTACTCCTTCAAAGACGGCCACGTCAAGCCCATCTTGGAAATGCTCATACAAGGAGACCGAATTCAGCTTCCTCCACCAAGACGGGAACCTCGGCCGACAGAAATGAAGAACCCAAAGTACTGCCATTACCACCGCTACGTCTACCATGCTACACACGACAGCTACCAGCTAAAACGGTATATCCAAAATCTCATCAATTTGAACGCTCTGGCCATCAATTTCGAAGAGGTAACCGTGGCATCCAATATGGTATCGGTACAATTTGGCAGCTTCCCTCCGACGAAAACTCAAGAAGGTGTGGTCCCCATCCCTCTGGCGACAATGGAGATTGCTAATCTTCCACCTCCCCACGATCAGACTGCCGGTCTAGTGCCCCTCATCACATCACGAGAGGAGATCATATGGGTCCATCCAGACTTGGTATCAGAAGTGACTCAGCCCATACCATCTTCTATTTGCAATAAGAAGAGGGGAAAAGTCAGGTCCTGCCGCACAATCTCGACAGATATCGAAGAAGCTACAGCCATCGTCACTCGGTCTGGGGTACAATCCCAACCCGTGGCTGATAACTCAGCTAAAGATCATCAGTCCGCTACAACTGACGCTCCGGGACCTGCTCAACCCCCGACGACCGACAAGCCTAGGCCGAAGGAGACTCGCTTTGACAAATCCCTCCGAAAAGAGGTACCGCAGGGGCTGGAGAGACCCTACAACTTTGACATCTTGGCGCAATTGGCCAACACACTGGCCAAGTTGTCATTATACGAGCTTCTGAGACTCTCAAAGGATGTTCGCGCATGCACTCCAAAATACCGACGCGTACCTGGCTCAGGTCAACCTCACGGGTGAGAACCCGCCTGCAGATTTCCAAGACAGCGCTTGTACGGGAGCAATGCCCAACATTGTCTTCACTTCGCAGGACATGCTCATCAAAACCAACCTGCACGATCGCCCATTATACTACACGGGATACATCGGCGACGTAAAGATGGATCGGATGCATATTGATCCTGGCTCCTCCATAAGCATTATCCCGAAGGGTCTGTTACATCATCTTCGTATCCCTATGCATCGTCGGACGCCTACAAGTATCGCCATCAGCGGTTTCAATTCGGGCAGGAGCTACCCAATTAGGAAGATTCGTCTGAAGTGTCAAATTGGCGATCTACAGTCGGAAGTCACCTGTTACGTTATAGATGCAGACATTTCTTACAATATCCTCCTGGGGTGCCCTTGAATACACGATTATATGATCGTGCCTTCCACACTACACCAATGCTTTAAGTATGTCGACAAACACGGCTTCGTGAGTACAGAATTTGCCGACATCGATCCCTTTAAAGGGGTCAAATTCTACTACTCAGACTCCTGCCTGTACGAAAAGTCGAAGAGGCACCTTGGTGAAGGAGATGTGCAAGCTCGTACCGAGACAGCCACAGGATCAGAAGAACATCTGACGATCCACCTCCAAGCTCGTAAACCTGGCAAGTCCGCACCACTTACAGCCACTCTGCGTAAGGACGCAATCAGCCTTTCGGCACAAGAAGAGCAAATGATAATCCGGCTGCCAAGGTCCGGCCAAGTGCCAAGACCCACGATGGAGCCAGTGACAATCAGACGCCTAGAGTCGGCCAGCCACAAACGGAGAAGCTCAATCCCTCCGACAAGCCAATAATAATACGTCTTCCCAAAATGAATCATCAGCCCGATGCAAAGTCTGGGGCTTCTAGCGAGTCAATCACTCCCCGTCCAGCATCGAGTACCAAAATAGGGGTCGCTAGTCTGCCAACGACTCCACGTTCTGCTCCACTAGCTGAACCCTTGACGATCAAGCTGCCCAGGTCGTCCTCTCAGTCTTCATTTATACAGGGGGTACGAAGAGGAACAGGAGCTAGCCAAGTATGTGGCTGCCCACACTGATGTTCCCTCCGCAGATGATGTAATCCCGCTAGAAAAGATACCTTACTTCATCAATAAAGGGCTATCTTTGAACTCCCTCGATCTTAATAAGCTTTGTACAATGTATGGTATGGAACACGGTATAGGCACTCACCTACACACACAGGTGACAAATGTGTACATCGCAAATCAGCTTACTCCAGTGGAAGGAGCTTACCGCATAATCGAGGGAGGGGACCATCCAATCATCTTCGGCCGGAAGGACGATCCGCAGCCCTTCACCATAGAAGAAGTCGACCTTGAATCAGATGCCGGGAGACTGCCTCTGTATCTTTATAGCCCCCAATCCAAATATCTCATGCAAAAACAGGGGTATGATCTGGAGACTACGCCAGGCTTGAACAATGACACCGGGCGATGATTACCTCTGAAGCCACCAGTCCCGGCTGGCAAACCACGGGACTACTATAGCAAGACTCGATATGGATTAGGGTATGTTACACCCACGATGACCCCTGAGAGTTTATATGAAGAATGTGACTGGCATTCACATTCAACCGGGTCACCAACTTCTGACTCGGATACCAGCATCGGAGACGTATTCAGACAAGTCCTGTCAGTCAACATGGCATTCGTCGACGCTTATGAAGAAGATGAAGACACTCCTGAAATCCTCGAGCTAGAGCCGTGGGCCCAACAGTTGGATGCACAATGAGAAAAGCGGTTCGAACAGAGAGAACCTCCTACTGAAGATGAGGTTATACAGGTCGACCTCGGCAGCGAATCTTCTCCAAAACCAATCTTCGTCAGTAAAAGCCTGACAGGCGAAGAGCGAGAATCGCTACTGGAGCTTGTCAAAGAATATATCGATGTGTTCGCCTGGAGCTATGAAGATATGCCGGGGTTAAATCCTGATATTGCTCTTCACAAACTCAATATTCGGCCGGATGCAAAGCCAGTCAAGCAACAACAGCGACTCTTCCTCCCAGGCATCATGGATGCGATCGAAGCCGAAGTCAACAAACTGATAGCCAGCGGCTTCATACGCGAAGAGCAACATCCCGACTGGGTCGCCAACATAGTACTAGTCCTTAAGAAGAATGGGAAGATTCGAATCTGTATCGTCTTCCGCAATCTGAACGAGGCATGTCCCAAAGACGAATTCCTCCTCCCTATTACAGACATCATGATTGACAACACCTGCGACTTCGAACGTATGTCATTCATGGATGGCTTCTTGGGGTACAACCTAATCAAGATGTCTCCTGACGACGAAAAGCATACGTCATTCCGAACACCAATTGACACATACTGCTACACAGTCATGCCTTTTGGCTTGAAGAATGCCGGTACCACATATCAAAGAGCCATGAGTATCATCTTCAGGGACCACTTATGCAAGACGGTGGAGTGCTATGTTGATGACATCGCCGTCAAGAGTCGCTGTAAGGGAGACCATCTGCAGGATCTGAGGACGGTATTTGACCTGATGCGAGCACACAATTTGAAAATGAACCCTACGAAGTCCTTCCTGGGCGTATCCAGCGGTAAGTTCTTGGGTTTTATCATCACCACCCAGGGTATTCATGTAGACCCTGAGAAGACGAAGGCAATTATGGAGATGGATCCCCCGAGAAATCTCCGTGAACTCAGAGGCCTTCAAGGGAGGCTAGCTTACATCACGAGGTTCATTTCTAACCTCTCCGGGTGATGTCGACCATTCACCCATCTCAGGGCATCTCATTCGTATGGGACGAAGAATGTCAGCGTGCCTTCGACGATATCAAAGAATATTTATCGAACCCTCCAGTCCTGGTGGCCCCGGTTGCCGGAAAACCATTCCTGCTCTATGTACGAGTAATGGAGCATTCCCTTGGCGCTCTGCTGGCACAAAACAACGATGCAGGCCATGAACAAGCTATATATTATCACATTCGAATGATGATCGGGCCAGAACACCAATATACCGCTGTGGAGAAGGAATGCCTCGCCCTGGTGTTCGTCATTCAAAAGACGCGACACTATGTCACATGACAAACCATACATGTGATTTCACGAGTCAACCATCTCAGAGTCCTCATGACTAAACCAGGGGCACTCAGCTGTCGCCTCGCTATATGGGCAATATTGCTGTTCCCCTATCATATGATCTTCGTCCCACAAAAGGCTGTTAAAGGTCAAGCTCTGGCAGACTTTTTGGCAGCCCACCCGGGCTCGGAGTCGTCCAGAATATATGAAGAAATCCCAGATGAGGTCGTCGACTCGCATGCAACCTCTCACGATGATATATGGCAAATGTTCTTCGACGGTACTTCGAGAACTGGACCCAAGAGCAACATCGTCGTCGGAGTCGGAGTGGTGCTGGTTTCTCCTTCCGGATTGGTGATCAATCGTGCTTACTCTCTCACAGAACCCTGCTCTAATAATGTGGCCGAGTACAACGCTTTGGTCATTAGCCTCCAACTTGCAAGAGAGCTGGAGGTAGAATATCTTGAAGCATACGGCGATTCGCAGTTAATCGTCAATCAGATCCAGGATTCATACGAGGTTCGCCATGAAGACATGATCCCTTATCACCAAATAGCGATCAACATTATCTCATCGTTCGAAGGGTTCTTCATCAAACACGTTCCCAGACTCTGAAATATCAAAGCCAATGCCCTAGCTGGCCTTGCCACTTTCCTAGCAATTCCGAACTATACTCGCCAATCAGTGGATATGATAGGCCATGAACTGGTCTGTCCCAAGAACAATGTGCAATTCGTGGCGAGTTATTCCACCCAGACGATTGACGAAGTCCCAGATTGGAGACAACCATTCACTGAGTTCGTGGTCTACGACATCCTGCCCGAGAACCCAAAAGAGGCCACCTCTATCCGAAGGCATTCTCTCAGATTCTTCTACGATACAGAGACGAAAATGCTGTATTGCCAATCCTATGATGGATTATTGCTTCAATGTCTGACAAATGTAGAAGCCAAAGAAGCCGTACGCGAAGCTCACGACGGTGTCTGCGGGGCCCATCAGCCTGGCCCTAAATTGCAAGACCGTCTTCGCCGAATGGGCTACTACTGGCCCACAATAGTAGCAGATACGATAGACTATGCTAGAAAGTGCAAAGCTTGCCAAGTCCATGCAGACTTCATCCACCAATCATCCGAATTTCTACATCCGACAGTGGCGTCCTGGCCGTTCGAAGCATGGGAAATGGATATCATCGGTCTGATTACGCCACCTTCCTCCCGAAGACATCGCTTCATACTCGCAATCACAGATTACTTCTCCAAATGGGCGGAAGCTGTTCCGCTTGCAGAAGTCAAAACTTCGAATGTGATCAGCTTCCTCAAGCATCACGTCATCTATCGCTTTGGACTGCCCCGAAGGATCATCCACGATAATGGTCCGCAGTTTACAAGCCATGCCTTCTATCGGTTCTGCGACAAGCATCGCATCCAGAATATTGCTTCAACACCATACAATCCAGCAGCGAATGGGTTGGCAGAAGCATTTAACAAAACCATCATCAAGTTACTCAAGAAGTTCATGTCGTCCAATAAACGCGACTGGAACGAGAAGCTTGGTGAATGCTTATGGGCGTACCGTACCACAGTCCGAACAGCCACAGGGAACACACCATTCTCCCTGGTGTACGGGAGTGAGGCAGTTCTCCCATTAGAGACTCAAATACCCTCGTTCCGTGTTGCTCTCGCTTATCAATTGAAGACGGACGATAACTACCGTTGTCGGCTACAAAAGTTAGAGGCCTTAGATGAAAAGCGCCTCCTGGCTCAGCAACGAATCGAGCTATACCAAGCATGCATATCTGGAGCCTTCAATAAGAAGGTTAAAATCAAAACATTCTAAGTGGGCGATCTCGTTCTGGCAGTCCGGAGGCCGATGGTCATGACTCACAAGACCGTCGGCAAGTTCCAACCAAAATAGGAAGGTCCATTTATCATCGAGGCTGTATTCTCCAACGGTGCTTACCGCCTCGCAAAACAAAATGGGGACTTGCTCATGTTGCCCGTCAACGGCAAGTTCCTGAAGAAATATTATGTCTAAATGACACATTCCAGATCATTGAGTTATGTACCCGCTGGTGCCGCTGAACTCACTTTCACAACATTCCAGATTATCGAGTTATGTACCCGCTGGTGCCGCTGAACTCACTTTCACAATATTCCAGATTATCGAGTTATGTACCCGCTGGTGCCGTTGAACTCACATACACAACATTTTCCAGATTATTGAGTTATGTACCCGCTGGTGCCGCTGAACTCACATCCACAACATTCTAGATTATTGAGTCATGTACCCTTCCGTACCGCTGAACTCACAATCTCCCAGATTATCGAGTCATGTACCCGCATGTGCCTCTGAACTCACATTCTGCTCACTCTTTCAGATAGTAAGTCATGTATAACCATACCTCTGAACTTTTTTCCGGGAAGAGATCCTCCCTCATGATCCACTACCCGCACTCCTAGTGCACAAAAAGGGTAACCGATCCATAAATTTCCAAAACGGCCATGTCCTCATTACCTCTGAGTCGTTTCACTTCCGCTAAAAATAAATTACCCCTTTACATAGAACTTCCATGTCCTCATTACCTCTGAGTCGTTCTATGTACCTTCCTTCATTGAGCCCACTCCTGCCATGTCCTCATTACCTCTGAGTGGGAAGGCTCCGTCGAAGAAACCTTCATGCTTGCCATATCCTCATTACCTCTGAGTAAGTATGATGATTCCCTTTCGACTTATTATCCGTACCCACAACCGGAGTACGCCAAGGATAATAGGTCCACAAATATTCTCCGATGAGTCCACTCCTACCATGTCCTCATTACCTCTGAGTAGGAAGACTCCGCGGTAAAACCTTCGTACTTGCCATGTCCTTATTACCTCTGAGTAAGTATGTTGGTTCTCTCTCGTTTTATTATCCGTACCATGAATCAGGGTACGCCAAGGGTAATAGGCCCACAAATGTCCTCTGTTGACCACAAATATCCTCCGTTGAGTCCACTCCTGCCATGTCCTCATTACCTCCGAGTAGGAAGACTCCACGGTAAAACCCTCATACTTGCCATGTCCTCATTACCTCTGAGTAAGTATGTTGGTTTCCCTTCATCCTATTATCCGTATCCTAAGTCGGGGTACGCCAAGGATAATAGGCCCACAAATGTCCTTTGTTAAGTCTCTTAGTACAGGCCCACCATTTCTCATCACGCCCGGGAGCCCAGCTGCTCCATGGCATTCTATCTCCCGATACCCCGAACACCCACGACCACCTTACTGTGGAACTGTTCTAGGTATCCCCAATCAAACTTGTTACCCGTACCTAAAACCAAGGTATGCCAGGGGTAACAAGTCCACAGACAAGTCCCCCACACAGGGCACACATCACCACAATACCACAGGCACAACAAGCAATACAAATGAAGGATAGAATGGAAAGTACTCTTTATTTGAAAGTCAAAAAAGTGTTACATGTTTCGGGGACCATGTCCCTCCCAAAAAGAAAAGAAAAGAAAAACATGAACAAAAGAAGAAATGGCCGACTATAGTTCGGCATTACACAACTCCAAGAGGCGATTTCTCACCAAGATAGTCCCCCTCTCAAGCCGCTGTCTAGCTCGGCGCTTAGCCTCCTGGGACAACTGCTCCGCATCATTCAAATACATATATGCCTGCCAGTCATTTTCCATCTTCTTCAGAGCAAGTTCCAGATTGGCAGGAGCTCTACTAAATTTATCAGCCTCCTGAATAGCAACCCCTTTCTCAATACGAGCAGCTTCGAGTTCGGACTCCAGGAAGGCCAGCTTTCTTTGGAGCTCGAGAATCTGCTCCCGGGTGTCAGTGACCCCGCGGGAGGCAGTCGCTACCCGAACAGCGCAATCTTCAGTACGATGGCTCCATTGATCGTACAACTGAGTCAGATCCCGGCGATCCTTCAATATAGATGGCTTGAGCGATTTTCGAGCAATTCTCACCTTCTCTACCGTGGTTTTGAGGAAAGTACGCTCTTGATCTATTGCCGCTGATAGATCAGCTTGTCATAGTACGCAAAACTGGGCCACAAGACGATCGACTTCTAACAGCTTAGGCTCCAGAAGCGCCGCTAGTCCCGTCCCACCGGGAAGTGTTCTAAAGATATTAATTTGGCCACCGGCGCATTGACGGGCCATAGCAAAGGGAGTCCCCCGCTCCACAGCTGCCTCAATCCCTCTCTTCAAGTGGCGGTGAAAGCTGTCGACCACATCCTGGGATACTTCATCCAAAACTTCTGTAGAGGACGGCGTCAAAGGGAGTGTGGCGGGCAGTACCGAAGGAGTAGCCTCAGAACTTTTCGTCCCCGCCACCAGGGAAATAAATTCTGTGCAAAAAGATGCATGAATAGCAGCTAGCTCCTCTTCTGTCGCCCGAAGAGCCTGGATACTTGGCAGGACGGAAAGGTTAACTCCCGAAACCATATTCACGGAGGAGGGCGCGGAAAGCGTCGTCCCCTGCACCAGTTGTGCTATCACTAGGGCTCCCGAACTCGACCCAGATGGAATCCCCTCAGTGTAGGTTGGAAAAGAAGAAGACACACGTGCTTCCATCAGATCCCCTCCGATAGAGTCCGCCTCGGCAATGTCCGTCACCGGCAATAAAGGGTAGAACCTGCACGTCCAAAGCAATTATTAATCCATGAAAGACAGGATGATAGAGCAAATAGGCCTCCTCACAAGTTAAGAAGTTGGTTTATCTTACCAGGGAAAGAGCACGGAGGCTGCAGTTCGTTCGCAGCTGGCATGATCTTCCCACCCACGGCTTCCAATTCAAATTCAACTGGTTTATCTGCCCTAGCCACCCCCAAAATGGAGCCAGCCAGGTCATTGTCATCCTGTTAAAATTCAGTTGTCTCAGGGACAGGTGCAGTAGAGCCTCTGCCCCCATGAGTTGAAGTCTCGGCAAGGTGAGACTCCCCGACCGCCACCGGAAGAACCCCAACAGAAGTGATGGCGGTGCACATATCATTGAGCAAAGTGGCAAGGCCGGATCGACCTCAGCAGTCGAGTCCCGAGAAGCAGACTCCCCGGACGCCTACAAAGAGCAAAAGAAAAAAATGATTAGGCCATAACTTAGAAAAAGAAGGAAAAGGCAGTTAAAATTCCAATCACATCAGAAACAGCGTCAACATCATCAATAAATAGCCTGTGACGTCTTACCGCAGCCCGCTTCGTGGAGTAGGTCCTGCAATCTTCAGTGGACAGACGCCTGCCTCGTTTGCGCGAAGCACCAGGCACAGCAGGTGGATGATCCTCCGTCTCTTCGTTCGGCACAGTAGGAGGCTGGTCCTCCACATCCTCGTCCGAAGAGTGCGACGAGTCATCGGCATCCTGCTCGTCATCCTCTTCGTCCGCCACAGTGGACTCCGAGTCCGGTGCAGGAACCCTATTCGCCCCTCTCCTTCTCTTTCTGGAACCCTCGGGCTTCTCTGCCAAGCCGGTCCCGACAATGAAGCTGGTGTTCATGTCAAAAGTCACGGGACATTTGCTCGCCGTAACATGATAAAGGGCCGCCATGTACAAAATATCCCCTTGCGTATTAGCATCGGGGACCGAGAAGCTAGCCCGGGTATGAACCGCATTGTAATAATGCCACGCCCGGATGCCGTCAAGGACACTGCCCTCGTAGCCTAGGCAAGCACTGGGGCAGTCAAAAAACAGCTGATAATACCCGAATTGACGAGAAAACCTGCTGGACAAATAAGGCTCCAGGTATACGTTGTTTCGGTAACGATATACTAGGTGCACAGGGCGAATGTTGCGCAGCCAAAGAAGCATCTTCTCAGATAAGAGTTGGGGAGGTTCAATGCCATCAACGTGTACCCCCTCACTTCTCTAGGGGTAAATTGAGGAAGAGAAACAAAGAAGTCGGGTCCGTCAACTCTCACCAACGCCCTCCGACAAGCCGGCATGGTGTCGTACTCCCAAGACTGATGACGGTATCGGAAAAGGAAGGCGTCATCAGCAGTAACATCATCTTCTGTTCGGGGCCTCATCAACGACAGGTAATGCATCAATAACCACCCCATGAGATAATGGTATGGTAGCTCTATCCGCTCAAAGTCCAGCGTCGTCTCGCGAGCAATGACTTTAGACGAAAAGGCGCGGAGGCCGTGGTGTATGCTACACACCATAGTCGGAAGAAGGGCCAGTCTGACTTTGAAGACCAGCTTCACAGCTAGGAGAATGAAGTGGCGGCTGATCCTTTCAGTAGAACCTGCCCCTCCCGAGACTATGCAATTTCGTAGCCATACCATCAAGAACCCGGCCAAGATTGCTTTTTCAGACATCTGCCGGGTACCGTAGTGGAAATAACTGAAGGAGTCAGTGCGACTCCCAAATCTATCGCGGGTGGACCTCGACCTTTTGGCATTCAACATCAGGTCCTTTACCTCCGCCTGGGTTTGAGGACCTGGAGAAGAAACCCGGCCGGAAGGACGTAATTTGAAAAGATATGCGACCCAGGCCGTAGTATGGGGGCATTCCCTTCTGAGCTATTATTCTTTTTGATAGCAATCTAGTGACAGATGCTATGGTGGCACAGCAGTTCCCGGTACACAGCGACGAAACCCGAGAATCGTCAATCCAGATCATCGAATTCCTCGTTCGTCGGGGTGTATACTTCAAAGGCCTCGCCCCCCCCATGGCAGCTTAGAAACAGCATGCATTTCATGGAGAGCAAGTCCCAACTCCCCTTCGGGCATGAAGAAAGTCCCCGTACGCGGGTTATACATCTCCAAAAGGGCCATGAACAGCGGCTTGTTAATGGACAATCCGTAACAGGTGCCCTGGATGGCGTAGTAAAGGTCAATCTCCCGAAGGAATTCCTCGTAGTTCCTCAGAATCCATGTGGAAAGATTGGCCCATGTAGGAATGGGGTTTATCCAATTCAGCAGCGACAACCTGTCCACAGGATAAGACCCCTTGCGAGCGAGCTGATTCAGAAAGGTATCAGCTCGAGTAAAAATAAAGTTGGGACCAGACACGTTTATAAAAGTACTAGGAATCAGCCCCATCACACTCTGACTGACTGACTCCCTACTCGTACATGCTGACCTAATACTCATATTATAGTGAATGTTGGCCACGAACATCCCTGGCTGGATTGGAGTTAGGCCGTCAAGTCGCACACCCACGGCAAATTGAGCTGAACCCACAAGAAGCTCTCCTGCCGGGTTGGTTGGGAGGTTCACTGGAAAAGGACAAAAGAAACAGGATTAAAAGATAGGTTAAAATGAAACCACTTAAAGTTTCTCAAAAAGAAGTTTCTATGAGCCTATGCGGCTCGGATCAACGAAGCCTTATGCGGCCCAATTCAGCTGGGTTTCATATGGAACGGCTTCAATAGAGCCTATGCGCCTCGGGTCAACACAGCCTCATGCGGCCCAATTTAGTTGGGAGTTCCATGTGACACTGATTCGATAGCTTATGCGACTCGAATTAAAACTTATGTTGTTCTATCTCGCAGAAGAGTTTATGCGGCACGACTCAGCAAAATTCTATGCAGGACAGTTTGTCAGGAACATATGCGATTCCGCTCAAAGGAGGTTCCCTGCGGTTCAAATCTAGAAGAACTCCTGCGGCTCAAATCTTTCTCATGCGGCCCATACAACATATACGGATCCTTCATGGTCGAGCTTGGGCGGTTCAATGAAGACGAAGGATGAAGGCTTGTGCATATGTTATGCAACAGAGCCATGGGTCTTTGGGGTTCAAAGTATTCAAATCCATTCCTTACCCTTGAAAGCAGGATGGACATCAGGGTGCACTTCGGGCACGACGGCCGACGAGGAAGCCGCTTTCTTGCCCTTTGCAGCAGCAGAGGCGACCTTGGAAGACTTGGGGGCTATTTTCGACGGTCGGAGAGGGAAGATAAGGAAAGAAAGTAGAGACAGCAAGAGTTGGGGACGAGAGAGAAAGTAAAGAAATCCCTCCTACTGAACTCGTCCATATTTATAAACAAAAGCAGGGTGTTTCGATTCTCGTGTAAACACAAAAATCGACCTTTCGGTAATCGAGGCGAGCCGCCTAAATTAAAGGCCAAACTCCTGGGATCCTCCCTCAAAAAATAGCCTTAAAACTGACAGCAGATCAACAACATTTAATGCAAAAGATCGTCACACGTGGCAGGATGACGTGGCGAGGAACTCATGCGGCCCGAACAGCCTATGCGGTCCGAAAGTCCATGCAGCTGAAACATCCATGCGGCCGAGACATCCATGCAGCCGAGACATCATATGCGGCCAGAAGAATTTATACATAGCCATGCTTCTTATTTAAAGTATTTCAATTTTGCAAATTGAAAACTTTGAAGGGGGTCTTGTAGAAGCATGGAAAAGCATAAAGAAAGATCCATGCAGCCAGGGCCCCAGGCGTCTCAGAGAGTTCATGCGGCTCAAGGATCCATCGGATCAAGGATCTATGCGGCTCAAACAAGTTTTACGTGGCTCGGAGAGGAGCCACGTGGCTTTTCCATTTATCCTTTACTGCATTAAATGCTTTGACGGCTGACAGCTCTGACATGTGATAGCCCTGACACAAAAATGCAATTATGACTCCGTCATAATGGCAGACTCCTAGGAAAATGAAGAAGATCTCTGACACGATCCCCCAAGATCCAGAAACTGTCATGCGGCCTTGACAGGTGGACAGTCGCATACGGCTCAAGTAGAGACCACCCCATGCGGCTCAGGCCGAAGACTAGTCCCATACGGCTCACGAAGACTAGCCCCATGCGGCTCACGAAGACTAGCCCCATACGGCTCACGAAGACTACTCCATGCGGCTCACGAAGACTATCTTCATGCGGTTCACGAAGAAGGCACCCATCATGCGGTCATCCACACTCATGCGGCTCAAATATTACCATATGGTCCAAATGTTCAGGGGGTCGCTCTCAAGCAGCCTTGACATGTGGCCAGCCTTATGCGGCTCAATGAGGAGCAACCCTCCTGCGGCTCAGATTTCTGCAATGGCTCGCGGTTAAGACACGTGGCATGATAGCGGGGCACGTGGGCATCAAATTGATCGAAAATCCCTCAACAAATCCTAATAAAATATTAGGATCAAATCAGATCATTTGTAAATAAGCAAATTAATGACACGTGTCAAGAAATCCGAGGTTGGCATAACAAATCAGGAGAATTTATGTCAATCATCATTGATTACCCACAAAAGATTTGATTCAATCATATTTATTGCTCAAATCTCGATGAACGGCCCAGATCCAGTGATCCTTAACCGCCGACTTTTAAGAATGGGCAATCATTACAAACCCTAATGATGCCCTCCACTCTTATAAATAGCAAGATGCCATTCCCTTGCGAATATATGTACATACACAGAGACAAAAAAAGAGATACAGAGAGAGAAGATTCTCAGATAAAAAAAAAAAGAGAAGACATAGAGATCCAGAGAGCCAGAAAGAGAATATACAAAGAGCGAGAATAGAGCATTTCTTCATCAACGCCGAACAGTTCTTCTACAGAGCCAAGGCCGCACCCGATCGTCCAAGGAGTAAGACAGAGCTGCCGTCGCTTTCCCGAACCTCTATCGTCACCCCCCAGAATCTAAAATAAACAATTGTACTTAGATTGATGTACCTAGGTTGTCGTCCCTAGGCTTTCTTTGTACAAGCAAGTTTGTATTGTGAGTCTAAGTTCAGTTCTTCGATAATTGTTTTGTTCTTTTACAATCAATGGCAAACAGATGCAAGCTTGGATAGAAAACACCGTACTATCAACATGGTTCGACCTAGGATTGGGGTCAGTATTGGCATTATTGTTGGAGAACTATGATTCTAATCTTGACATTGACTTTAGCCTTGAGAAATAGCCTAGCAGGTTAGGCGAGACGTCCATGTTGCAAGAGTTAGCATTGGAATAATTGACCTTGAGGTTGGTATGGATGAATAGAATGATTCAAGAGTACAAAATACCCTCACAAGACTCGGTTGACATGCATCTATTTCAGGGATACCTGAATATGTGTACGATGCAACTCGAGTGAGAATGTCAAATTTTCTATCATGCGGCTTGGCTGAAATACATATAATTTAGGGACGCCTAGTATATGTACACAATCCAACCAAGTGATACGTTGAATTCAAGTGAGACTTGAGGAATGAAAAAGTATCGAGGAATGTGAAATTATGTTGTGAAGAGAAGATTGATAGTAGTACGAGCGTGGCTCGGATTGAAGAAACACATAGACGGAGTGTGTACGAGAGTCCTAGGATAAAAGTGGTCCATAAGTAAGTACTCAGTTAGTTTCAACGATGAAACTTTTTCTAAGTGGTGTATGATAAAGTGCCCTGTCCCCCTCAGTTAATCGGAGGAATCGAAATGTCGATGACGTTCGGACTTAGCCATGCAATGGCTTGCTCGAAGACTCGCTCAGGTGGGGTAGTTTCGGTGAAATTACCTCATCTTATCCTTCACATAATAAATCGCATGTTTTTAACTTGCACAAGTTAGGCTTGATAACAAAAGAGATGCATCCACATAGCTAAGAGAATAATCTTGTCGGGTCAGAATGTATTAGAACATGGAAAAAGGTCCCACGTTCTGCTTAGAAGTTTGCTCAGCGTGCTTTTAAAATGAAACTCGATACTTTGTCCTGTGGCTTGGGGGAAGGAAAGCTGGTTTAAGTTTCCATGAAGTTAAGAACTTAGCCTAAGTCATAGGCGTCGCCCACATGAATGCTTGATAAAGCATGTACGGTCCCATCGTCCAGGGCTTGGCATTGCCTTGCTCGTCCCACGGGTTAAGTTACAGTACATATTGCAGAGCACGGCTTGTGGCGTAAGTCTAGGCACCTAAAGAACTTGTTTGTTTAAGTCGAACAAATGTACGACATGTTCCCTCGAGGCAAAGCTTGACGCAGCCTTTGCTCGTCAAGTCGTTGCATAATTAAGTTAGGCAAAGTTATGCCAGTCGATTGAAGCCATTTCCAGCACTGTCTCGCTCTTTCTACGGTTGTCAAGTCACATAGTCCCACGATCTTAAGGCTCGTCATATAAGTATGTGACTTGAGTGATAGCATCGGCTAGAGAACAAGTCCGTCTAAGGCACGAGCCATGGTTGATTTAGGCAAAAGCATCCCACAGAAAAAGAAACATGTTATGTTCAAGTTAAAGATGGAAGACTACTTAGTAGTCGTTTTCTAAATTTCAAAGGATAGAAGTCTACGCGACTGGTTGACGCCGAGATCGGTCCCGCTACTTGGGAGTCTCGATAAGGAAGTTCACGAGATGGGTCCCGCTACATGGGAGTCTCCATAAGGAGGTATAAGAGATCGGTCCCGCTACTTGGGTATGTCGATAAGGAAGTTCACGAGATCGGTCTCGCTACTTGGGAGTCTCAATAAGGATGTACACGAGATCGATCTCGAACTTGGGAGTCTCGATAAGGAAGTTCCCAAGATCGGTCTCGAACTTAGGAGTCTCGATAAGAAAGTTTACGAGATCGGTCCCGCTACTTGGGAGTCTCGATAGAAAGTTGGAAAGCATGGTCATAATTAAGGAAGGAATTGATAGATCGACTTGAGTCTTGCATTGTCATTGGACAACTTGTGCGTAAGGTGAATTCCTCGAACGATCTCGGGGTGCCGGGTGCGTGACAGCCTAGGAGGAATTGCATATATTGTACAGCCTTTATCGACGGTACGACTCGATTGAAGTGAACCGTTACAATATAGGCTGCGGGCCATTCGGTGGGAGCTCGTACCTCGCACGCGAATAGTCACTGTATGCAAAGAACTAGGATAACTTGACATTGCTAGTGACCACTCATATAGATGTGTTGGCATAAGAGCAGCTATCCGCGTGTATGCCTTTAGATTTCATCGAGTACTAGCAAGTTACGAGTTTGGTTAACAAGGCATAATTGTAGCAAGCGCTAACCTTGAATCGGCACAGGCTAGGTGTGTACGGTTGCAACACCATTCTAGAGCCTAAGATTTGGCTATGTAAAGACACGCGCTTTGGCATAAATGTGGCATCGTCATCGAGTCATTTCAAGTTAAGTCAGGAAGGACTGTAAGGCAAGTTTACTTAATTCTTGTTGATATGTGAGGCACAACCTCGACAGTAAATAATATGTATGGAGGATAAGAACACTCAAGAAGAACATCTAAGGACGACGAGTCGTATGGAAATGTAATACTAGACTTGGCTAACTATCAATCAGAACTCCTATAGCTTGTAGTACAATGCAAGATACTCCCAATCTATAGTATTTCAATTGACGTACAAAGCAGGATACTCTCAGTCGAGATTAGCCAATTCTAGTATCGATCTCCTCTCCTAAAGGATACAAGGTCAAGTAGACTCCTATAAATCGCAGTCAATACAAGATACTCCCAATATATAGTGTCGTAAATCAAGTCAATCAAATTATGCTATAGGTCATAGTACAATGCAAGATACTCCCAATCTATAGTATGTCTCAAGTCAAGTCAATCAAGCAATATAAAGATAAAAGAATCGGCTATAGGTCGTAGTACAATATAAGATACTCCCAATCTATAGTATATCTCAATTGTAGTACAATGAAAGATACTCCCAGTCAAGAATGGTCAAGAACAAGATATAGAAACTGACAACTCAATCACGAGACAAGGTAACACGAAAAGACCAAAAATCAAGCAATGTCGAATATCCTATACGTGTACGTAAATATAGAAACAAGTAAAATAGTTGATGACAAAACAATCACAATATGGAAATAGGTAACTATATGAAAGATGTACAATAAAAAGAAAACAATCTTAATATTGCATATGTTCGACAAGGTATACTTGCCTGAGGGTTCCACGGAGAACCAACAATATATCGCCAATCAATAAGTCAGAAAATCCAAGTCTCACAACTGCCTCCAGAAGCTGTAATAGATGTTACCAACATTTCTAGATTAGTCAAATTAGCTACGATTGTCTGTCCTTAAGTCCAATTCAGGACACAGGGGTAAAACGATAATTTCTGGTCAAAACGGTATCCGCCGTTGGACCCGCTTTGTACCAAAAGCGTGCTAGAGTCAGTGGTCTCTAAAGTTGTCAAACTATGGGTCTACAGATTCGTTTGGATGATACGAACCCAACGGTATGTCCAATTTTTGATTTCGGTTGGCCGTACACAAAATCGCCCGTTGAATCGGATCTTAGGACCTGCGAAACGTCGATCCGATCAACTGTCTCAGAACTAGACCAAACTTGGCATACAGGACCCAAAAAATGATACGTTCCTGTTGGTGTAAGTTTTGTCTCGATTTGACGAACGTGTACAAAGTAATTAGGAAATTTACAAAGAGACCGATACGGTAAATTTCGACGGATACGTATCAAATTCGTCGCGCACACGCGACCAATTTAAATTCAGTCAAAGCCCACACATCGGCAAAGTCGATACGTACCTTTTGATACTTTCGGTTCACGACCACGTCGTCCGGATTGGCAGGACGCACATCGTATCGAAGGTTTCTACAGCTTTGCCAAACAGTTTTTGTCAATAATTGGGATCTAATTTCTCGGTGCGTAGTCGATGAAATCGACTACTACGAAATGGTTTGTGGAGTCCTATATGTTGTCTAGGTCTATCATTAATTAGTTTCCTGAGTGTCTCATCGGATTGACCCAGTTTGGCCTTCCAAATAGGGTGTTTGGGTTCGTGTTCGTCCTGTTTTCGAATCAGTTTTTTCGGGTAAGTTTGCATCGATCTTCTAGGAAATCCCTTCAACCCTGTAATATATCTGGATCGTTGATAGAATACAACTATGCAAATAAATTACCCAAATTCGGGTTCAGCCCGACCGAACGGTATACCAACGGTACACCGATGGTATGTCGTTCTGAGCCCTCAAAAAGGTTCTGGAACACATAAGGTATACGGACATTATGTCGTGGTATGCCGTCAATATTCTTTACGATGAATGCAAATGATTTGTGAACGACAGTCAAATAGAACAAAAAAAGCTACAACGATAGTACACCGATAGAGTTTCGACCGACGGTATACTGCGGTATACTGTCAGTACTCCATCAACCAGCTCTAGTTTGCTGAAATTTGCTCTAATCTTAACTCTACCCATCACCTCCACCCATACGCCTTCTTCTAACTGGTGCTCCCTAAAAATCTTCAAAAAAACAGAATTAGGTTTTGAAAATCGCAATATTAAAGAATATGTAGGTATAGTATAAGGTGGTAGGACTTTCAGAATTACGAAATTGAGCCAACGAAAATTACACATAGAGAACACTAATACACAGGCTTAGATTAGCTAAATGGACATTAATAAATTAAATTTTAAAGTTTCTTATTTACAAAATCTGCATTCTCATAATATAACTATGTACCTTGGCTTCAATAATAAATTTGTATAACATGAAAGTTCAAAATAGAAGGAATGATTTTCAAAGAGATTAGTTAGGTCAACTAATAACCATTTTACTACATGAACTTGATATGTAATCAAACTCTCTATCTTTGATTAAACTCCATCATAGATATCTATCCAAATTAGTAACAAATCGGAATTAGGTACTTGAACTTGTTACTTGAATTGTCGACGTTTATGAAACTTGAAGAACTTGGTTGAACTAACCAGGTGTATTACTATAATTGACACTGCAAAAGAAATTGGACTTGACAATCTATATGTGGAAGTCTTTAGAAGATCTTTAGTGATGACATGGTGCAAATATTAAGAATAAGATCAACTCTCGTCTCTTCCCAATTACCTCGTCTTTCTCAATGCAGTAGACAAAACTTTCTTTTTAACTTGTCTCCTGGATAGTAGAAAAACTAGGTTCACATGAACCTTTCACCTGTTGTGGAAATTTCAAAAAAATCTATACAAGGTAAATAAAAAATTGAACCATAAAAGTGGGAAATAAGTAAATTGTTGTGATTTGGCTAAACCCAAATATAGATGCCCTTATCCATACCCACAACAACCTCTATCCAATTCCTTCTTTATATGTTACCAATGAGAAAAGCTACGTACATTCTTTATGGCTACCCAATTTTTTCTTTCTTTTCTCTTTTTACAACAGGTTATCATCAGACCATCAAGGATATTCAGACCGTTGCTCTGTGCTGCTCGAGGAGTTTCAGAACGAAAACCTTAATCCAAAAGGGGCCATACTTTAAACCAGGTTCATAGATTACACAATTTTCTTTTTGATATATATATATATATATATATATATATATATATATATATATATATATATTATATATATATATATATATATATATATATATATATATATATAATATAAATATATATTATATAATATGTGTGTGCGCGCGCGCTATGTTCTTAAGCTTTTTTTTTGCTATATTCACTTATTGATATTTGTCAAAAAAAAATTGTCCATACAATTTTTGCTATTGGTTAAGACTATGAATACTTCATGAATAATGAAGAATATTAATGAATCAATTTCTATATGCAAATCAAGTAGATGAGATGGTTAAGAAGGACAAATCTAGTTGTTGTATATGGTGAAGTCAAATTTAATATGATATACAATTATATATGCCTAATTTCTAGTTATCTATAGAGTAAACATGCACATACTATATACCTTGCAAAAAAATATCTAACCCAAGTATGCATTTATGGTTTTTTGTAGTCATAATTTTGCTTGATGTTTACTTTCAACCTGTGACTCACTATGATTATGCCGACCATATATCATAGATGGCGTATTCAACTTATTTAGTTGAAAGTTGTAAATAATTGCTTTGATCTGAAAATATGAAATGGAATACATCTTGGATAGATACGCTTTGGAGCTTTAGGACATATATGTAAAACCTGATTGCTTCAGAGAATGGCTTTGGATATTGTAATTTTCAAACCGGATAAGCTGATATCCAATTTGACTTAGTTAATGAAGATTGATTTGTTATTTTCATATTGCAAGTTCAGTTGTATTTTTAATAGGCTTCATTTGGATTGTGAACTTCAGTTGTAGTTGTTTGGTAACTTACAAATAGGTTTATGTCATTGAGTATCAATGTTGATTGTTAGGAGTATAGCTTATGAGTCTGTGAGTGATTCCTGGTTGGGCATGTGAGATATAGTCATCAATCTAAAGATAACTCATAGAGCAGTACCTTTGTAGAAATATTTCTATGGTAGGTATTAGTATAGTTAGTATTGGTACCAATGGTAGAAGGAAGAGTAGAGTATCAGTTGTGATTTCAGGAGTTGGTATCAGTGTCATCGTGCATGTTATATATATATAATTTAATGTAGGAATAGGTCTCAGATGGGTGTGGAGTATTTTAGGAAATCTGGAAGGAAAACAAAGGGGTAGCAGTCATGGTTGCATCATAATGGACATTATGATATAGTTATGTACCTGAAATCTGGAGGGTGTATGTTCATGTAGAAAATATTTGGATGTATCAACTGAGTGCATCACAGGATATATGTGAGGGTAATGGAAGGGTACATATATGTGGGTGTGTTGTGATTTATAAGTAGTCATTAGCAGAGGTGGGTAGAAAGTTTTTTAAGGGTATGAGATTTAGCTTGAAGGATTATCAAATCTCATATAATAGATAAATTTTGAGGGTATCAGAATTATGAAGGTATGCAAATATTAAATGTTATTTTATATATTCTCGAGGCTATGAATTTGTTATTCATAAGAATTGATGAAAGTATTGAGGGATGGTAACACCAATGAAATTTTTTAGTTATCAATATGACAATATGGAATAAACAAATGAAATTAAATATTTGGAAAGAAAGACATATAGATTTTCTGGCGCTTGGAGTACAATTTGAATTGAAAGTAACATTAGAAAAGTCATGATTATTAATAGAAGTTTCAAACTTCATAAGGTAAAATTTTGGTAAATGATGATTTATGGGTTATAGATATTGAGGCTAAAAAAATTCTAATTTAGCAAATGATTATTAATGGAAATATAATGACATGAATGAGGCAATGACATTAATTAATTTTTTAAGGGAATTGAGGAATGCAAAGACTGAATTGAGGATAAGCTGAAGAGGCTAAATTGTGGACATAAATTTTGACTTGAAGATCATGGATATGCTTGAAGTCAAAGGTTAGAGAAGTTGGAAGTTTTATAGCATACAGAGTTCGATGAAGGATCATGAGGTCATATAGATATACCCTTCAGGAGCAGTCAATCTTGAGAAAGATTTTGAGCAGATATTCTACGATTTAACCAGCTATTTTTATCTTTTGTAAACTTTATTATTGTGATGATTCATACCGAGTCACTAACAATATTTTCATCAGCTAAACTGTTTCTTCTGTATATCCTAGTCGTGCTATTCATTAATTTTTAGGAAATTTTTTCAACATCCATGAGGATCAAAGATTTCATATTTGGTGGTAAAAATTTTGTTTAATAGCATGAAGGATATTTTGGAAAGTTAAAATTTTAACGGTGCCAAGAATTATGATGAATATCAAGTTTCTGTAGTTGATGGATGAGTTAAATTGATAAATGATTATGACAAGGATTGACCCATGTGGAAATGTGATTGAATAAGCGCAACAGAAAATTCATTTAAAGGTGTTTACTAAATTTGAGATAAGTGGTAAAATCTGGATGGAAAGTTAAAATCCTTATAGTTAGAGTAGCCATTTAGTATTAAGATTGAGTAAGTTGGTTAGACAGTATGGTAGAACATGATTGACTCTTAGGAATTATCTAAATAAGATTGATTGAATGAATATTAGGAAACCAAAATATCGTGGATTAATTTGGAAAGAAATTGCATAATTAGGATAATGAGGTCAGAAGATGCACAAGAGGCTTTGTAGCGAATGTTACCTTTGAGTTTAAATTTAGATCAATATAAAAGGGTGGTAGTGATAAGTCAAGTAATTGTCCAGATGCAGAACATCGATCTCAAGTATCACAAGCATTCAAGATATGGATAACCTAGTGGTTAGTGTAATAGATATAGAGATCATTGAGAACCTTAGTAAGGGAGTATTCCGTGAGTGTCATGTATAGGTGTTAATGCCATGTGATAGTTAGTGTCATAAATTCGGATAGGTATCCTGTAGATAGTAACTTAAATGTCTTAATATGGCATCCTTGGTGGTACGTGCTAGTGTCTTAAGTGTGGCCATGGCCTAGAACCATAATATATCATTAGTATCAGAAATGGTAACCCTTGGTATTAAGTATTTTAGCTAGATTAATGTTAGTGAATAACTGGAGTGTGTATTAGAGAGAAGTAAGAAGTGTAGCTAGGACACCTGTGGCACCGCAAATTGTCCCACACCAGCATAGGGAGATATCCCAGCAGGGCATAGCTTTTGCGATGACGGTCGAAGGGACTGATGCTATAGGTCATGGGTTAGCAGTTTATGTTTTGATCTTCTCCTTGCCTTTCCTTTCTATTTATTGATCTGTGTGATTCCTAGTATCTTATAGTTTGCCTTAGTAATATTGTGCTATAGTATATTTAGTAGTAACCCTTGATAGAGACTGCAATATCGTGATAGGTGGAGACAATAACCATTAGGGCTAAAAATTGAACGAACGAGCTCGAGCAAACTGTGTTCGAACTCGGTTCGACTAAACTATCGAACGAGCTTTATTCGAGCCGAGCTTAAATTGTGCTAAAAATGGTGTTTAAACTCGGTTTGATTATAGGCTCAAAACGATCGAGCTCGACTCGATTTAGCTCTCGAGCTCGGACGCACATGAATCGAGCCTGAGCCAAGACGGAACCGAAGCCACATTTAACTTGTTGTACGGTTACTCTCAAGTCTTAGATACTTTTTGTTGAATTATTTATGCGCTTTATATCATAAATTTATCGTCATATAAATAACAAAAAAAGAGTGAAATTCCTAAGACAAAATTTATACACATCCATAAAAAAATATCATATACTAGGAAAGTCCTAATATGTGAAATCGAGCCGACTTCGAGCTTGTTCGATAATAAGACCAAGTTGATCAACCTGTGGTTGAACTCAGTTCGAACACCACTTCAAATAAACAAAAAATTGATCGAACTCGGTATCTACCTGTCCATAAACGAGCTCCGAACCGAGCTTCGTGTCACGACCCGTACCCTGATTAGGGGCACGAGTACGTGGTTACGTCCAGCCTACGCCGCAGAATCGGCGGTAGAATACTGTATAGGTCGTCTATAAATACTACAACTAGACTGAATATAAGGGTACCTGTTATCTCCGTACGGAGGAATAATATGGCATAACTCAATCACAAGATAAACTAGGATAGATAGCACGAAATGGAAATATGATAGAATGGAAAACAGGAAATGAGTTCAGGATCCAACGCAGCTCAAAGATATAAACAACATCATAGAGTCACAAAATATAATATAAAATACTACAGTCTGAAAATACTAGCTGGATCGTAGTCCAGGCAAACCTAACTAAGCTATACTAGTCTAGGTGTGCAAAGTCTAGTGGCTCAACTACCAGGTCACAGTCCTGGACTAAGTCTCCATCTACCTCGACCCCATAGTAGGTCGAGCAGTTTGCCTCGAAATCATCTGTAATATATCAACGGTATCCTGTCAGAAAAATGAGCAAGTACAAACACTAACAGCAGTTTCATATGAATTGACAAATTCTATAAGAGACATCATAATGAAATACAAGACAAAATCAACAGAAATATATAACAGGATGTGAGTACTGAATATCATAACATGGTAAGAAAAGTACTGAATATAGAACTGAGTAGGATATATGATATAATAAAGTAAATATAAAATGTGCCTTGAATTATTAGAGCGTTATGTGATCAGCTTGGAAAACAGGACAGGCTATCCACTTGGCCCGACAATCACAAGAAAATCACTAGAAAGGGTCATGCCGGCCAACCTGGATAACAAGCACAAGGAATAAGATCTTGCTACACCCTACGTGAAGTGTGGGTGGCGCAAGCACAAGAATATAGTGACAGGATGGTATTGATCACATAGCCCCTAATAATTTCCCATTCCTGAGTAGTATAATGGATCCGGACATGACACATCATGACACAGGATTCCCTAAGAGGGTAGCTACTCCCTCTCAGGAATCGGTGTCTATACAAGTATAGGAAATAAAACAGGAAATGTACCAATATACTAAGAAAATCCAGGAACAACATCTCATGTCATGATCCGACATATACTAGTCCGTGAACCATCGTGTTAGAAAATCAAGTAAGACACTACGACTGAATCGGATATAGCAGATATCAAGACAATAAAAACTATCAGTGAATGTACTCGCCTGTTGTCCTGAGCTGATAAGGTGAACAGATGCTCAGAGTAATCACAGACCTAAAGATGAGATACCATAAGTCAAAACAGGGTTTGTTAATAAAAGAAAAACTAATCTACTCATGATATGTAAGTATAAGTCAAACTAGGTTAAACTAGGTCATACTGGGCCAAACTATGTTATACTAGGTCATACTGAGCTAAACTAGAACAAACAAGGTCACAGGAAATCAATCCAAGTCAAACTAGGTCAATCTAGGTCAAAAGTTGATTTACAGTTGACTTTTGGTCAACTGGTCAACTCTGGTCAACTCTAGGTCAAACTAGTCAAATGTTGACTAACAGTTGACTTTCAGTCAACTGGTCAACTCTGGTTGAGTTCGGTCAAATTCTAGTCAGTTTTTAGGCTAAGTTTGACTTTCGGTTGACTTTTATTGACTTTTGGTCAAAATGGTCAACCGAGGTCAAAACTAGTCTAAGAGCACTAATCCTGACCATTACCAACAAAGGAAAACTATTTCTAACTATATCTTAAACTGTTAAACTCGTACCTTAGCTTCTAGGTAATTATCTTAACCTTACCTATTACCTTACAAGGTAAACTTACTACCAAGCATCTACCTTAGTTTCTAGGCACTTTTCTATCTCAACATGGTATCCTAATACCATGCCCTCGTATCTCGATACCATGCCATAGTATCTTGACACTCTAACTTCATATCTTGAAGTATCTAATACCTTATATTAGAAATAGGGTAAATCCTATTTACCCTAAGATACCAAATTGGTATCCTATTATACCACTCAACTCTAGCTCTAGTATCTATAACCATACACTAACTCATCTATAATATTAGACACCACTCTTAACACAAATACCATATCTAACATATAACCCACTCTCTAACACAACACACTAACTCATCTTACCTTGCTAACATGATAACTCCCTATTTAACCACTCATAGACACTCGTACACACATATATACATAGATCATAGGAGTATGAAAATGTGGACTGAAATGGATGTATGGATGGTGGATGTATAGACTGATTTGTGACAATGGAATGAAATGTATTATAGACTGAAATAGATATATATATATGGACTGAATTGAATATGGGATGGATGAATATGATAAAGTTGATGGACTGTTTTGAATGTATTGGGGATGTTAAATGGATGAAATGGGACTCAATGTATGGACTGATTTGGTGGAGTAGATGGATTGTATGGATGTATGGATGAAATGTATGGATGAATGTTTTGAAAATGAAGTAAAGTAGAGTGATATATATGGACTGAATTTATATTGAATGGATATATGGAAATGAAGTGGACTAATTTGTATGGAGATGGATGGATGAATGGATTAAGGAGTTGGAGGAAAGGGGCTGAATGAAATGAACTGGGAAAGGGGGACTGATTGCTCACTGTTGCAGCTGATATGCAGTCCCCTAAGGGGACTGCTGCTGCATTGAAATGCTGCTGCTGTCCTGAGGACAACAACCTAACCTGCTGCTGCCAAAGGGGCAGCAGCCTACTTCACCCCCCTCACACCACTCTCATCGCACTCTCTAACTCCTCTTTGACACTCTCTCTTCTAACTCTCTATATCCCTCTAATCTACAACAACACACACCCTCATACCACTCTCCATATCACTCTCTCACTCTAAATATCCCTCACACACCTACATATATATACACATCTACACACACCTATATATATATATAGAGAGAGACAACTCAATACACAATATATATACATGAATATATATTAAGAACACATTTAAAATAGACACACACACATCTACCAACATATATTTATACTCTCATATATAAAGAAACAGACACACAACTTATATATATATAAGATACAAGAATGAATATGTAAGGACACTCAAGAACAACATTTATAACATCAAAAATCTGATATTAAAACATGTATCAAATCATTTAAACATAAAAACAAACACAAGTGTATCCAATATTGGGGATTTCCCACATGGACACAACAACACATCAAGTACACTCCTAATATCTCCAAATGGACACAAAATGGACACAAATAGAGACACAACCATGGGGGTGATTCCTATGGGTTCAAAATATTCCTAAATGCATGAAGGTTCGATTTAGAAGGTAGATTTTACCTTCCGGGAGGTAAAATCTCAAGGAACTCCTTCCGATATTGCACCGACACGAAGGGATCTCCAAAAGGACACGAACTAATGGCAAATCTTCCCAAACTTGGCTAGCACCCTCTCTTCATAGAGTAGAGAAGAAATAATGAAGATTTGGTAGAAGAATGGATTGATTTGGAGATGAAATCAATGGAGGTTATTCTCAAATTTGGGGAAGAACAAGAGAGAGAAATTGTGGCTAAGAATGAAATGAATGAGTCATTCCCTCTTCCCCTTGTGGCCGGCCCCAAAAGGCTAGGTGTCCCATTTTAGTAAAGTCCGAAATGCCCCCTCGTCACATTAGGTTCAACTTAAGTTAGGTTTTGGTTTGGGGCTAAAATAGACTAGTTTGAGTCTCTAATCAACCCAACCTAGTCATGAAATTTAGTCTAACTATACTAACTTAAATATTATCATATGTGGGCCATGTCTAACTAATGAATGGGTCCCACTAGAGTCAAAGCTATCCCGGGTCTCCGATACAAGTCGGATTGAGTTGAAATTCGAACCCGACTCAAATAACCCCAAAACAATATCATAAATAATAAAATAAATCCAAAAATATTCTAAAATAAAAAATTAGCAAAATACTCCTGTTCTTGAAAACTGGGGGTGACACTTTGCCCGAGCCGAAGCGAGCCAAACGTGAACTGTTTGAATCATTTTACATCCCTAATAACCATATATGTTTGGAAATCTTGGATGTTCTTTTCAATAGAATTGTGTGTTGTATGATTTTAGATAGGATTTTTTTAAAACCATGATTTGATAGGGGCAGCTTGACCATAGTGAGGATTATTAGAATATGTGGAGATGATATGTATGAGTGATAACTATCTTTTGGAACATGAATTATTCTTCATTTTGTGCCTTGCTTTCATCTTAAATTTTGATGACGAAATTTTTTCTAAGGGGGTAGAATTGTACCTACCACTTTTCAATAGGGGTATTTTAATAATTTTGCATGTTCATTATTTTTTATTTATATTATTTTATATTAGTTGTTGCCTAGAATTATATTAGTGTCTGTTAGTGGCTAGCCAATTAGATTTTGTAAGTGTTAGTGCTAATTATTATTATATTGTCATGACTTTAGAAATTAGAATTAATTAAGCTAAGTTGTCATGAAAGAAATACTCATTTTAGTTGTAGAGATTTCTTCCTTTAGTTAATTAGATTCCATTCATAAAAAATGGAGGGAGGCAAACTTGATATTTTGGCATGACCAAAACCTTACTATAAGAGATAATTTTCAATTAGAGATTCATACATTCATTCCATTTCACTCATTAGCCTCAGTTTTTCCCAAAGCTTCTTCTTCCCCAAACAAACCCAAATCCTACCAATTTCACTCAATCCAATTCCAATTCCACTTCCAATTTCCAAAGAGGCTAACAAAACACAAGGTAATTCTCTCAATTTTATCAAATTTATAATTATGAACACCCCTTAGTCATGTAAGAATCCTTCCATGGTTAGATTTGACTTTCCAATGGTAGATCTAGTCACTATGAGCCCTCAATTTGGTAGATCTAAGTTGGTGTCTTGATTTTGGGGCTCAATTTGGGGAAAACCCCAATTGTCTCTATTGATTGTGTGTATTGTGTCCTAATGAGGACTATTGATGTTTATTTGATGGTGTGAAGGTGTTCTTATATCCAAATTTGGACACTTAAGTCCGTATCATGATACTCCATGATACGTATAAGTGGATTTGGAAAATTGGGTGTATATATGTATTCTTTTGTCCAAAACAACCAAAATTCGTAATAGTATTCATCCATGTTTTCATGAGCCATAGTAACTTAGAAATGCCATAACTCCTAATTCAGTACTCCGTTTAATCTCCCATTTTTTTAAATAAATAATATCAAAGTTATATTTTCAAATATACTAAATAATATGCCAAACTCATTCCGAAACTTTTTATAAAACTGTTTGAGTGTCAGGTGTCCAAAAGACGAATGTGTTTCGGTATTTTCACGATTTTGACAGCTTTCTGACACAAAAATGCGATCCATTAGAAGTTTTAGATAGCTGATACGAAGGACTACGACATATTTTAACCCTAAAATTTATTGAATATGTCTAATAGGTATAGTATTGGTTACAAGTAGAGAACTGACTATACGACATAGATATTTTGTATATCATATGAGCCTATGTAGTGTGGAAATCAAGTGAGTGTAGGTATCATAGGTTGTCAAGTATATGTATGATACATACATACATATATATATATATATATATATATATATATATATATATATATATATATATATATATATATATATATATATATATATGTAATATAATATAAAATTGAGATTATTGCAATGAGAGCGGTGCTAGGGTTAGGGCTACCAAATAAAGCATTACCCTTGCCGGGCATCAGGCGGACCTGGGATCCGAAGGCACGCCCTTTGGTGGATGAACCCGGGGGGAGCAGTACCATCGCAGATGACGAAACAAAGAGAGTAGATGGAGGATGGAGTACTGTTACGAGAAGAAGATGGATAAAAGAAAGAGAGACAGGAGAAGTGAGCAGAGGATTCTTTCCAAAGAAAGGAATTCGATCGAACATGAATTACAATCGCGGCCCTCGTATAGCCAATGACAGGAGGCATGGGGGGCTAGACCTTTGTACATAAGAGCATACGTGCTGCAAGGCCAGGATGAAAGATCTGAGAATAGGCGGGAGCAGGCACAACCGATGACGGGGGGCTAAACTTCCCCTATGAGGCCGACACGGACAGAGGAAGGAAATCACCATGCCAAAGGCAAGGCAGTTGCATCAGGGCTAAATATAGGAAGATCATGGGCATACCTATGCAGAGAAGGGGCAACTTCTGGAGAAACTATGCACTACATAAAACCTATAAGTGTTAATGGAGAAGAACGGGCTATCTTCAGCGAGGAGGAGATTAACTAAACTGTGACATACTGGCAACACAGAGCAGTCCTATACGTCCTTGGTGATAAGTCGTTCTACGGACAAATCCGAACATATGTGGCGAGAGTCTGGCGTCCAAAAGGAAGTATGGATTTCTTCGCAAGGGAAGAGGGTTTCTTCCTGGTTAAGTTCGGTATAAAGCAAGACTTCGACCGCATAATACAGGGTGGCCCGTGGCTGTTTGACAGGAGACTTATCATTATCAAAGAATGGAATAACGGGGCAAAGTGCAAAAGAGATCTACTTAATACAGTTCCTATCTGGATACGATTACCGGGATTCCTGATTCCGTATTGGAATCCAACGATGCTTATGAAGATTACAAGACTTATAAGGAAGCCTATCAGAGGAGATGAGGCGACCATCGGTCGATACCGACTGCAGTACGCTCGGGTATTAGATGAGATAGACGCAAAAAAGGGAACTTCTTGAACAAGTATCATACGAGATCCCGACTGGAGAGGTATATACCCCGAAGGTCGAGTACGAGTGGGTTCCCCCCGCGTGCCGGCGGTTGCAATGCTTCGGTCATCTCATGCAGCAATACAGAGTACAGGTGGAAGAAGAGATGGAAGATGATCATCCCACGGCTAACGTTGAAAAGTTGGTAGATGATAACGGTAGGGAAGGAGATTCGAATGTCCTGAACTTGAGTTTAGGTATGGAGATGAATGAGGAACCTATGGGAGACAATCCGGCTCCTAATACAGACATGGAACTATCGCTTGTTCCACCAGGCATCTCCTTTTTGAGGCAGCAGACGGCAACAAACCTGGGTAAAGACAATAACCAGGGTGTACATGATCGAACATGGCATAAAGAAGCAGGACATGAAGGGCCAAGCGAATCGGCAATAGTGGTATTCCGAGGATCCTCCAAGGATAACCCACAGATATTCGTAGTAAGGAACTAGGGAGCCCCAGGCAGTATTCCCCATCGACGTCCTTCTGTGAATGCAAGAGGGGGTAAAATCGCGAATAAAGCTACTTCGAGCGGCCAAAGAAACAATAGTCGAAAACGACACGCCGGGGAAACAAGGGAGGATATTTGCAATGGGGAGGCGCTCATTTGCGATAACCCTAAGTGGGAAGCTCTTCTACGTTCCATAGCGAAAGATACAAGGGCCGAATAGGCTAATCAAAGCCTACAGCTGACGGTGCATGAACCACAACCATCCTTTAGTGGTCAATGCCAAGGTACTCAAAAGGATACAGACCCAGATCAATGTCTATGATAGTATGGAACGTGCGGGGAGCTTGCTCGATTGGCAGGTAGAGGGAGATTATAGAGGTATTGAATCGCAACCACTATTCTATTAGTGTATTATTGGAAACAAAAATTAAATCGAAACATATGATGAAGAGAATAACACCCACTAGCTGGGATCAGGTCCATAACTTACAACTATGTGATATGGCCCGAATATGGGTTAGATGGAACAAGGATATGTGGGATGGACAGGTGCTTACAATGGACACACAAATCATTGCTATCAAACTTACCAATATAGGGGACTGTAATTCATCCTATCTGCAATATATGGGAACAATGACCGTATACTCCAGAGAACACTATGGTATAACATCATCCAAATTAGTAAGGACAACGAGACAAGAAGGAAACTTCCACTCCTGGTGGTCGAAGACTTCAATATAATACTCTTTAGTCACAAGAAGATTGGGGGGAGACGGGTTTCCAAACCCACTATGAATGAATTCCAGGAATGCATCCTTCGACCAGGACTCCGATGCTTGGAGAGGACAGGTCATCTCTGGACATGGAAAAATAAATCCATCCATAAGAGGGTTGCATGCCAACACAACCGAGCCTTGGGTAACAATTATTGGTTCGACATCTTCCCACTTGTCAATGCAGGAGGAATGGCGGTAGGAACTAGCGATCACTCCTATTAAAAATTGTGCTATCGGCTATTCCGGAAAGAAAAACTCGGCCTTTCCACTATAACAACGCATGGCCAATGAAAGATGGCTACACATCTACTGTGCTAGAGGTACTTGCTCTTGAGGTGGCCGGATACCCTCAATTCAGAATGTTCAAAAAGCTTCAACAAGTAAAGCATGCTCTCCAAATTTGGTGCAACAACAAGCCAGAGGCAGACATGGTGGCTAAAGTGATCCAACTACGGGAACTTCAAGCACAATTGCAAGGAGACATGCTCAACACAGAGCTTACGAAATGAGAAAGAGAACTGGCAATCGAAGTCGGGAAGGAATGAGCCATAGAAGAAATACAACTTGCTCAGAGAGCGAAGTGCACTTGGCTACAAGAAGGTGAAAGATGCACCAAAAAATTTTACGATGTTGTACGGGCGAGGCAAAGTCGTAACTGCATTCACTCACTCATCGGGCAAGACAGAACAAACCTGACAATCCAACCGGATATCCATGTCGAAGTGGTAAGATTCTACTCTAGCTTGTTCAATCAGAATGACTATCCTACTATATTTCCAGATATAACATGCAAGAAGCTGGTGACGGAAAAGGGGAATCAAATGGTGCTCACACCCATGTCAGCGGAGGAGGTGGCATAGATCATCAACCAGTCAAACCCGAACAAAGCTCTTGGCCCAGACGGGTTTGGGAGTAAGTTTTTCAAGGTCCACTAGAATGAACTAAAGGACGACATCATGGAGATTATTGGGTAATTCTTTACAACATGAAGGCTTCTAAATGCAGTAAATCACACTTTTCTGACTCTCGTACCAAAAAAAGAAGGAGCTATATCATTGACAGATTATAGACCCATATCCTGCTGTAACTTTATTTATAAAATAATCGTACACCTCATGTGTTGAAGAATGGAAGCGATGACGCCCGAGTTGGACTCCAAAAATCAGGCAACATTTATAAAAGGCCGTTATATTGCAGAATATAGTTTATTGGGACACGAATTAGTGCAGGAGTTGAACAAACCAGGAGCTTGTAAAGTATACATCAAGTTGGATCTGCGGAAGGCATACGACACAGTGAAGAGAGACTTCTTATGCCATATTATGCTCTCGATAGGATTTGTTGAATCATGGGTTGCATGCGTCCGTGAGTGTAACTCAACTGCTAGCTTCTTAGTGCTAATTAAGGGACAACCTCATGGCTATTTCAAGAGTAATCGGGGACTTCGATAGGGATGCCCATTGTCCCTGTATCTATTTACTCTCATGATGGAGTTTTTTACGTGCTTGATGGACATCGAGGTGGGTAGAGGATGGATTATACCTTTGTTTTAATATATTCATCCATAAATTCCGCACCTTATTTACGTGGACGATTTGCTAGTATTTTTGAAACCGTCAAACACAGGATTACACACTCTAACAAGAATCATGGAGAGATTCGACAATTTGTCAGGATTGTAACTTAATAAAGATAAGTGTAAGTTATTTTTCAGTAAATGGTGTCCACGGCAGGAGAAGAACACAGCCAGTATTGGGATTGCCAGAGGTACCCTGCCAGTCAAATATCTGGGCATACCCCTTTCTGTTAATTATGCGAAGGCCACAGAATGCTCAAGTATATTGGAGTTTGCAAACGACGAATGGAGGGATGGCAGGCAAAAAATTTGTCTGTCGTGGTAGAATTGAGTTAGTTCGATCGATAATCTCCGCAGTTGCAAGCTTCTAGCTTCAATGGGTCATGCTACCGCTGGCAACCATCGACAAACTGGACAAATTGTGTACAAATTTCATATGGAGGGGAGGGATACATGCTATTTCCTGGTCAGACCTTTGTCGACCAAAAGAGAAAGATGGAGTCGATTTACGCTCATTGCGCACCCTCCGAAAAGTAGCGGGATGGTAGCTGGTATGGAAATTCTTGCAAGCGGAGTCCATCTGGGCCAACTGGATGCAAAATCGGTACCTGAAGCATACAAATTTTTGGGAATACTCTTCGACAAATAATGAATCAGTTACTTTCAAATATATGCTAAGACACAGAGCCGAAGTTATCCAGTAATTGGAAAGAGTTATCAAAGACGGCGCAAGCACTGGCCTTTGGTTGGATCTATGGATCCAACGCAAAGGACTCCTTGGCTGGATAGGCGACCATGCAGCACTAGAAGCATTTGGGGGTGTAAGCGTAGCGTTCATCATGCACGAAGGTGGGTGGTAAGTCGGAGCCAACCATTATGCATGTTTACAGACCGTTCGTATACTAGCAGTCCGCATAGACAGCAACATAGCAGCGGACAAATGGCTATGGGTAGGTACACCCAATGGCGACTTCCGATCCAGCAAAGCTAACAGCCAAGCGAGGAAGCCAACTGATATATGGAAGGAGCTGAAATAGTATGGTGCAAAGGGATCCCAAGGAAGATGTAGCTAAGTCTATACAAGCTACTCCATTGAAGGCTACTCACAATGGATCGTTTGGCGAGATTCGGAGTACAGCTAGATCATACTACATGCATACTATGTGGCCAAGCTCCAGAGTCAATTAACCATGTTTTTTTTTAATGCCAACTCACCAAAAGGATGTGGCAAGAGCAGGAGAAAGCTATCCCGCTTCGACATAGCAGAGATTATGCGATTGAGGAAATAATACAGAACATTACAAGAGGCAAGAACAAAGGCACAATATTGTATGGGAAGGCGAGATTCAGGCTAGCTGATGCGGTATGGCACGCCTAGAGGGAGAGGAATGCAAGAATATTCGAAGCTACTCAGACTTCAGACATAGGTCTCCTTAATAATATTGAATATGATGTACTATGTATGAGTAAAACGAGCCCTAACACTAATACGGTCTAAGATGTACTAAGTTTATTTTCCTTATATATATATATATATATATATATATATATATATATATATATATATATATATATATTTATATATATATATTATTGTTAGGTAATATGTTATAGTGTGTGTTAGTGTTGGTACAATCAAGTGAGCCAAGTATAGATAAGTTATGTGTCAAGGTATTAGAGTTTAGGACAAGTTACTAGTGTGTGTGTGTGTGTGTGTGTGTGTGTGTGTGTGTGTGTGTGTGTATTATTGTTAGGTAATAAGTTATGTGTCAAGGTATTAGATTTTAGGATAAGTTACTAGTGTGATACTTGTGTATCAAGAGGATATTGGTATCATGACACTCAAGTATCATGAGTAAGGGTAAGTGAGTATTGGGGCTTGAGTAAGGTATCCTATTTGGTATCAAGTATTAGTATTAGATTTAGTTGGGTAAGTATCTAGGATGATAAGGTATTGGTCAAGATAATAAGATATTGGGTATTAGAACTAGATAATGGGTAGTATCAAGATATCAAGTGCCAAAGGTAGGGTGAGTATCTTGGATGTAAGTAACTGTAGATTATGGTCATGGATTAGTATCTTGGGAGTTGGTATCATATGATACTTAATGTGGTACCATGTGCAAATAAGTGTGATATGTGTGAGGTAAACTAGAGTTTGGTATTCTAGGGTGTATCGAGAGATTTAAAATACCAAGATACCAAAATATTAGAACTAGTATGAGGTAATACTAGGATCCTAAGGCAAGGTTATGATATTGGATATTGGATTAAGATACCATGGTAAGGATAATGTCTAACTTGGGTAACATGTTAGGTATCAAAGTATAAGTCAATGTATTGGATATTAGTCAAGGTAATTGTATTAGCTAAGGTATTAGCCTAAAAACTAGGATACGGGATAATATGTTAAGGTATTGGCTAGTATTGATAGTAATAGCTTGTATAACTTGGATAATAACAAGGTATTGACTAGTATGGATTAGAAAACCTACTTTAGCTAAGGTATTGATCCTAGCACTAAGTTATTGACTAATAGTTATTTGATATATAGGCTAAGGAATTTTTTATACGAGTTAAGATACCGTGATACGGGGTAAGGTAAATAGTTGTAGACCAAGATATTGCTATAAATTATTGGTAAAAGTATATATTAGGATAATATATGCTAGAAACTTATTAGTATAGTCTAGAAATCTAGTGTTGACGTAGTATTAACTAGTATTGACTAGTTTGACCTAGTTAGCACCTAAAAACTAAATAATAGCTCGTTAAGACCTAGTATAACTTTATAAATCTTGTAAATAGATAAAATTAACTTAGAAACTAGAAAATGACATACTTTGATTGTGTTAACCTAGATTTGACCTAGTTTGACTATTGTGACCTAGTTTTGACCTAAAAATCTAGTTTTGAGTTAATTAAATATATTGTTAAGTTCAAAATACTATTTGACCTTGATACATCATATATAGGTCATTTTGACTCTAGTTCAGGCACTATTTGATATTTATTGGTCCAAACCTTAGGCGAGTACATTTATTGATATTTTTTTATTTGTGATATCTTCTATGTTTTTGGTATCTAGTGTAAATTTTCTTGATTTCTTGACACATGTCACACAGATTGGTATTTGTAGATTCCGTCATGATATTTTATTCCTTGCAAATCTTGGTGTACCTTGAGCAAGTCTTGTGGTTGTTCTTGTATTTGTATGGACACTGATTCCTGAGAAGACTTGCTACCTTCTCATAGAATTCCGTGTTGTAATGTACCATGGTTGGATCCACTATACTAGTCGAAGGCAGTAAGTATTAGTGTAGATATGTGATCATACCCTCCTTGTATCATGTCTTGGTCCTTGAATAGTGTTGATCATACACCGCACGTATGATTAACCAAGTCATTATCCTTGTGCAAGTTTCCAAGTCGATCACATGTTGAAACTAGTGCTCACTCACTTAGATAGTTATTTCTTGATTTTTGTACATGATATTTCTTGCTCTTGTATTTACTTATAGTATTTTCATATCTTGTTATCTTCATGTACCTGTTCTATGATCTTGTATTTCTCTCTATTTACAGTTACGTAGTCTATATCATTTATTGGAACTATTATTAGAGGTGTGCTTCACTACAATCCTGATTGGATATATTTTTTAGATGATTTACAGGAGTGGTGCTCTGTCCACTACGAATCTCAGGATATAGTAGGAGTAGATTTGGAGATCGTGGCTCGGGAAGGACTAGTTCCAGAAGAGAAGACACCATTAGTAGCGACTCAGCTAGTTTAGCTATTAGTACTTGATTTGTCTCCAGCTTTTTATATTGAGATGTCACTACTAAAATATGCTATATTAGCGATGTTGTTTAGCGATGGAATAAATTACCGTCGCTAAATATATAATATAGCGACTCCTTTCTATTGACGTCGCAAAACGTCGCTGAATAGTGACGTTCAGCGACACTAGATACATTACGTCGCAGAATAGCGACGTTCAGCGACACTAGATACATTACGTCACGGAATAGCGATGTTCAGCGATATATTATTAAAAATATGTCGCCTATATTAAAATGGTTGCGATGGTTAGCGACGTCGACTGTTGATGTCGCTAACTTTTTTACTTAGGGCACAATCATGTTTCCTTTTTTCCCTCACTCGAAAATTTTGTAAATTTTCCTCCCCCTGGCGACTCCCTCCCCCACCGGCGACCCCTACCCCCCCCCCGTCGAGCACCTCCTCCTCGAGCTTCTCCTCCCCCAATCCATTTTCCCTCGAGCTCTCGGCGACTCCCTCCCCCTGGCGACTCCCTTCCCCCCGGCGACTCCCTCCCCCCTGGCGACCCCTACCCTCTCCGGTAAACCCTAACCTAACTCCTCCTCCTCTCCCACGCACACACATACACACACACACAGAGACACATACAGTTAGTATCAGTTAGCTATCTCCCCCAATCCGAGCTTCACTTATTGAGGTATTTCCAAATTGCCTTTTTTTAGAACTACTACAATATTTTTTTCCTTCTACTATACTAAAATATTGTCAAGTACAACCCATTGGCCATCCGTTGCGTAATGAGTCTTTTGTGATCAACAATAAAAGTAATAATAAAAGGAGGATGTTAAATGCGTGGAAAAGATGTCTTATTTGAAAATAGATTTAAAAATAAACAATGGAGAAGATGAATATATAAATGTGAATTCTATGTTTGATGAAGAATTTATGGTAATAGAGAATTGAATGGTAGGCTCTGTCATTATAACTGGCAGATCTCATATAATCATATCTAGTGATAATTATAAGAAAAAATTTAAGTTGTATCCTACTTTATCTATGCTATTAAAAAATGGGTTATTTTGTATAAGGGTACCAGGTTTATAAAGTAATTAGACTTTTGGTACTTGATTTGTCCATTTTAGAGTTTGGATACTCGAAATTAGAGAGTGTAGTGTTAGTATCAGTTAGCTATGATGGTATCAGTAAGGGTAATCCGTCGCCAAGGTGGTGCGGAGCCACGACATGGGGGGAGGTTAGAGATTTTCCAAGTGCTATCGAAGATCCTACAACTGGGCACAAGTGCGATGGATTTGGTAGAGATCATAACTGGACAAAGAGGAGCATATTCTGGGATCTGCCATATTGGACTACCAATCTGATCAGACATAATCTTGATGTCATGCATATCGAGAAGAATGTGTTTGATAACATAATTAATACTGTGATGGACGTAAAGGGTGGAAAGTAGACAAGTACGGTCTTGTGGATATAAACTATCGGCGTCGATATCAAGCCTATGAATCATTTGTCCTATCAAGTCAGGCTCAGCTCGTGTACTTCATAAGTTATCCTAAACGGGGAACAACAAGGTCGGACTGGTGGGCAGTATGCGAGACCAAAGCTAGAAATACCTTTGAGGTTGATGATATAGCTTATCAGGACGATGAACTACCTATTGTAACAAATATTGTAGAAGCGGACACGACGGAAGTTCCTCATTACACATCTAATTGTGTAGAAGAAGTAGAATTATCTGAAGAGGAAGATGCAGATGAAAGTGAAGATGTAGAGGAGGAAGAAGAAGAAGAAGAAGAAGAAGATGATGATGATGATGATGAGCTAAACGAACTAGATGAATTTTCAGAAGAGGATTAAATTTGTACGTTTATTTTATCATCATATTTGATACTTTAGTGACACTTTTATCATATAAATCTGTGACACTTTAGTGACACTTTTATTTGTGACTATAAGATTTTTGAAAATTCTGTGATGTCTATCATATAAATATGTATATTTGTTTTATTGTCATATGTTATTATCAAGTATGACTAGACCCGGACGACGCGAAGGATATTATGTTAGGCAGTCCCGTCTGCCTCGGGCTGGGGATGCAGATTCCTTACCCTCATCCTCATCTCCGAGTACGCCAGTGTACCGTTCTGTTCTCGGTCCATTACCAGGACAGGACAGTTCCAGCAGGTTGGCCACTCCTCCCTCGTCGTCCAGCATTCCTAATCCCACGTCCAGCATTCCTTCCGCGTCCAGCATTCCTCCTCCCGACGGCTCCATAGGGAGAGCCGACGCCGAGCATATGGAGGACGGTGATCAGACTGATCCTGCCCAGCCAGGAGGTGAGAGCGACCCTCCATGCGCTCTCCCGAACGAGACGCGTATGAAGATTTGGACGGACGGGCCTACGAAGTAAGTTAATTAGTTAATATATATTTCTCAAATGATTATATGTACATATATATTCATGAAATTTATTATTGTATAGATATCAGCCTCCTGCAGTATAGAGACAACTGGGGTTATTTCTGAGGCAAAACTATGGTGGGCCTTGGATTAACTACTCAGATGCTCCCGCAGATAGGAAGGCCATTTGGTTGGCCCACTTCAAGGTAAAAAATTTATTTATTTTTAAATTTTAATAATGATTTGTGTATATTATACAACTTTTCTATTTTACTTCTTGTAGATGGCCTATTTCTATCCACCACACCGGGCGGCGAAGATCGAGGCCCAATTTTCTGTCGTCGCAAACAAGCTCATCCGTGATACGATCCACGACCAAAAGTCTCGTGATCGCTCCGGAAAGTCGATCCATGGTTGGATCACGCCAGAGCAGTGGACTGCGATGAAGGCTAGATTCGTCGAGGCCAGGTACCGAGAGCGGTCTGACAAGGCCAAGGTGGCACGGTCGAGCGCCAGTAAGTGGTGTGGTGGCTCCATTCCGATGACGGAGCATTTTCGTCGTCTGGTACATTTGCTATGACGGACATTATTTTATATATAGTTGGATAGAATGTTTAATACTAATAATAGATAATATATTTTAACAGGCAAAAAAGGATGAGGACCCCAACATGGTGACCGTCTTCCTGGTCAACCATCGGAGGGCTGGGGAGTTCATTGACGAGAGGGCGACGCAGGCATATCTACGTTATATTCTTTATATTAATTTACTATAATTTAGAAAATAAGAAAATAGATATCAATATAGACTTTAGCAAATACTTATACGTTAGCAAACATTGTTCTAGGTCGAGTTTGTTCGGCTACAAGAGGAGGCGGCTGCTGCTGCTAGTGCGCCAGCAGAGGGAGGGGCTGGTACTTCCTTTCAGCCGCCTACAGCTCCAACCCTGGACGACCTCTGGATGACCGTCGTTGGCGATCTTCAGAAGGGTACGTACTATGGTACGGGATCCTACGGCACCTATTTGGCTTCAGAGTCATCCCGGGACCCCTCTGTCAGTGTGCAGTCTCCAGCTTCGCAGGCGTCATTACGATATCAGGATATTGGTCATCAGATCGACGAGCTGCATCACGAGTTGCAGCAGCAGATTTCTGATCACCTTACCGCATAGCGACGATCCGACCCTCCGATGATCACTGAACGATTTGATATGGTTGAGCGCAGTATACAGGAGCTGATGAGTCTGCAGCAGGCTACAACTGCCAACTTGCATACGCTCACCGAGTCTACGCAGCGCACAGAGCATAGACAGGTCGAGCTGGAGGGATCGCTGAGGACCATGTCTGCCTCACTCACTCAGGTATTGGCTTCGATTGAGGAGAGTACTTAGAGGATGGTGAGTACCCTTGCTGCGCATGGTGAGCGACTTCGAGAGCTGGAGCAGATACGTCCTCCCGGTCCATCGATGGTGCCGACTCCAGACATTGTATTGCCTCCTACTGCCCCTACGGTGTAACTCACACAGGAGCAGTATGAGTACATGCTATCCCAGATGCGCGGCAGGGGTCCTCAGTGATCCAGTAGATTTTTTTTATTATCTTTGTATGTATTGGCCCTATGGGCCCATTGACCGTTCTACACACTGATTTTCATTATTATTTGACTCTGTTGGACACGTATGTTTGTTGGACATGTATGTTTGTGATATTTAATTTGTTGGTATTTTTATTGAGTACATGTATGACATTTAGTTGTAGACTGTTATGATGGGAGACTGTTAATTATATATGATGATATCTGCGACAGGGATGACAAATATACCTACGTTGGGTTATAAGCGATGATCTGATATACAAAGGAGGTGCTGCCCAAATTTTAAAAAAATATAACGTGTATTTTTGTGATGATGTGTGTCTGTGTTTACAGTGTATGTGAAATGCAGTGTTCAGAACCATCGATAGTTTCAATTACTGTTGTATGTTTTATCTTGGACAGAAAGTGCAACTATTCAGGGTATACTTCTGAGAGCTCATTTTCACATCCTTTACTCTCTCGGGACGTCGTACAGGATCCCGAAAAGGATGTGAAGAGGAAGCTCTGAGAAGTGCACCCTGAACTGTTGCTCTTTCTATCCAAGATAAAACATAGAATAGTAAGCGAAACCGTCGATGGTTCGAACACTGCACTTCACACACACTGTAAACACAGACACACAGCATAACAAAAATACATATTATATTTTTCTAATTTTTTTTAGGATTCTGCGACGGATAGCGACGTCTTAGCGACGTATGGGGACGTCGCTAATACGTCGCTAATTAGCGTCGGTACGTCGCTGTATGTCGCTACCTTGCTGATGTGGCAGTCATGCCATGTCATCACATAAACAGAAATAAACATTGCTATGTAGTCGCACTACGTCGCTATTTTTGCGACGTAAAGTTGTCGTCGCTCTACGTTGCTAACTTTGCGACGATCCAGCGACACGGCAGTGACGTCGCAAACAACGACGTAGAGCGACGAATTTGTCATCTACAACTAGCTTTAAAGCGATCTTTATTTTTCGTCGCTAAAGTCGTCGCTAATTACAATTAGCAACGTATTTTCCATAATTAGCGACGTATCTGGACGTCGCTAATCTGCCTTATTTTAGTAGTGTGTTATTATTTCTGAAACTTATGTTTATGTTGAGATAGTTAGTCATAGACTCTGGATGTGGATTTGGGTTATGTTTATGCTTCTAGAGTTCTCCTGGATTATCGTTTCATATCTTTTATGTCATTATTGTGTCATTTATCCTCCTTATAGTTTATTGTGATTGAGTATGAATATTATCATTATCTTGTCCTCCTTTTGGAGTTGAAATATCATTGACATGTTGTGATACAAATTCATGATATGTATTGGTTAGTATTCATGACCTATATAGTTTTCTACCGTCGATGCTATGACGTAAGCTGGACGTACCCATGTACTCATACCCGATCATCTAGGTACGGGTCGTGACAATCATTCTAGCCACCCTAATAGATTTTGCATATAACATTCCATAAGCATAATGATATAAACTACGTTGTAACTTACCCATGGCAGAGCATACCGTTGATGTATGAAACTTACCATGTTCTTCCTTAAAATATTGAATAACATAAGTTAAACTAGTGCATATTCGTGGAGTTCACTGGCATGACAAGTCGTCCTCGACTTATAGCTTGGTTTAGACGGTCACTCATTCATCTTGGATAGCGGGCCCCATTGAAAGGCCCCGAATACCTGCAGTAGAATCCATCATAGCTATCTTATTTTTTTTTAGGCCGAATAAGTCTCGTGGCCGCAGGATACCATTCGAAGAAACAATCGTCCTTATGCATAAGTTGTCTATGATCATGCTAGACTAAACTAATTACTCAAGCATGGTCTACGCATTAATTCGTAAGAAACTTAACCAATTTTAATGTGTTCTGCCATACTGCTGCAACATTTATTCATAGCATCAATCTTTGGTTAACGCAGTTCTATGGCATATATGTAAAAGTAAGCATGTAGCAGTTTTATAGCATGTGTACACAAGTAAATTACACACCAGTTTTATGAAAATAAGCCTTTGTGTCAGTGCATCTACATTTAACATTTCTTTCATGTTAATACCATTGATGGCTTGGAGATAAGAAGGTCAAGGAAAGAAGGGTCGAGCCACTCAATTTAATTATTTGAGGCGAGAGGAAAAATGGTTAGTTGGTCTAGACGGCACCTACACGATCACCTGAAATCGTATAAGTAATGAATCAGCACTCTAGCCTTCAATTCTGAGTTCGATATGAAATTCGAAGTTCGAAGAACGCAAATAATGAAATCCATCAAAAATATTCACGAAAATGTATTCATAAAACCAAAGCCAAAACAAGTGTGGCATGAAAACCATAGCAATGGAAGGTCTCTCCTCACTCAGCCGCAGAGTCCATCCTCGAGGTGCAACCCGTTGAATATAGGACTTGATTCCGAAGAAGCCGATCCATAACGAGGAAAAGATCTTGATTCAATCTGTCATGACCAATCGATAGCAACCGTATTTCTTAATCCCCTCTCCCCGAAGGGCACAATTTTAGGATGGGGTACTACATTATAACCAACTAAGAAAAAACATTATCCTCAGAACTTAAAAATATAACCTACCTATAACAAAATAAAGGAAACTTTTCTTTCATCTCCGACTCAAGTTCCCAGTTCGACTCATCGATCGAATGGTTCCTCTAGAACACGAGAATGAGAGAGATCACATGATTTTGAAGCAACTTATCCTTACGCTCCAAGACTTGGACCGGATCCTCCACATATATTAGGTCCGTCTTTAAATTTAGCAGACCAAAGTCTACCACATGGCTCGGATTGTGCACATACTCGTGCAACTGAGGGACATGGAAGACATCATACACATTCAAAAGTGCTGGCTGTAAAGCAATACGCTAAGCTAATAAGGTGTCACGACCCGCACCCACTGTGAGGGTACGAGAGCGTAACAATGCCCAGCCTACGCCGCAGTATCGGCGGTAGAACGTTGTTCTAGGTCATGAACTATAACTAACATAATATGAATACTCTCCATAAGGAGGCCAACACAGAGGTACAACTTAATCACAATCTAAGGTAGAATGTAGCATAATAGAAAATAGATAAGAAATCCTCAACTGAGGTACAGCAGAAAGAAATAACAAAGTCTCAACATCTCTAAAATATACAACTCTGAAAATAAGACAACAGCTAAACATAAAAAGAAAGGACAGTCTAAGCTATCTACACTATACAAGGTATCATCCTGAGTAGCTGCCTGAACCTTCCCAGGGGTCCAGGTCGCGAGTGTCAACTAGGCAAACTCCAAGTAAGGGTGCAGGATTCCTCATCATCCTCTGTAAAATTTTCAACAGGTCCAGTCAGGACGGAAGCGAGCACAAAACATCTCACGCAGTTCATATCATGTTAGAAAATATAAAGCATACAATAGAGTAAGGTACATGAAACGCTGAAAAAAAAATGTATATGAAAACAGCAGAGATTTGATAATAGGAAATATCTATATATGATAAGTAAGAACTGTAAGCAACATATGATTTAGAGCACAATATGCTTATGTAAACGGGTTAGGTTATACAATAAAATGGGACTCCTTGGTACGTGGGTGTACAATGGACATATACAATTTCTTATACAATAGGATTGATCACATAACCAATTTTACTCTCCCTCCCCAATCAATACACAAGGATCCAATTCAGTTACATTACCTTATACAATGGCTTGTACAATGACTTGTATAATGGCTTGTACAATGGCTTATACAATGGCTTGTACAATGGCTCAATATGATAATGAGAGTACAATAGGCACAATAAGTGTACAATGATAAGGGTATTCAATAAATACAATATGTAAGTGAAACACACATCACAATATGTATTTAGTGAATACAAGGAGATAACATCTCAGAAGAAGATCCACATAGTACCAATCTGTGATAATGATCGTGTCAGCATCAAGTACAGTAATCTAGAGCAAGAATGTAAATCCAGACAAGTATGAAACGGTCAGAGAATGTACTCGCCTCGTATCTGAATGTCTAAGTAAATGTACCGTCCGAGATGAGGTACCTGACTCCTATTTAGAGCAACACAAGTCAAGATGTATACAGGAGATGATAAATGTAATCTACAATGCATCTGCATGTTGTCTAGGTCAAACTGGACCAAAGTCAACTCTCGGTCAACTCTAGTCAACTAGACTGGTCAAACTAGGTTAAGCCTAAGCCAAACAAGTATAACAAGTCTCACTAGGCCTAACCAAGCCTAGTCTAGCAACCACACACCAATCACAAGTCATACTAGACTATCAACACACAACATTGGTGTATTCATATCATACACATAGGCCATATGCCCTATAGTCCACATCACACATATTTCACATATCATATACATAACAATATATATATCTAAAATATAATACACCCACATATTATAATATATAGGATACCTATATATTCATCTCACATATATACACACATGTCCATAAATGTATCTAATATAATATAGTGCACTCATATATTTGTAGGATATATTAAAAATATGAGTCTAACATGCACATATGTGTATATATATATATATATATATATATAAAAATATATATATATATATATATATATATATATGTGTGTGTGTGTGTGTGTGTGTACACATATCCATAGGGAAAAAGGAGAATGAAAGTGCATGTGTTCAAGTGTATGTGTGTGTGTGTGTCATGTGACATGAGAGTGTCACTTGAGGGTGTGAAACCTGTGTGTGTGTGTGTACATGAAAAGAGAAATCAATACTAGTTATGAGTTTACACTACACATGGCACAAAGCTAACCCATCTACATTACACATGTATTATACTTAACATGCATGGCTACAAGTATACATCTATATACATTAGAGTAGAGACTATTTAAGTTATAACTAACATGCATCTATACTTTACATAAATCTATATATATTATAGAAATTATTTAGAGAAGGATTACATGGCATGGTGGTTGATATAGAGTGGAGTGTCCTTGTACAGATGGTGAAGTTCATTCTCAGTTTAGTTCCACATTTACATATAAACTAAAGTGAGCTATCCCATAAACTGGTGTAACTAACCACATAAAAAGAACATGTTATCTGAAATCTGCCATTAAGCCAACATCCCATATGCATACAGCTCATGCATTGTCTAATACTGAAATTAACTAACATTTCGAATTAAGGGGTTGAAGGTTAACATTACATTCATAGACATTCCACTATATTGAAAACTAAAATTGGCTTGGCAATAGAAAAAGAAAGGTATATATGCTTACATGGACAGTTCAGTGTTCGAACAACCTAAAATGAACTAACATTCAATCTAAATATCAGCTATGCATTGGTTCTATGTCTACATATGAAATCTGATATTGCATTTACAATATTTATACATTATGCATTCATATCTATCATTACATATATACCTTGCATTTATATCTAGCATTCATTATATACTTTCATGCATGCATTGTTTATCAATCTTTCATTCATGCATTTATGCATTGCTTACATATATTACATTAATTGCATTCCTACATGCTTGCATTCAACCATATATATACATTAATGTAAAGAGGATATATATCTGTCACGTCCCAGTATCGAAATACGGAGACGGACTAGGCCAGCTACTCCATATGAGGTACGTATCGTCATACGGCGATCGTGGCTGTCGAGAGACGAGGGGGTACAGGCTACAATCAAGTCTCCTATGGTCCCATGGAGTTCTATGTCTCTATCAATCAAGTCACATCAGCAATTAAATGAACATTAAAGATAAAGCAGTAAGGCGTCCCCGACGCTTCATCAAAATGGTCATGAGAGACTAGCTTTATAATTTAGCTATCTCAGAGAGTCAGGAGTACAAAATTATACACAGCTGCAGTCTGTTTAATTACAATTATGTACTGACACAAAATATCAAGTAATCCGACTAACAGGTGCCGGTGGCTAAACGCCGCAAAGTATAAGCAGGAGTGGTGGAGAAGAAACCCACTCGAGTCCCCAGACCGCCATGCTCCTAGTATGCACCATGGATGTCAGGAAGGAAGATCGTGTCCTCCGGCTCTGCTACGAGATCTGGCCAAACAAAACCAGCGGGGTCAGCTCCGAATAGCAAGTACCGCCAAAGGGGCACAAGAGTTAAGATTAAAAACCCAGCTAATAGAATGACTGATAATAGTAATACTTATGCTACTATTATAGGGTGGCGCAACATCTTCGAGCCCATATGGCACCCTTAAAACCAAACAAGGACAAAAGGTGCCGCATGGAGTCGGGACGTGTCGTACTCTATAACTTTCACATAAGTTAAAAGGTATAAACAAGAAAATCTCCTGATCGTGACTTTGGTCGATAGCCTATCGCAGCACAATATCCAACCCAACAATCAAACAAGAAAATGGGTTGGATCTTGTACCATGATAGACCATGTTCCTCAGTCATTCACAGAAGTAACACTTCACAACCAGAATAAGTCTTCCGTTCATAACTTCGGTCCACAGCCTGTCATAGTACGATAACCAACCCAACAATCAAACAAGAACATGGGTTGGATCACGTACCACAACAGTCCGCTTCCCTCGGTTATTTACGGAAGGTAATAGGATACAAGCAAGTCGTTTTCACGGCCAATCAAGTCTACGAGTTTCTAGTGGGACGAGGTTATCCTCGCGTCATGTTATTAGAAAATCCTCAGATCGTATCTTTCCAGCAAGGCTAGCCAACCCAAGGGTTCGCGTAGACAGGTGTTATTGAGCACAGGTCCCTCGTAAGGCCACCCTGCCAAAACATGTAATATATAGCGGGAATTAATCGGATACAGTCATCCACTCGTTGCGGATGACACAGTATCCGTGGAGACCAGCCGGCGCGTCAAGACAATATCTCAAGGCGGCTGGTGTAACACGATCTCGGGATTCTGCCCTCTCCATGCATCTAGTATATTTAGTTGCCTAGTTTAACCCTAGGTGAAATCTTAGACTCTCATGCTGTGGCATGTATGATTATCCCCCTAAAAGGTCGTACTATAGTACGAGTACCCTAAGTGAGGATTCATGTCAATCAGTATGTCAACATGTTCTATCCTCCTTATTGTAATGCATCATTGCAAATACGCCACGTGGAGTTACGAGTCATTTGTCGAGCATGAACAAGAACTGGGACATTCAGGTACATGTATCAGGTGGGAACACTTGTTCACCGAGATCTTATTAGTGCTCATATCATGCTCGGGACAAAAGGCGTAAGAATATAAAATGGGCATATAATATCTGATAAAATATCAAAAGCGTACGCACAAAAGCACGCACGCTCAAGGGGAGCTGTGTGCGTGAAAAGTCACGCACGTATGAGAGCAGCGTAGGTGAAAAGTCACGCAGGCTCACTCAAGGCAGCCTATGTGAAAAGTCACGCAGGCTCACTCAAGGCAGCGTACGTGAAAAGTCACGCAGGCTCACTCAAGGCAGCGTACGTGAAAAGTCACGCAGGCTCACTCAAGGTAGCGTACGTGAAAAGTCACGCAGGCTTACTCAAGGTAGCGTACGTGAAAAGTCACGCAGGCTTACCTCAAGGTAGCGTACGTGAAAAGTCACGCATGCAAGAGACAACGTACGTGAAAAGTCACGCACGCAAGAGATAGCGTACGTGAAAAGTCACGCACGCAAGAGACAGCGTACGTGAAAAGTTACGCACGTAAGAGACAGCATACGTGAAGAGTCACGCACGCAAGGGACAGCGTACGTGAAAAGTCACGCACGTAAGAGACAGCGTACGTGAAAAGTCACGCACGCAAGAGACAGCGTACGTGAAGAGTCACGCACGCAAGGGATAGCGTACGTGAAAAGTCACGCACGCAAGAGACAGCGTACGTGAAGAGTCACGCACGCAAGGGACATGCTTCCAACAGGAAGCGTACCCAAGCCTGCGTTCACAGCGCTAAGGAGCGCGCGCAGCTCAGTGGCGTGAGCTAAGAAGCTCTGCACACTGCTCACTGCCTTCTCCAAACAGCAAGAACACCATGGATGAACCCAAAGCTTCAAAGTATCACAACTTGGCCATCCGAACTCCAAATCCGGATTTCCAAAGTTCCATCTTGGGTGAAATGGAATTCTCTTCCACATGGAAGCATCAAAACCCACAAAACTCCAATGAAAATAGATCAAGACCAAGGAAATCCGAAAATGATTAAAACTTAGATCTACAAAAATCAAAGCTTCAAAATGGAAATTTCCAAGTTCTAAACTAGTATAGATTGAGGAGAAGAACATGTTTTGGCAAATAGTTTTGTAAGAAATCATTGACAAAATTATGGATCCATCTCTTGAGCAAGTTGGTACTTGCCTTTGTTGATGGAGGAAATATTTGGTTGGTGGAGGAAAATAAAATGAGAGGAGAGAGAATGAGATGAGTTGTATTTATAATCTTGAACCCAAGGGTTCATGATGAACCAAAGGGTTCATGATGAACCATGGGTGAACCAAAAATAGGTTTCCCAAATGAGCCAAAACTGCAGGCCCAAATGCAGAAAATAAATTATAAAATATTATTTTGGAAGATGCATGGAGAAATACAGCATAATAAATATAGTATAAATACAAGGTAAATATAATTTATCGGTTTACGTATTAAAATACGTATTCCAGGATCGGGGAGTGACATCTCTACCCTTCTTAGAAAAATTCCGTCCTCGAAATTCCCGCCAAGACAGGACAGTAAAATCAGGACAAGTAAGGCACAATCATATACAAGTTAACTATCATAGCAGTTATTATCTGTCACGACCCGCACCCACTGTGAGGGTACGAGAACGTAACAACGCCCAGCCTACGCCGCAGTGTCGGCGGTAGGACGCTGTCCTAGGTCAACATACATCTAACAATATCTATCTAAACAGTTTATACTCCCCGAAATGGGGGTGACATAGCAGTAAAACTCAATCACAACTAAGGAAGAGATAGCACGATATGAAATAGAACTCAAGGAAATAAATAGATGAGAAGTAGTCTAAGATAATCCCAGCAATATCCAACAGTACAAGGTCTCAGATGAAAGAATATATACAATACTGAACTCCAGAATAAAGTCTAACTAGAACATGTCTCCAGACTACAATGATAAACAGCCTAACTAATCTAGTCTAGACAGTCGGGATGAAATCCTCAGCTAGAGCTGGGTCCTCCTGAGGGTCCAGCTCGCAGGTGTCATCTAAGGCTGCCCCGTAGTAAGTGTCCAGACCAGCCTCCTCCTCGTCTTCTGTAATATTTTCAACAGGTCCAGTCAGGATAGGAGCGAGTACAGTACATCTCAACAGATCATAGCAGGTTAGAAAATATAGACATGCAGTAAAGTAAGATACAAGTACTGAAGGAAGTGCAGTATGTAAACAGAAAGAGAACTGTAATAGAAATATCTACTATACATAGAGAACTAGCAGTGACTAGTGAGTCAGAGTACGAGATGGCATGTAATTGGCTTAGGTTGTACATGATGAACATGAAAAGTAACAGAGTGTACATGATGGGTAAATCACATGACCATTTATACTCCCCCTACCCACAATCAATACACAAGGATCTGTTAAGTTACGTTACGGACATGATGTTTTGGTTATACAAGAGACACATGGACAAACATGAGCGTACATGAAAGAACATGAGAGTACATGAACGTACATGTAAGAACATGAGAGAACATGAGTGTACATGAATAACGCAGATGCAAGGAATACATGATGTACATGAAACACATGTCATAAAGTATCCGATGCGCCCGCTAAGGGGGTAACATCCCAAGGAGAGATCCATATAGTACTAATCCGTGTGACCAACGTGACAGTACAAGTAAAGTAATCTACTGCAGGAAATAATTCTAAGCAGGATATGAAATGATCAGAGAATGTACTCGCCTGTAACTGAGTGTCCGATATGAATCGTACTGTCCAAGGAGTGGTGTCTGGCTCCTAAACAGAACAGCACAAGTCACAACAAGTCCAGAATATCAAAATGGAGTCCTACTATGCATTCTATATGATTCTAAGTCAATCTAGACCAAAGTCAACTCTTGGTCAACTTTGGTCAACCCTAGAAGTCAAACTAGGTCAACCTTGTCTAAACTAGGCTAAACTCACTAGCTAGGTCTTAATAAAGCTATACTAGACTCTAACAAAGCTATAAACACAACATTCAAGAATTCATAATACCTATGAATATACACCATATACATAGATACACAATTTGAGCTACACTAAACATTAGGCTAAAACTATGCATACACACATTGATATGCTCTCACACATATATCTATATTACACATATGCATATAGGCATACAATATACTCATGAAACCTAAGGGAAGAAAACATGTGTAGGTGTGTGAACTTGTGTGTAGAAAAATAGCTAACAGTCTAGAGTAGTGTATGTGTGGGTGATTCATGAAGTTGTGTGTGAGAAAAGAGAAATGTGTGTGCTATACATTAGGCCTACATAACAATGTACAGGAATTTAATGACAGTGCAGGGAACAAACAGTGTGCAGGGAACAATAGGCTTGTGTGTGTGGTGAGGGTGTGTGCCAACAGTGTACAGGAAAACATTTGCAGGAAATCAAAAGCAGTGAAGAGGAGGCTGTGTGTGATATGCAGGAATAGGAGGCAGGAAATATCAGTGAAGAGAAAAAAAGAAAGCAATACAACATCAAGTAAAAACTGGATTGTTTCCATATCATTCTCAGGTTAACTCTACAGTATAGTTAGGAAGAACAGGAAAAGGAAATCAATTCATGGTTCAACACATGTTATACTACATATGGGAATGAAATCACAGTGAACACTTGCTGAATTTCAGGTTAACAACCTGGAACAAAGGATTTCAAGCAGTCAAATAGGCCATCCCTCCCCAGGTTCTTAACTGTCAACACTCAGACAATTGACAGGTAACCCTGTCCAACAATAGTTCAAAACCAAACTGGAAGAGACTTAGGAACAGTTAACAGTGCTCTAAACCAGTACTCAAATATGGAATCACTCAACAAGCTCAAGAGAAAGCCAAGGAAACAGTGTACACAGTACACAGGGTTGCCCAGGTATTGCCAAGGCAACCAACCTAAATACTGAAACAGGGTTCAGTATTCTACAATACCCATCCCATTTCAGGACCCAAAACAAAACCATAACTCCCAAAACTGGACAAGCTTAAAGATTACATATACCTGAACAAATTTAGGAGGTAACATGTGGAGGATGGCATTAATTTGGATTACAAATCATTGACAAAACAAAAAAAACAAATCTGAACTTGACAGTGTATCAGTTAAAGAAATAGAGCCCAAAACTCCACATAAACTTGAACAATTGTAATCCTAACATATCAGAGATTAAACATAAGGTTTAGAGACTAGTTAACCAATTAAACATCAGTTTAAAAACATTTAAAAGATTAAAATCAATCAGAACACTAATTTCAGGAAAACACAGAGAGCCATTCCTCGTGCACGTGTGCACGCGTGCCGTGTGCACGACACGACACAAACTGGGTCGAGTCCCTTTGCAGGATGGTTCGCCTAGGGTCCCCCTAGGTCTGTGTCACCCTGGTTTGGGTCGACGTGTCCTGTGTCGTGATTGGTACAGGCGTATCAGAGCCAAAAACACGCTGAACTAACACAGGCAAAAACCCGTGTACTCATCCGTGCGTGTCCGACACGACACCATAGGTCATGCCACTTGGGGAGTGTCATGACAGTCACTGCCCCAACGTGTCCAGTAAAAATCTCGTGCTATAGTGTCGTGTCCAGTGAGCAATCATGCTCGAGCAGCAGGGGAAAAGAACAGTCCCGAGCCAGTGCACACAGTCGTGTCCAGCTCGATTTGCACCCGACACGGACACAAAACGACCATGGTGTCTTCATAAAAATCAATGAGCACACAAAGATCTACATTCCTATTCAAACCGAATTTAAAAACAGTAAAGTTGAACTCTCAGAGGCATTTGGTCGAACACCTAACACACATGACTGGTACGTGTCCGATACGGACACGAAACGATTCCGAACCCTAGGTTTAGCCTATCCTACAGTAGGGGTAGGGCTAGGGCCTTCCTAAAATGGATTTAAACAGGAATTAAATGGGTTATTGAGGGTTATACCTATTGATGCATAATGAATGGAAAAGCCTTCAAATGGAAGAAACTCCTCAAGCCTCCAAGTCCCACAAATTGTTATCTCCCTGCAAATAAAATATACCAGCAGCAAGAGGGTTGATTTTAGGTCCTAATGGAATTGGTTTGGGGAAGAAATAATTCAAAATGGATTTTTAATGAATTTCTAAAGATGGGAGCTCACCTCTTCTTCTTGAAATAGGATTCCTATGGAAAGGAGGCTAGCCCTAGAAATTAGGAGGGGTTTTATAGTGGGGGAATCCCTAGGTTGGCTGGACATGATGGGTTTGGGTGGGGTTTGAGCTAGGTTAGCTAGTCCTATTGAGTTTAGTCACAAAATGACTTATGCAACCACAAGCCATTTGTCAAAACACTTGATTCTAAAATTCCTAATTAAATTTCTAATGAACCAATAATTACTAACTTAGGTCATACTAGGTTAGACTAGAGTCACTTGACCTAACCAAGCCCAACTAACTAGGGTTAGTTCCTAGGTTGGTCTACATGAGTCAAAAATCAAACTAGTCCAAATAAATCCAAAATAAATCCTAAAAATTCCCATAAATTCTAATAAATCCTATTTAATCTAAATAATAATTAATAATCCTAAATAATTCTTAGAATTACAAAAATAACTAAAATACCCCTCAGTCTGGAAATGGACACTAGCAAGACACCAAATCATAAGTCATGAATTTAAATAGTTTAAAAATAATCAAAAATCACTAAAAATCATAACATGAAATAAATAACATTAAATAATAATTATAATTACAAAATTTCAAAATTACCCTCTTCTGGAAAACTGGGTGTTACAATCCTACCGACCTTATAAAAATTTTGTCCTCAAAATTAAAATGGTAGTAGTCATTCTAGGTCATACACCCCACAATCAAAGTCTCAAACATACCGTCAGATAATCATATGCGTCTGTCCAAAATCATGATACTCAGAATCTTCGTCGTGCTAGTGAGCATGGCTACGATAATCACAGAGTCCTTGACTAAGGTACGTATCCTTAGGTTCATGGTATTTAAAATTTTCGCATTGCCGCATGCGACGACGAAAACCTTAAATTCCATACCCGAAAAATACATCCAAAATCTGACTATATGTCCTCACTATGCCAACTAACACGACCATCGAAGATTCTAGATCCCATAACTGAGGTGACCTAGCCCATATGATTTTCTCAGAAGAAAAAACAAACATAACGAAACACCAGATCAAACTTATCAACAATGAGGAAACAGATAGAAATAGATGGAATAGAATTTCAGGATAGGTATAATGAGACAAGGTAGAATGGAATCGAGAAGATCAGAACCTGCTAGCACCTCTCCTACTGCCTGAGCATCCTCAAGTGTCATGGCGTAAGCTCGTCCTTGCTGGCCTCCCCTGGCCTGCTGCTGATGCTGTGCGAACCTCTGTTGCTGAGTCTGCAATGCTGGTCCTCTCTGTTGTCCTGCCGGAGCCCTAGCTCCTGCTCCCTGAGCTGTCCGTCCCGCAGACTTGGGACACTCTCTCAACTGATGATCTGATGATCCGCAGAGTAGGCACTTGCCTAGCCTCAGCCGGCATTCACCCCAATCGTGCCCTGGTTTCTTACAGAAGGGGCAAAAGATAACATGTTGCTGCCTCTGCTGCTGCTGCTGTCTCTCCTGGAATGGCTGCGGCTGGAACTGCCTCGGCTGCTGGTGCTGAAGGTGAGGCTTCTTGGCCTGGCCTCCGCTGCTGCTGCCCCCGACTGGGTCTCGCCCCCTCTTGAGCCTAAGCTCAAGATCATCCTCTGCCAACAAGGCTCCCGTCAAGATCTCCTCGAATGTAGCATCCCGGTTGCCCTTGGTCAAGGACTTGACCTCCTTGACTAGACCCTTCCGGAACCTCTGGGCCTTCGCCGTCTCGCTCAGACCCTCAACAAACCTGCCGAGACGGCCAAACTCTCCCGCATACTCCTCAACAGAGAGGCTCCCCTGGACCAAGCTCTCAAACTGCGTCTCCAAGGCTCTGACTGCCGAATCTGGAAAGAACTTCTTCTTGAAGAAGCCCTTGAACTGCTCCCAAGTCTGCCGCGGTACCCCTACCCTGGGATCCGACTGATACCAGGTGCGAGCAAGATCTCGCATCCGGCTAGCTGCGGCCTCGATCTGAAGGTCTGCTAGAATCCTGGCCAGGCGGAAGATCTCCTCTATATGCTCGATCCACTCATCGGCATATATGATCCCCTCTGTCCCCAGAAAGTCTCTGGGGCTCATCTTCTGAAATTGCTCGATCCCCGGTGTCTTCGGCTGCTGTACCACTGGTCGAGCTGCGGCTGTCGTGACGGCCAACTCCATGCTTCTGTCCTGTCGAGCCTGCTGTCGGTCCATGAACTGCTGAAAATATGCGAACATCTGAGCTGCGTCCACATGTCCTGGAGGCGGTGGCGGCTGAAAAGGATCCTCTGGAAAGACCGAGTCCTGCCTCCCAGTCGGTGGATGCATATCCCCTGCTGCGGCTGCCGAGGTCTCAACACGAGCTGAGGTGACAAGAGCTGCAGTCTCCTGACCTCGCCGTGCTGGCTGAGAGGTAGCAGTCCCCTCTATAGCATCCTCATGAATGGCACGCTGCGATCGAGTCTCTACCATCCTGAAGATAGACAAACAAGAGTATCAATCTCTGAGAAGGAAGCGATATAACAAGGGCGGACAATTATAATTCAAAGGATCAGCTGACAAAAGGATTTAGATGGCAATAAAAGAATTTTCCTAAAGTGATTGAGTACCTTAAAATTAATATCCTATATCCTACTGCAAGCTGTAGTGATACTCTAATTCGAATACCACTACACTTCTAGTCGAGACCTGCATGGGCCACCACTAAAAATGTGTCACGACCCGCACCCACTGTGAGGGTACGAGAACGTAACAACGCCCAGCCTACGCCGCAGTGTCGGCGGTAGGACGCTGTCCTAGGTCAACATACATCTAACAATATCTATCTAAACAGTTTATACTCCCCGAAATGGGGGTGACATAGCAGTAAAACTCAATCACAACTAAGGAAGAGATAGCACGATATGAAATAGAACTCAAGGAAATAAATAGATGAGAAGTAGTCTAAGATAATCCCAGCAATATCCAACAGTACAAGGTCTCAGATGAAAGAATATATACAATGCTGAACTCCAGAATAAAGTCTAACTAGAACATGTCTCCAGACTACAATGATAAACAGCCTAACTAATCTAGTCTAGACAGTCGGGATGAAATCCTCAGCTAGAGCTGGGTCCTCCTGAGGGTCCAGCTCGCAGGTGTCATCTAAGGCTGCCCCGTAGTAAGTGTCCAGACCAGCCTCCTCCTCGTCCTCTGTAATATTTTCAACAGGTCCAGTCAGGACAGGAGCGAGTACAGTACATCTCAACAGATCATAGCAGGTTAGAAAATATAGACATGCAGTAAAGTAAGATACAAGTACTGAAGGAAGTGCAGTATGTAAACAGAGAGAGAACTGTAATAGAAATATCTACTATACATAGAGAACTAGCAGTGACTAGTGAGTCAGAGTACGAGATGGCATGTAATTGGCTTAGGTTGTACATGATGAACATGAAAAGTAACAGAGTGTACATGATGGGTAAATCACATGACCATTTATACTCCCCCTACCCACAATCAATACACAAGGATCTGTTCAAGTTACGTTACGGACATGATGTTTTGGTTATACAAGAGACACATGGACAAACATGAGCGTACATGAAAGAACATGAGAGTACATGAACGTACATGTAAGAACATGAGAGAACATGAGTGTACATGAATAACGCAGATGCAAGGAATACATGATGTACATGAAACACATGTCATAAAGTATCCGATGCGCCCGCTAAGGGGGTAACATCCCAAGGAGAGATCCATATAGTACTAATCCGTGTGACCAACGTGACAGTACAAGTAAAGTAATCTACTGCAGGAAATAATTCTAAGCAGGATATGAAATGATCAGAGAATGTACTCGCCTGTAACTGAGTGTCCGATATGAATCGTACTGTCCAAGGAGTGGTGTCTGGCTCCTAAACAGAACAGCACAAGTCACAACAAGTCCAGAATATCAAAATAGGAGTCCTACTATGCATTCTATATGATTCTAAGTCAATCTAGACCAAAGTCAACTCTTGGTCAACTTTGGTCAACCCTAGAAGTCAAACTAGGTCAACCTTGTCTAAACTAGGCTAAACTCACTAGCTAGGTCTTAATAAAGCTATACTAGACTCTAACAAAGCTATAAACACAACATTCAAGAATTCATAATACCTATGAATATACACCATATACATAGATACACAATTTGAGCTACACTAAACATTAGGCTAAAACTATGCATACACACATTGATATGCTCTCACACATATATCTATATTACACATATGCATATAGGCATACAATATACTCATGAAACCTAAGGGAAGAAAACATGTGTAGGTGTGTGAACTTGTGTGTAGAAAAATAGCTAACAGTCTAGAGTAGTGTATGTGTGGGTGATTCATGAAGTTGTGTGTGAGAAAAGAGAAATGTGTGTGCTATACATTAGGCCTACATAACAATGTACAGGAATTTAATGACAGTGCAGGGAACAAACAGTGTGCAGGGAACAATAGGCTTGTGTGTGTGGTGAGGGTGTGTGCCAACAGTGTACAGGAAAACATTTGCAGGAAATCAAAAGCAGTGAAGAGGAGGCTGTGTGTGATATGCAGGAATAGGAGGCAGGAAATATCAGTGAAGAGAAAAAAGAAAGCAATACAACATCAAGTAAAAACTGGATTGTTTCATATCATTCTCAGGTTAACTCTACAGTATAGTTAGGAAGAACAGGAAAAGGAAATCAATTCATGGTTCAACACATGTTATACTACATATGGGAATGAAATCACAGTGAACACTTGCTGAATTTCAGGTTAACAACCTAGAACAAAGGATTTCAAGCAGTCAAATAGGCCATCCCTCCCCAGGTTCTTAACTGTCAACACTCAGACAATTGACAGGTAACCCTGTCCAACAATAGTTCAAAACCAAACTGGAAGAGACTTAGGAACAGTTAACAGTGCTCTAAACCAGTACTCAAATATGGAATCACTCAACAAGCTCAAGAGAAAGCCAAGGAAACAGTGTACACAGTACACAGGGTTGCCCAGGTATTGCCAAGGCAACCAACCTAAATACTGAAACAGGGTTCAGTATTCTACAATACCCATCCTATTTCAGGACCCAAAACAAAACCATAACTCCCAAAACTGGACAAGCTTAAAGATTACATATACCTGAACAAATTTAGGAGGTAACATGTGGAGGATGGCATTAATTTGGATTACAAATCATTGACAAAACAAAAAAAACAAATCTGAACTTGACAGTGTATCAGTTAAAGAAATAGAGCCCAAAACTCCACATAAACTTGAACAATTGTAATCCTAACATATCAGAGATTAAACATAAGGTTTAGAGACTAGTTAACCAATTAAACATCGTTTAAAAACATTTAAAAGATTAAAATCAATCAGAACACTAATTTCAGGAAAACACAGAGAGCCATTCCTCGTGCACGTGTGCACGCGTGTCGTGTGCACGACACGACACAAACTGGGTCGAGTCCCTTTGCAGGGTGGTTCGCCTAGGGTCCCCCTAGGTCTGTGTCACCCTGGTTTGGGTCGGCATGTCCTGTGTCGTGATTGGTACAGGCGTATCAGAGCCAAAAACACGCTGAACTAATACAGGCAAAAACCCGTGTACTCATCCGTGCGTGTCCGACACGACACCATAGGTCATGCCACTTGGGGAGTGTCATGACAGTCACTGCCCCAACGTGTCCAATGAAAATCTCGTGCTATAGTGTCGTGTCCAGTGAGCAATCATGCTCGAGCAGCAGGGGAAAAGAACAGTCCCGAGCCAGTGCACACAGTCGTATCCAGCTCGATTTGCACCCGACACGGACACAAAACGACCATGGTGTCTTCACAAAAATCAATGAGCACACAAAGATCTACATTCCTATTCAAACCGAATTTAAAAACAGTAAAGTTGAACTCTCAGAGGCATTTGGTCGAACACCTAACACACATGACTGGTACGTGTCCGATACGGACACGAAACGAATCCGAACCCTAGGTTTAGCCTATCCTACAGTAGGGGTAGGGCTAGGGCCTTCCTAAAATGGATTTAAACAGGAATTAAATGGGTTATTGAGGGTTATACCTATTGATGCACAATGAATGGAAAAGCCTTCAAATGGAAGAAACTCCTCAAGCCTCCAAGTCCCACAAATTGTTATCTCCCTGCAAATAAAATATACCAGCAGCAAGAGGGTTGATTTTAGGTCCTAATGGAATTGGTTTGGGGAAGAAATGATTCAAAATGGATTTTTAATAAATTTCTAAAGATGGGAGCTCACCTCTTCTTCTTGAAATGGATTCCTATGGAAAGGAGGCTAGCCCTAAAAATTAGGAGGGGTTTTATAGTGGGGGAATCCCTAGGTTGGCTGGACATGATGGGTTTGGGTGGGGTTTGAGCTAGGTCAGCTAGTCCTATTGAGTTTAGTCACAAAATGACTTATGCAACCACAAGCCATTTGTCAAAACACTTGATTCTAAAATTCCTAATTAAATTTCTAATGAACCAATAATTACTAACTTAGGTCATACTAGGTTAGACTAGAGTCACTTGACCTAACCAAGCCCAACTAACTAGGGTTAGTTCCTAGGTTGGTCTACATTGAGTCAAAACTGGCCAAAAATCAAACTAGTCCAAATAAATCCAAAATAATCCTAAAAATTCCCATAAATTCTAATAAATCCTATTAATCTAAATAATAATTAATAATCCCAAATAATTCTTAGAATTACAAAATGACTAAAATACCCCTCAGTCTGGAAATGGACACTAGCAAGACACCAAATCATAAGTCATGAATTTAAATAGTTTAAAAATAATCAAAAATCACTAAAAATCATAACATGAAATAAATACCATTAAATAATAATTATAATTACAAAATTTCAAAATTACCCTCTTCTGGAAAACTGGGTGTTACATTATCATACATCACAAAGTGAACAACAAGCAGGTGCAGAAAAGTATGGAATCGTGTCAATAAGGCGTAAAAGTATACCTCATTAGTCAAACAAATGTGGATACCGAGATCTGATCTCGTCCTCGCGCTCCCAGGTTGACTCTCTCGAAGAGTGATGGTTCCAAGAAACACGGACAAGGCTTATCGTCCGATTCTTGAGTACCTTTTCTCGCCGGTCTAAAATAGATACAGGTTGTTCCTCATAAGTTAGGTCGGTACCAACGACTAACTCAGAATGATCGAGGACATGACTCAGATCCGGGACATACCCACGTAATTGGGACACATAAAACACATCATGTATGCCAGTTAACGAAGGCGGAAAGGCAAGTCGATAAGCCACATCACCTACCCGAGCGAGAATCTTAAAAGGACCAACGTATCTTGGACTAAGCTTTCTTCGGGTTCCAAATCTGATGATACCCCGAGTAGGCGAAATTTGCAGAAACACTTGGTCGCCAACTCTGAACTCTAGAGGCCTACGATGCTGATCTGCCCAATGACGATGTCGGTCCTGCGCAACTCGAAAGCGTTCTCTGACCAACTTAACTATCTCCACAGTCTGCGTGATCATCTCTGGCCCCAACATCTTCCGTTCTCCGACGTCGTCCCATGCCAAAGGGGACCTGCACTTCCTTCCGTACAATGCTTCGAACGGGGCCATCTGAATGCTAGCCTGATAGCTGTTGTTATAGGAGAACTCCACTAGATGAAGGTGATCCTTCCAAGATCCGCCAAAATCCAAGCTACACGCCCGTAGCATATCTTCTAACGTCTGGATGGTTCTTTCTGATTGCCCGTCGATTTGTGGATGATAAGCAGTACTGAATTTTAACTTGGTTCCCAAACTTTGGTGCAAGCTCCGCCAAAAATGGAAAGTAAACCGCGTATTCCAATCTGATACTATACTAACTGGAACACCATGCTGTCTTACTATCTGCTTCATATATATTTTTGCTAACTGCTCAGTAGTCTGTCCAACTCGGAAGGGAAGGAAATGAGCGACCTTCGTGAGTCGATCTACTATTACACAGACTGCATTCTTACCAGTCGGGGATCTAGGTAAACCGGTCACAAAATCCATCGTGATGTGCTTCCATTTCCATTCTGGAATAGGAAGCGGCTGTAGCAATTCTGCTGGTCTCTGTTGTTCGGCCTTCACCTGCTGACATACCAGACACTTGGATACAAATCTCGATATCTCTCTTTTCATGCCATTCCACCAAAAGTACTGCCTGATATCTCGATACATCTTCGTTCCTCCTGGGTGAATGGAGTAAATAGAACTATGTGCTTCGGACATAACTTCTTGCCGAAGGTCTCCACTCGGTACACAAAGTCTGTTTCCAAACCTGAGCGTACCATCTTCATGAATCACTAACTCCTTCCTACGGCCTGATTCACACTCCGACCGCAACTTCTGAATCTGTGGATCTCCTGCTTGTGCTGTCCTTATCCTCTCTACTAAAGTTGACTGAACTTGTATACTGGTCATTCTCCCTATATCCCTTGGCAAAACCACTTCGATTCCCATACTCTGAAGGTCTTCTAAAATATGCTTCTGCGAGGTCAAGATATAGGCACTGCCTCTCCTACTCAGTGCATCTGCAACTATATTCGCCTTGCCTGGATGATACTGAAGATCTAAGTCAAAATCCTTCAGTAGTTCTAACCATCTTCTTTGCCTCATATTCAAATCTCGCTGCGTGAATACGTATTTCAAACTCTTATGATCAGTATAGATCTCTACCCGATCTTCGTATAAATAATGCCTCCACAACTTGAGTGAAAACACCACAGCTGCTAACTCTAAATCGTAAGTCGGGTAATTCTTCTCATGGTCTCGAAGCTGCCGAGACGCATATGCTATCACTTTTCTGTGCTGCATCAATACACATCCAAGACCCTTCCCTGATGCATCATAATATACTGTAAAGCCTTCCGCTCCTACTGGAAGCGTCAAGATCGGGGTTGAGATCAATCTCTTCTTCAATTCTTCAAATGATGCCTGACAGCTAGTTGACCAAACAAACTCTACGTCCTTGTGCGTCAAACGCGTTAAGGGCGCTGAGATCCTGGCAAAGTCCGCCACGAACCTTCTGTAGTAACCAGCTAATCCTAAGAAACTTTGCACTTCTGTTACCGTTCTTGGGACTGGCCAATGCTCTACGGCCTCAATCTTTTTCGGATCTACTGACACTCCTGCCCCAGAAATTATATGTCCCAAGAACGAAATGTGATCTAACCAGAATTCACACTTGTCACGCTTCGCATAAAGTTGATGCTCCCTCAATGTCTGCAAGATAGTCCTAAGATGTTTCTCATGCTCCTCTTCACTGCTGGAATAGACAAGGATGTCATCTAGGAACACCACCATAAATTTATCCAAAAACGGCAGAAAGATGCGGTTCATTAAATCCATGAATACTGCGGGGGCGTTGGTTAGTCCAAAGGATATTACTAAAAACTCATAATGCCCATATCTACATCTGAATGCTGTCTTCGGTATGTCTTGCTCCCGGACTCTTACTTGATAGTATCCCGATCGAAGATCGATCTTGGAAAAAATTCTGGCCTCACTCAACTGGTCAAACAGGTTATCGATCCTTGGTAGTGGGTACTTATTCTTCATTGTTACTGCATTCAGCTTGCGGTAGTCGATGCACATCCTCGTCGACCCATCCTTCTTGGGAACTAGAATCACTGGTGCGGCCCAGGGTGATTTGCTCTCTCGGATAAATCCCTTAGACTTCAACTCTTCTTCATGTTGATACAACTTATCCTGTTCTGACGGCGACATCCGGTAAACTCTGTCTGCGATAGGCCTCGTTCCAGGGTTCAACTCAATGCTAAATTCTACCTCTCTGACTGGGGGTATCCCTGGGAGCTCATCAGGGAAGACGTCGAGAAAATCTTAGACCACTCTTGGAATCTGTCCTGGCTTTGACACTGCTGCTGAGATGACGCCTCCGGCCTGATTCTTCAAGGTTCGAGTAAAGATAAACTGTTCCATCCCAGGAACGCTGAATATGACCCTACCTTCTCTACAATCAATTATCGCATGACTGTCTCTCAACCAGTCCATGCCAAGAACAACATCAAAATTCCCCATAGGGAATTCAATCAATGATGCGGGCAGTAAATGCCCACACACCTCTACCGGACATGAAAAGCGTACTCTGCTAACTTCTACGAGCCTATTGCCGGTGAGTATATCCATCCTCTCCGACAATGCCTCAAACTCTAATCCGATCCGTGTAGCATATTGTGCAGAGATGAATGAACGAGTAGCGTATGAATCAAATAATGCTACAGCGGGAAATGAGGTGACGAGAATTTTATCTGCCACCACGTCACTAGACGCTAGAGCCTCTCCCAAGGATAATGTGAGAGCCTGGCCCTGGCCCCGCTGAGCTCCTTGTTGCGGCCTTCCTCGACCATGTTGTCGCTGCCTCTGAGGGCCTTCGGCTTCCTGTGCCTGGCGGAACATCTGAGCCTGCGTTGGCAGACGCTGGGCTAGGGGCCTTACTACTAATACTGGCCCTCCACTCGGGGTTACCACTGGAGCTGGCAATGCTGTAAACTGCTGAGCTGGCCCTCCTGGACTCTGCATCATAGGACAAGTGGAAATACGGTGGTCTGCACGACCACACCTCAAACATAAGCCATTCGCTGACCGACACACCTCCCTCGTGTGCCCTGCCTTCCTACAGAAGGTACAGCCCTGGGGTGCTCCCTGACGCTGCTGCTGGTTTCTGGGCTGTTGATGCTGAGCTGGTGTTGTATTAGTCGACACGGCCGTCCTCCGCGGCGTTTCTGCCTCATGAATACGAACAACGGGTGTTGGTGCCGATGTTCGCTGTATTGCTCCTCCTCCAACCTGGGAATGAGATCTTTTCTGACCTCCTGTCCTCGATGCCAACCTCTGCTGGGTAAGCTCGTGCCTCCGAGCGGCCGTCAAAATAGCGTCAAACGTCTGGTAGTCGTGTCCTTCCATAAGCTATAATAGTTCCAAATGAAGTCCCTGCTGGAACCTCATAGCTTTCTCCGGCTCCGTTGCCACCATTGCTGGTGCGAAACGGCACAATCTGCAGAACTCTGCTGCATACCCATCAACGGTCTTGCCTGCTTGCTTGAGACTGATAAACTTTTGCTGGAGCTCATATCGAGCCACTACGCTAAAATACTTGGCCTTGAATCTGTCACTGAAGGTGGTCCAACGAACAGGGCGTCTTGTACCAACTTCTTCTGAGGCCCACCAGTCGCGGGCAAGATCCTGAAGTACCAGTTTGACCTGATCAACCTTCTCATCATCTGGAACCTTGGCTGCCACAAGAATGGCTTCGATGTCTTGAATCCAGGCATCCACAGTGATGGCATCCTCCGTGCCATCAAAATACCTCGGGTTCAAGCGACAAAACCTTCCTAATGCTCCCGAGTCAGCACTGACACTCCTCTCAAGAGCTAACTGAATCCCCTGGTTCAGCAACACGTTCTGCTCCTGCTGCCGAGTCTGTTGCTGTTGGTTAGTGACAAGAAACCCCCGGATGATCTCCAGGAGTGCTACGACGTCTGGTACTGCTGTCGCTGCTGGTGCTGCAGGAGCCTTAGTAACCCGCGGCTCCACTGCCTCTGGTCCCACTTCTGCTCGTGCCTGCACTGGAGAAGGTTCTCTCCCCTGTTGCTGCCCAGTCGAGCCATGCTCTTGCTGCTCTTCCTTATGGGCCTCACCCGCTACTGAGAATGAAGCACCCCTATAGAGAAAGGTATAAGATTATCAAGTCTGGACGAGAAAGATTTCGAGGATGCAAGTCAGGTTAGAGATCAATACAAGGACAGAGAATTTGAAATGGAATTTCAAGGGGAACAAGTTTTTTGATTGAGACTCCTAATAATTCGTAATACCCCACAAGTCTGAAAATCAGACCTGCATGGGCCACCACTTAAACCTTGTCACGCCCCAGTACCGAAATACGGAGACGGACTAGGCCAGCTACTCCATATGAAGTACGTAACGTCATACGGCGATCGTCGCTGTCGAGAGACGAGGGGGTACATGCTGCAATCAAGTCTTCTATGGTCCCACGGAGTTCTATGTCTCAATCAATCAAGTCACATCAGCAATTAAATGAACGTTAAAGATAAAGCAGTAAGGCGTCCCCGACGCTTCATCAAAATGGTCATGAGAGACTAGCTTTATAATTTAGCTATCTCAGAGAGTCAGGAGTACAAAATTATACACAGCTGCAGTCTGTTTAATTACAATTATGTACTGACACAAAATATCAAGTAATCCGGCTAACAGGTGTCGGTGGCTAAACGTCGCAAAGTATAAGCAGGAGTGGTGGAGAAGAAACCCACTCGAGTCCCCGGACCGCCATGCTCCTAGTATGCACCATGGATGTCAGAAAGGAAGATCGTATCCTCCGGCTCTGCTACGAGATCTGGCCAAACAAAACCAGCGGGGTCAGCCCCGAATAGCAAGTACCGCCAAAGGGACACAAGAGTTAAGATTAAAAACCCAGCTAATAGAATGACTGATAATAGTAATACTTATGCTACTATTATAGGGTGGCGCAACATCTTCGAGCCTATATGGCACCCTTACAACCAAACAAGGACAAAAGGTGCCGTATGGAGTCGGGACGTGTCGTACTCTATAACTTTCACATAAGTTAAAAGGTATAAACAAGAAAATCTCCTAATCGTGACTTTGGTCGATAGCCTATCACAGCACAATATCCAACCCAACAATCAAACAAGAACATGGGTTGGATCTTATACCATGATAGAGCATGTTCCTCAGTCATTCACCGAAGTAACACTTCACAACCAGAATAAGTCTTCCGTTCATAACTTCGGTCCACAGCCTGTCATAGTACGATAACCAACCCAACAATCAAACAAGAACATGGGTTGGATCACGTACCACAACAGTCCGCTTCCTTCGGTTATTCGCGGAAGGTAATAGGATACAAGCAAGTCATTTTCACGGCCAATCAAGTCTACGAGTTTCTAGTGGGACGAGTGAGAGCAGCGTACGTAAAAAGCGTACGCACAAAAGCACACACGCTCAAGGGGAGCTGCGTGCGTGAAAAGTCACGCACGCATGAGAGCAGCGTACGTAAAAAGTCACGTAGGCTCACTCAAGGCAGCGTACGTGAAAAGTCACGCAGGCTCACTCAAGGTAGCGTACGTGAAAAGTCATGCAGGCTTACTCAATGTAGCGTACGTGAAAACTCACGCAGGCTTACCTCAAGGTAGCATACGTGAAAAGTCACGCACGCAAGTGACAGCGTACGTGAAAAGTCACGCACGCAAGAGACAGCGTACGTGAAAAGTCACGCACGCAAGAGACAACGTACGTAAAAAGTCACGCACGCAAGAGACAGCGTACGTGAAGAGTCACGCACGTAAGGGACAGCGTACGTGAAAAGTCACGCACGCAAGAGACAGCGTACGTGAAAAGTCACGCACGCAAGAGACAGCGTACGTGAAGAGTCACGCACGCAAGGGACAGCGTACGTGAAAAGTCACACACGCAAGAGACAGCGTACGTGAAGAGTTACGCACGCAAGGGACACGCTTCCAACAGGAAGCGTACCCAAGCCTGCGTACGCAGCGCTAAGGAGCGTGCGTAGCTCAGTGCCGTGAGCTAAGAAGCTCTGCACACTGCTCACTGTCTTCTCCAAACAGCAAGAACACCATGGATGAACCCAAAGCTTCAAAGCATCACAACTTGGCCATCCGAACTCCAAATCCGGATTTCCAAAGTTCCATCTTGGGTGAAATGGAATTCTCTTCCACATGGAAGCATCAAAACCTACAAAACCCCAACGAAAATAGATCAAGACCAAGGAAATCCGAAAATGATTAAAACTTAGATCTACAAAAATTAAAGCTTCAAAATGGAAATTTCCAAGTTCTAAACTAGTATAGATTGAGGAGAAGAACATGTTTTGGCAAATAGTTTTGTAAAAAATCATTGACAAAATTATGGATCTATCTCTTGAGCAAGTTGGTACTTGCCTTGGTTTATGGAGGAAATATTTGGTTGGTGAAGGAAAATAAAATGAGAGGAGAGAGAATGAGATGAGTTGTATTTATAATCTTGAACCCATGGGTTCATGATGAACCATGGGTGATCCAAAAATAGGTTTCCCAAATGAGCCAAAACTGTAGGCCCAAATGCAGAAAATAAATTACGAAATATTATTTTGGAAGATGCATGGAGAAATACAGCATAATAAATATAGTATAAATACAAGGTAAATACAATTTATCGGTTTATGTATTAAAATACGTATTCCAGGATCGGGGAGTGACATCATCATATATATATCATTTTATTCATCTAACATATCATGTATTGCATACTCTATATTCATTTAATATCCATACTACATAGGCTCATAGGTTACAAAAAATGCATATATCGTATAGTCACTCTTTTACTTAAAACCAATACTGTACCAATTGGGCATTCACTAATTTCTAGGATTAAAGTATGTTGTAGTACTTCATGTTAGCTTTCCGAAACTTCAAACGGATCGTATTTTCGTGTCCGGAAGCTCCCAAAATCACGAAAATACCGAAACGCGTTCGTCTTTCGTACAGCTAACACTCAAATAATTCTATAGAAAGTTACACAAATAATTTGGCTTATTAAAATATATATTTGGAAAGCTAACTTCGATACAGTTCTTTTATAAAAAACAGGAGATAAATCAGAGTTTTAAGCTAAAAGTTATAACATTTCTAAATTGCTATTGCTACTAAAAATGTGGATAAAAATTATGACGAATTTGGGTAGTTTGAGACAAAAGAACACAAGTATATAACATAATATATCAAGAACTCACTCTCTACAATAATATATATATATGAGACACTATAGAACACACCTCCAATACAAAAATATGAGATTAAACATGTAATAATTCATTCATACATAACAACAACACATAGTGTGTCCAAATTTGGGGTTTTCCCACATGGACACAACCACAACACAAAGGACACTCCTATGACCTCCAAATAGACACAAAATGGACACAAATGGAGATACAACCATGGGGTCATTCCTATGGGTTCAAAATAGACCTATATGCATGAGAAAATGAAAAGAAGAAGGGATTTATACCTTCCGGTAGATCGAATCGAAGAAAAGCCTTCCCGGAGCGACACCGACACGTAGAGAATCTAAAAGGACACGAACGAGCTCCGAATCCTCCCAAACTTGGGTAGCTTCCTCCTTGGCTAGAATGGAGAAGGAAAGAAGAAGATTTGGTGGCGAAATGGAAGTATTTGGTGGAGAAATTGCTAGGGATTGCTCTCTAGAAATTTGGGGAAGAACAAAAGAGAGAGTGTGGATGAGAATAATGAAATGAACTTGAGCCTATCCTCTCCCAAAGTGGCTGGCCATATGGGGCTATTTGTCCTATTATGGTAAGGTCCAAAATGCCCCCACTAGCCTATTCTATTAGTATTAGGAAAGGGCTAATTGGTTGGGGCTAAATTAGTCATTCTAAAGTCTCTAATCACACTAACCTTATCCATAATAATTAGTCTAACTTCTAACTAAAATATTTATATCATGTGGGCCATGGCTAACTAATGTATGGGTCCACTAAAGTCAACACTACCTCCGGATCCCCGTTTCAAGTCGGATTGAGCTGAAATTCGAACCCGACTCAAATAACCCCAAAACAATATCATAAATAATAAAATAAATTTCAAAAATATTTCAAAAATATAAAATAATAAAAATACCCCTGTTCCTGAAAACTGGGGGTGATAAATTTCTCGTAATTAAAACCAAACAATAGTAAAATGTCAAAATCACAAGTCATAATTTTAAATAGTTTAAAAATGATTAAAAATCACCAAAAATTATAATATAAAATAATTATCAATAAATAATAATTATAATTACAAAATTTCAAAATTATCCTCATCTGGAAAAATGGGTGTTATAATCCTACCCACCTTATAAAAATTTCGTCCTCGAAATTAAGATGATCGCACCCCCTTCTAGGTCAAACATAGTCAATGGTCAATCACTAGTCAATTTCTCAACATCCAAGTATTGGTCATCAACTGGTCAACTTCTTAGGGTTTTACCTATGCTAGCTATTTAGGTGTTGGCAACTAGAATTAAGCAAAAAAGAAACTCTATAATAGACTAGCTCTTAACTTTCCAATCCTATCAAGTCACCTATAACTAAATACCTACAAGCTAAGCACATGAATACCAAATACCACATATATATATATATATATATATATATATATATATATTTTTTTTTTTTTTTTTTAAAAAAAAAAAAAAAAAAAAAAAAAAAAAAAAAAAAAAAAAAATATATATATATATATATATATATATATATATATATATATATATATATTACCAAATACCACATATATATATATATATATATATATATATATATATATATATATATATATATATATATATATATATATATATATGCTCAAGAACAACAACCCATCACATATATCCTAGGTATATCATCTATATATATACATGACTGATCAACCAAGGGTTAAGGCGGACTAAACTTATAAGGGTCTGAAACAATGCTTAGAACTAGGCTAAGGATGAATGGTCTGAATCAAGGGGACATGGTATCTAGTGAAGGGTCTGCACACTGCCTATAAAGGTGATCAACACAAAGAAACTCAACACGAAGGGAACTTAATTAAATGGAAAACTGAACCAAGTATAGGCTAAACAACATGTTTATAACCCTATACAACAATGGTCTATAGATACCAACTAACCTATATCCCATATGCCAAATCATCTGCAATCTATCTATGCAAATAGACCTCTCGGTCTTAGGTGAAACTACAACTATACTCAAAGGCAGGCTCTGGTCATGGGTGCCTCACTGGAAAAGGTAAGAGAAAGTAGTAATAATCATCAAGGATGTAAGGTATACTAACATCCTATGTGTAACTGGTTGGTATTATAGATAACAGGAGAATTATCTGTAATGGGTTACTATTCTAACACCAATGCTAACTATCACCTCTAGGGTACAGACACTCTACAAGTCATCATACCATTATACTATGAAGGAACTACCTATGAATAAGCTCTACAAAACTAAATATCCCTACTCCTAAGTCATTTATAACAATCAAAAGGGTATGATGTTTAAACCTTCTCAAGATACAATCTGTTAATCATATGCGTCTGTCCAAAATCATGTTGTCCAGAGTCTTCATCATGCTAGTGAGCAAGGCTACGATAATCACAGAGTCCTTGACTAAGGTACGTACCTCTAGGTTCATGGTATTTAAAATTTTTGCACTGCCGCATGCGACGGCAAAAATCTTAAATTTCTATACCCGAGAATACATCCAAAATCTGACTACGCGTCCTCACTATGCCAACTAACACGACTATCGAGGATTCTAGATCCCATGATTTAGGCGACCTAGCCCATATAATTTTCTCAGAAGAAAAAAAAACAAACACAACAAAAGAGTAACATGACAAAATTAATCAATCAACAAGGAACAGATGGAATCAGAATTTAAGGTAATTATAAAAGACAATTACAGGAATGGAATTGAGAAGAACGGAACTTGCAGCAAGATCTCCAACGGTCTATGTATCCTCGACTGTCCTGACGATAGCTCGTCCTGCTAGTTTCCTCCAGCCTGATGCTGATACTGCACAAATCTCTGCTGCTGATGCTGCATGAATCGCTTCTGCTGAGAGAAACCAGAAATGAAGGGAAAAGTCTCTGTACAGACGGAGGTGCACCTCTAATATAGCAGAAACGCCAACCTAAGTCGGCACAACAGAAGCTGTGGTCTCGAAGCCCTGATGAACAGGACGAGAGGTGGCCAGCCTCTCGATAGTATCCCCCGAATCGAAACGATAAGATCGTGTCTTCATAACCATCATGAAGACAGATCAAAACAAGAAACAATTTTTGAGAATGAAGCGAAAATCAAATGAGGACAGTTTATATTCAAGGGAAGTCAATAAGCAGCAAATTTAGATAAGAGGAATCTGATTAAGAGTTTTTCCTAATGTGATTGAGTACCTCCAAAAATAATCCTAATCCTGCTGTAGGCTGTAGTGATACTCTAGTTCGAACACCACTACATAAACTCGACCTGCATGGGCCACCACTAAAAACGTGTCACGACCCGCACCCACTGTGAGGGTACGAGAGCGTAACAACGCCCAGCCTATGCCAGAGTGTCGGCGGTAGAATGCTGTTCTAGGTCATGAACTATAACTAACATAATATGAATACTCTCCATAAGGAGGCCAACACAGAGGTACAACTCAATCACAATCTAAGGTAGAATGTAGCATGATGGAAAATAGATAAGAAATCCTCAACTGAGGTGCAGCAGAAAGAAATAACAAAGTCTCAACATCTCTAAAATATACAACTCTGAAAATAAGACAACAGCTAAACATGAAAAGAAATGACAGTCTAAGCTATCTACACTAAACAAGGTATCATCCTGAGCAGCTGCCAGAACCTCCCCAGGGGTCCAGGTCGCGAGTGTCAACTAGGCAAACTCCAAATAAGGGTGCAGGGTTTCTCGTCATCCTCTGTAAAAATTTTAACAGGTCCAGTCAGGACGAAAGTGAGCACAAAACATCTCACGCAGTTCATATCATGTTAGAAAATATAAAGCATGCAATAGAGTAAGGTACATGAAATGCTGAAAGAAGAATATATATGAAAACAGCAGAGATTTGATAATAGAAAATATTTATATATGATAAGTAAGAACTGTAAGCAGCATGTGATTTAGAGCACAATATGGTTATGTAAACGGGTTAGGTTATACAATAAAATGGGACTCCTTGGTACGTGGGTGTACAATGAACATATACAATTTCTTATACAATAGGATTGATCACATAACCAATTTTACTCTTCCTTCCCAATAAATACACAAGGATCCAATTCAGTTACGTTACCTTATACAATGGCTTGTACAATGGCTTGTACAATCGCTTATACAATAGCTTGTACAATGGCTTATACAATAGCTTGTACAATGGCTCAATGTGATAATGAGAGTACAACATGCACAATAAGTGTACAATGACAAGGGTATTCAATAAATATAATATGTAAGTGAAACACACATCACAATATGTATTTAGTGAATACAAGGAGATAACATCTCAGAAGAAGATCCACATAGTACCAATCCGTGATAATGATCGTGTCAGCATCAAGTACAGTAATCTAGAGCAAGAATGTAAATACAGACAAGTATTAAACGGACAGAGAATGTACTCGCCTCGTATCTGAATGTCTGAAGTAAATGTACCGTCCGAGATGAGGTACCTGACTCCTATTTAGAGAAACACAAGTCAAGATATATACAGGAGATGATACATGTAATCTACAATGCATCTGCATGCTGTCTAGGTCAAACTAGACCAAAGTCAACTCTCGGTCAACTCTAGCCAACTAGACTGGTCAAACTAGGTCAAGCCTAAGCCAAACAAGTCTAACAAGTCTCACTAGGCCTAACCAAGCCTAGTCAAGCAACCACACACCAATCACATGTCATACTAGACTATCAACACACAACATTGGTGTATTCATATCATACACATAGGCCATATGCCCTATAGTCCACATCACACATATTTCACATATCATATACATAACAATATATATATCTAAAATATAATACACCCACATATTATAATATATAGGATACCTATATATTCATCTCACATATATACACACATGTCCATAAATGTATCTAATATAATATAGTGCACTCATATATTTGTAGGATACATTAAAAATATGAGTCTAACATGCACATATGTATATATATATATATATATTTATATATAAAATATATATATATATATATAAAATATATATATATATAATATATATATATATGTGTGTGTGTGTGTGTGTGTGTGTGTGTGTGTCATGTGACATGAGAGTGTCACTTGAGGGTGTGAAACCTGTGTGTGTGTGTACATGAAAAGAGAAATCAACACTAGTTATGAGTTTACACTACACATGGCACAAAGCTAACCCATCTACATTACACATGTGTTATACTTAACAGGCATGGCTACAAGTATACATCTATAAACATTAGAGTAGAGACTATTTAAGTTATAACTAACATGCATCTATACTTTACATAAATCTATATATATTATAGCAATCATTTAGAGAAGGGTTATATGGCATGGTGGTTGATATAGAGTGGGGTGTCCTTGTGCAGATGGTGAAGTTCATTCTCAGTTTAGTTCCACATTTACATATAAACTAAAGTGAGCTATCCCATAAACTGGTGTAACTAACCACATAAAATGAACCATGTTATCTGAAATCTGCCATTAAGCCAACATCCCATATGCATACAGCTCATGCATTGTCTAATACTGAAATTAACTAACATTTCAAATTAAGGGGTGGAAGGTTAACATTACATTCATAGACATTCCACTATCTTGAAAACTGAAATTGGCTTGGCAATAGAAAAAGGAAGGTATATATGCTTACATGGACAGTTCAGTGTTCGAACAACCTAAAATGAACTAACATTCAATCTAAATATCAGCTATGCATTGGTTCTATGTCTACATATGAAATCTGTTATTGCATTTACAATATTTATACATTATGCATTCATATCTATCATTATATATACCTTGCATTTATATCTAGCATTCATTATATACTTTCATGCATGCATTGTATATCATTCTTTCATTCATGCATTTATGCATTGCTTACATATATTACATTAATTGTATTCCTACATGTTTGCATTCAACCATATATATACATTAATGTAAAGAGGATATATATCATATATATATCATTTCATTCATCTAACATATCATGCATTATATACTCTATATTCATTTAATATCCATACTACATAGGCACATAGGTTACACAAAATGCATATATCGTATAGTCACTCTTTTACTTAAAACCAATACTGTACCAATTGGGCATTCACTAAATTCTAGAATTAAAGTATGTTGTAGTACTTCATGTTAGCTTTCCGAAACTTCAAACGGATCGCATTTTCGTGTCCGGAAGCTCCCGAAATCGCAAAAATACCAAAATACGTTCGTCTTTCGTACAGCTGACACTCAAATACTTCTACAGAAAGTTACAGAAACAATTTGGCTTATTAAAATATATATTTGGAAAACTAACTTCGATACGGTTCTTTTATAAAAACGGGAGATAAATCAGAGTTTTAAGCTAAAAGTTATGACATTTCTAAGTTGCTATTGCTACTAAAAATGTGGATAAAAATTATGACGAATTTGGGTAGTTTGAGACAAAAAAATACAAGTATATAACATAATATATCAAGAACTCACTCTCTACACTAATATATATATATGAGACACTATAGAACACACCTCCAATACAAAAATATGAGATTAAACATGTATTAATGCATTCATACATAACAACAACACATAGTGTGTCCAAATTTGGGATTTTCCCACATGGACACAACCACAACACAAATGACACTCCTATGACCTCCAAATAGACACGAAATGGACACAAATGGAGATACAACCATAGGAGTCATTCCTATGGGTTCAAAATAGACCTATATGTATGAAAAAATAAAAAGAAGAAGGGATTTATACCTCACGGTAGATCGAATCGAAGAAAAGCCTTCCCGGAGCGACACCGACACGTAGAGATTCTAAAAGGACACGAACGAGCTCCGAATCCTCCCAAACTTGGGTAACTTTCTCCTTGGCTAGAATGGAGAAGGAAAGAAGAAGATTTGGTGGCAAAATGGAAGGATTTGGTGGAAAAATTGCTAGGGATTGCTCTCTAAAAATTTGGGGAAGAACAAGAGAGAGAGTGTGGATGAGAATAATAAAATGAACTTGAGCCTATCCTCTCCCAAAGTGGCTGGCCATATGGGGCTATTTGTCCTATTATGGTAAGGTCCAAAATGCCCTTACTAACCTATTCTATTAGTATTAGGAAAGGGCTAATTGGTTGGGGCTAAATTAATCATTCTAAAGTCTCTAATCACACTAACCTTATCCATAATAATTAGTCTAACCTCTAACTAAAATATTTATATCATGTGGGCCATGGCTAACTAATGTGTGGGTCCACGAAAGTCAACACTACCCCCCGGGTCCGCGTTTCAAGTCGGATTGAGCTAAAATTCGAACCCGACTAAAATAACCCCAAAACAATATCATAAATAATAAAATAAATTCAAAAATATTTCAAAAATACAAAATAATAAAAATACCCCTGTTCTTGAAAACTGGGGGTGACAAATTCCTCGAAATTAAAACCAAACAATAGTAAAATGTCAAAATCACAAGTCATAATTTTAAATAGTTTAAAAATGATTAAAAATCACCAAAAATTATAATATGAAATAATTATCAATAAATAATAATTATAATTACAAAATTTCAAAATTACCCTCATCTAGAAAATTGGGTGTTATATAAGGTGACTCGCTTCAGTATTTCGAAAGGATCAAGAAATCGTGGACTTAACTTGCCCATAGCACCGAATCTGGTGACTCCTCATATGGGCATTACCTTCAGAAATACGTGATCGCCTTTCAAGAACTCAAAAGGTCATCCATGGGTATCGGTATAGCTTTTTTGTCGACTCTGTGTAATCTTCAGTCATCCCATATTAGCCTGACCTTCTGTACGGTTTACTCTAATAGCTCCGGGCTAAGAATCTGCCACTCCCAGACTTCATCCCAATAAATAGGTAATCTGCACTTGTACCCGTACAAGGCTCCGTACAGCTCGATCTTAATGCTGGACTGGCCCGTACCAGAGTAGAAATTGTATGAATGTTTGTACCATGGTAGCTATTGTAGCACTTCCGTCCGTACCATGATAGCTATTATTGCACTTCCGCCCGTACTATGGTAGCTATTATTGTATACAAATTCTGCTAGCAGTAGATGAACGTCCCAACTTGACTACAAGTCTATTGCACAGATCCGTAGCATGTCTTCGAGAAAATGATTCACTCGTTCGGTTCGGCCGTCGATTTGGGGATAATAAGTAGTGCTAAACTTTAACTTAGTCCCCATAGCCCACTGAAGGCTACACCATAAATGTGACAAGAATCGTCCATCTCAATCTGAGACGATGGATACTGGAACTCCATGAAGTTGTACTATCTCGTCAAGGTAAATATGAGCCAAGCGGTCGACGCTCCAAGTAACTTTGATGGCAATGAAATGTGCTGAATTGGTTGGTCGATCGATGATGACCCAAACGACATCGTACCCTACAGCATCTTCAACAAACCAATAATAAAGTCTATACTGATGTGCTCCCACTTTTCCTCTAGAATGACAAGGTTCTGCATCTCCCCGCCCGGTCTCTGTTGCTAACCTTTTACTTGTTGATGGGCAATGCAGTGTGACAAAAAGAGTGACACATCTCTCTTCATCTCGTACCACCAAAATATCATATGGAGGTCCGTTTACATCTTGGTACTGGCTGGATATAAGGATTATTTTGCGTAGTAAGCCCCCGACATAATTTTTTTTTCTATGTTCTACATCATCCGAAAGGCATAGCAGTCCAATTACCCACAGAGCTTCGGTTTCATCTTCTACAAAGTCGGTCGACTTACCCATTAAAGTCAGTTCACGTATCTTCTTCAGGTACTGGTCATCATTTTGACCGGTCTTGATCGTTTTAACAAACTCGGCTCCAGATAAAATAGAGCCCGTTGTACACCCATGAATCGAACCTGGAGTTCGATGCCTATCTTTTCTAAGTCACGTAGTAGTCTACCATTGATGGATAGCGAGGTCATGTACTTCTGCCTCAGTGCATCCGTCACAACGTTCTCCTTACCCGACGTGTAGTCAATCGTTAAGTCATAGTCCTTGATCAGTTCCAACTAATGTCTTTGTGGTAAGTTCAGCTCCTTTTGAGTAAAAAGATACTTTCAGCTCTTGTGATCAGTATGACGTTTGCATGCCATACCATAGAGGTAGTGTCACCACAATTTTAATGCGAACATAATCCCTGCTAACTCCCTGTCGTACGTGAATAGTTTTTCTCGTGCAGCTTCAACTATCTTAAAGCGAAGGAGATCACCTTGTCCTCCTATATAAGCACGCATCCTAAACCCTGGCCTGAAGCATCACTAAGGATTTGAAATCCATCAAGTCCTTCCGGAAGAGCAAGTATCCTGGCCTGAAGCATCGCGGAAGCTTCTTCGAAATCGAGTCCCATATTCATTGGATTGTGTTTGGAGGAAGGATTACGCAGCTGAGTCGGAAGAGACCTCTCGTTATTTTATTTTTAATGTCGTGCTTGCTTTTTTGGCTTTGGTTTTATTTATACATTTTTGTGAATTTTTTGATGGAGTCATTGCTTGCGGTCTTCAAACTTTGTATTTTATATCGAACTCAGATGAGAAGGGTAGAGTGTTGATCATTTGCTTATGCGATTGCAGGTGATCGTATAGGTGCCATCTAGTGCAACAGACCATCTTCCTCTCGCCCCAATCAATCAAAGTGAGTGACTCGATCCTACTTTCCTTGACCTTCTTATTCTCCATTCAATCATTGATACCGATAACATGAATGCGAGATATAGAGGCATAGACACACAGTTACATACTTGTTTTTAAAAAGTGTAAATAGTATAACTGTTTCATATTTACTTATGAATATCTGCTATAGAACTGTTAGATCATGGAAGTGATATATGTACTTATATGCCCGTTATAAAATATGTGTTAAGTAAAGATTGAATCATTGAATAATTATTGTCATGACAAGGCAAAACATGATGCATATGATTAAGTTTCTTATGTTAGACCCTGCTTGAGTAACTAGTTTAGTCTCACACGGTCATGGACAATTTGTGTACAAGGTTTCGCTTCCTCGAACGGCAACCCGGGGCCACGGGACCGATTCGACCTAGGAGAAAAGCAAGTTAGCTGGTTGGATACTAGCACGGATTATTCGAAAACTTTCGCCGGGCTCATTACCCGCATGGAAAGTGTCCCCGTCTAAACCAAGTTATACGGCCATGATGGCTTGAATTGCCAGTGACCTCTACTTACACACTGTTTTAGCTATTGATATAAATCTGATAGAAAAGAAGATGGTAAATTGTACACAAGTGCAGAAACAACATCGGGGGTAAGATAGTACATAATTTCATATGATATATCTTACCAAATATTTATATGCAATTAACTACACTACAAAAATACTGTTAATTAGCGACTAAATTTATCAACGGAAGTCAAAATATTGCAAATCAGCGATGGAATACCGACTGACTAGCAACTGGTATATTATGTAAAATATAGTATTAAAATACGTCGCTAGATCCATCACTAGTTCGTCGCTAAGTAAATAGCGACGGCTTAGCGACGGACAATTCCGTCGCTGGACACAAGTAAAAGTAAATTAGTAACTCTTTCTTTCTCATTCTTAAATTTCTCACCCAAATTTTTGTTTCCCCCCCAACGCTTCGACCCCTTTTGACGACCGACTCCCGACCCCTCCTCCTCCCTCGGCGACCTCCTCCTCCTTCGTGCGGCGAACCTCGACCCCAGACCTCCGACCCCCTCCTCCTCCGTTGTCCTTCAGTGACCGTTCCTCGACCCCCTCATCCTCACGCGGTGTGTAATACCCGTATTTTGAAATACGTATTTTTAATTAGGCTTATATGTATTTCGGACCTGTATTTTATTTTCTCAGATTTTTTGGTCTGTAATTATATTTTGGCTCGACTTACGGATTTTTGGTTTTTCGTAAATTGGGTTTTAACCTGGCATGATTTTATTCTTTGTGGAGAAGGGTTTGGTTTGGTTTGCATTGGACTACCTTAGTTAACCTCCACCCTCAACACAACACCCCATCCCTCATTAAAACCCCACCTAACTTTCTCTCTCCTTATTACTCTTCCATTAATTTCTCTATCTTCTTCTTCCTTCCTCCACACAACACCCAACCTCCGTAGGCAAGTGCACCTTGCCACCAAATAAGTATCCCATTTTATTTGTCCATTAGCTATATTAGGCCATGGTGAACAACATTAGAACTTAGCATTTTGGGATTTGGAGCTTCTATTTTTCTAGATCTAAGTTTTAACAATTTTCGGATTTTCTTGGTTTTGATCTATTAAACTTGGATTTTTCCTTGTTTTGAGGCTTCCATGTGGAAGAGAATTCAATTTTACACAAGTTAGAACTTTGAAAATCTAAATTTGGTTTTATTTTGGCTAAGTTATGAAGATTGGAAATTTGGAGTTCTTGGGGTTCTCCCTCGGCATGATGGAGAAGATGACCCTCGGCCAGCGCTCTTTAGCGCAAGACCAAACTGCGCACCCTTCCTCGGCCAGCGCTCTTTAGCGCTGGGCTGACCCGCGCTGGCACTATTTAGCTCCAGCGCCTTCCTTCCATTGGCGCACTTGACCGCTGCGCAGCTCGCTCCCCAGTGCGCTTAACCTCAGCGCAACCCGACCCTAGCGTAACCCGACTTCCATCGCGGCTTGGCTCTAGCGCAACCCGACCCTAGCGCAACCTGACTGCCAGCGCGGCTTGGCTCTAGCGCAACCCAACCCTGCGCAGCTCGCTCCCAGCACGGCTTGGCTCCAGCGTAACCCAACCCCAGCGCAACCTGCCGTCAGCGCAGCTTGACCCAGCGCAACCTGTCGTCAGCGCAACCTGACCCAGTGCAAGCCGACCCTAGCGCAACCCGACCCACTACGCAACCCACTTGCCCATGATGGTTTGGTTTTATTCCTTGGACTTGGCTTCTCTTTTGTGGATTGGAGTTTTGAGATCTTGTTCCACACAACACGACTGTCATGACCCAACATGACCTGGCACGGTTTTTGGTGTTTTGCTTATGACTAGTACGGTTTTTCGTGATTTCTGTGATTTATGATTCTATTACTTTCTGATCTCCTTAGTAGTGACCCGATGGGGTGCACTCTTAACTTGTAACCTGTGATTCATAATTAATCTTGGTACTGGATAACTTGATAGTAGCCCATGGCGGCGCACTCCTGACTTGTAACTTATAACTTGACTTGACTTGATGCTGTTGCGATGGCTAACGTGACTCATATAATCAACTTTGACGCCGTGGGTGTTTATTCTTGCTGCTTTGTGCAATCCACTTGTCTTGTCTTGCATCATGTCTAGGACGTGACTCTCTGGTTACCACGGTCAGGGATTCACACTGAATATGGATTAGGCTAATTACTAGATCAAACTATAGTTCATGGAGAATTTTCAGTCACAGGCGATCTCGTTATCTGGGCGCTTTAAACAGACTTGTAGCCTGCCGACGAGTAAGGCACATTTCCAGCACACTGTCATGTGTTGCACCCTCTAAGTCACCTAAGGGTATATTATCTCCCGGGCAATGTACCCAACCATACTCTCAACCCGCGGAAGGATAACTGGATAGTCTACAGGGCTTAGGATTGGAAATTTCTTATTTGCATCTTACTAGTAATTAGGCTTGTGATAACCCTAGTTAGTTAAGTAGTAAGCCGTAGTATTTGTTTGGCCGTTTGTGAATGGATGGTGTCCTGCCCTGTCTAAGTCTCGTCTAGTCCCAGTACCTGGTACTCCTGAACATGATTGTTTTACTTATCTTTAACAATAAATGGGTAGAAACAAGGTGCTATCCAGGTGAAGGATTACAACCCCGGTCCTTGTTTGGGTTAAGGATTTTAACCTGGCTCCCGGAATGGTTCTACGTCCCTATTCGTTCATTGTCCTGCTGTACTCTTTATTAATTGTACTTTTCTTCTATTTCTTATGTTCTGATATGCTGGCTTCTGTTCTTATTTTGTGGCCTCCTTGTGGCACTTGCTCTTTCTGGGGTTTGACCCAGCTGGTTTTGTGTGGCCAGATTTCGGAGTAGCACCCGAGGATCTACCGAACCTCCAGCTCGATGGTGGTAACTAGAAGGAACCCGGGCTACGAGTGGGTTTTCCATTTTGATTCGCTTACTACATTATAAAATTATTCTTTTGAGGCATTTAGCCGACGAGCACCTGTTAGCTCGATGCATACTTACTGTCTGCCTACGGCCTGTAACATGATTAACAAATCCTAGGGTTGATCATGTATGACTAAAATTTTGCTAGTCTTGACATTTTGTACGACTAGCTTCATGATCATCCAATATGTAATATTTGGGACACCTTTTATTGTATATTTGGTGGTCTAACATCTTGTAATTATTATTGCTTGCATGAGATTGAGACAATAGGCTTGACCTTAAGAGACTGTTGGCTTGTAGTAAACCCTCATATCTAGACAGCCGTGACCATATAGCAAGATCGATTCCATTTCTATATATGTAGCTGGCTATGTACGCCCCCGCTCTCCAGTATTCTGGTTCTGGGCGTCACATGGTTTAAGTGGTGGCCCATACAGGTCTTGGAATTCAAGAATGTGAGGGTTTACCAAATAGATGTCTCAATCAGTACTCGTCCTTGATCTCCGTTCATATCCTCTGAATCCCTGAGAATCTTGACCTGATCACATACTTGTATCGTTGATCTATCCTGGTCCTTCCTTATTGTTTCCTATGTCATCTTCTTCAGCGGCATTATTCTTGGACCTGTCGATCAGCAAGGCGGAACACCTCCCGTGGACCAGCAACCCAGAGATCAAGTCCAGCATTCCGGAGTAGCCTCCAGAGTCGTACCTACTGGAGGAGAGCCACCAGTCCAGCCCGTTCGACCTGTCGAGCCTGATGATGGCACCTTGGTAGGTCTCATCAGGACCATGATAGCTTCCCAGGATCGTCGTGAAGATGCCTTGTACCAGACGGTGGCAGACGCTTTGACCAGAGGCGGTCATCCAGGGAACAGCACGGCCAACAGCTTCAAGCATTTGAACCCTCCATTCTTCGACGGCAGCGAGGATACGATTGTCACGGACGCTTGGCTTCAGGATACCGAGGTAGTTCTGGAAGTAGCTAGGACACCTGAGAATGAGAAGGTGGCGGTTGTACGCCTACAATTGCTGGACTTAGCTCACAGTTGGTGGGCGGCACAGGCCGTGGGATTAGCAGCACCGGTTACTTGGGCGGTATTTAGAGAAAGATTCTAGACGAAGTACTTTGATGCTGTTGCTCGGTACGACCTGCAGACGAGGTTTACCAACTTGAAGCAAGGAGGCAGAACGGTCGACGGTTATGCATCTGAGTTTTCTAGACTCAGTAGGTTTGCCCCCACCCTGGTGGCGACCGAGTTTGATAGGTCCCATCGGTTCCAGCAGGGGCTGCATTTGGAGATCTTGTTGGCGGTTGAACAGTTCGAGCACCAGACGGTCGATGCAGTATTGAGGGCAGCTAGGAGGCACGAGTACACCTCCCAGAGGATCGGGGATAGGATTTGAGGTAGGAAGCGGTCCCACAATCAGATGTACCAATCATCAGCTCCAGCCCCGGCAGCTAGAGGTTTGACCATTGGAACTCCGAGGTGGGCATCCTCAGTAACGTCGGTTCAACATTCAACCCCGACTTTCCCGCAGCAGCAGAAGCAGAAGAAGACTTCCTCGATAGGATGTTCTCATTGCGGGAAGCCAGGGCACATGGTAGCAGATTGTCGCAGGACGCAGGGATTATGCCTGGCTTATGGAGCTGCAGATCACAAGATAGGAGCCTGCCCGAATAGGGATAGTTCATCCTCTTCCAACCTAACCAGTCTGTCGGTTAGGGGACCAGCACTTATGCAACAGCAGAAGTACCCGAGGCCATTGTTGCCTCAGGCCCAGGAATTTTAGCAGCAGAACCAGCAGCAATACACCCAGGCTCAAGTGCAGAGTAGGCAGAGAGGTTTCCAGCAGAGGGGACCCACAGCCAGAGGACAAGGTCAGGCAATGAGGATGACTATGGATAAAGAAGTTGCACCAGGTGAGGTAGTGGCAGGTACTATTCTTATCAACTCCTCTCCAACATCGATATTATTTGATTCTGGTGCATCGCATTCATTCATGTCTGCACGATTCGCGATACGGATAGGATTGGAGCCCGAGTCATTATCAGTGAGGCTCAATATACTTACTTGTAATGGTCTTGTGGGAGTAGATCGAGTGTTTTCCTCGTGTCGGATCGTAGTTAGCGCTAGAGAGTTCCCCACTAGATTTATAGAGTTCCCTATAGCAGACTATGATATAGTCTTAGGCATGGATTGGTTGAGGAACTAGTATGTTAGGATAGACTGCCACATTGGTAGGGTTGTTTTCAGCATTTCAGGCGAGCCAGAGTTCTTATTTTCCAGAGGCGCAGTGGAGTCATCTTCCCCAGTATTGTGGATGGCAATAGCAGCGGTACAGTTGCCCCGGATAGTTGAAGAGTTTTCAAATGTCTTCCCAGAAGAGCTTCCAGGGATGCCGCCAGAGCGGGAGATTGAGTTCTCTATAGACTTGATCCCCGAGACAGCACCAGTATCAGAGCGAGTCTACAGGATGGCGCCTTCAGAGTTGGAGATTTTGTACAAGATGATTGAAGAACTGAGGACCAAAGGATTCATTCATGCAAGCAGATCGCCTTGGGGAGCCCCGATGCTTCTTATGAAAAAGAAGGATGGTACGTCCAGGCTATGTGTAGATTATCGTACCTTGAACTCGATGATAATCAAGAACAGATACCCTCTCCCGAGGATGGATGACTTGTTTGATCAACTCAAAGGGGCTTCAGTGTTCTCGAAGATAGACTTACGGTCAAGATACCACCAGATCAGAGTCAGAGAGCAGGACATCCCGAAGACAGCCTTTAGATTGAGGTATGGGCATTGGGAGTTCCTTGTTATGCCATTCGGAGCAACCAATACGTCAGCCGAATTGATGGACCTCATGAATCTTATCTTTATGCCATACTTGGATCAGTTTGTGATCGTGTTACTAGATGACATCCTGGTCTACAGCAAGAGCAAAGCAGAGCACGAACAGCATCTTCGAATCATCCTTCAGACGCTTAGAGATCACCAATTGTACGCTAAGTTCAGTAAATGCGAGTTCTGGCTCGATCGTATTTCGTACTTGGGTCACATCATTACCCGAGGAGGAGTGGAAGTGGATCCCCAGAAGATTATGGCTATCGAGTCATGGCCAGTACCTAGCTCAGTGGCAGAGGTTCGCAGCTTCCTTGGATTAGCCGATTACTACCGGCGATTCGTTTCAGATTTTGCGAGGATTTCAGCGCCGATGACCCAGTTGACCGCAAGGATGTGCCATTTGTATGGACAACAGAGTGCCAGGAATCATTTGAGAAGTTGAAGCGAGGTTTGGTAACGGCTCCCATTCTCATACTTCCAGATGGGACCGGAGGATTCACAGTTTATTGCGACGCTTCAGACAGAGGATTGGGGTGTGTCTTGACGCAGCATGGAAAGGTAATATCTTATGCATCTCGTCAACTTCGTGATCATGAGAAGAATTATCCGACCCACGACTTGGAACTGGCGGCGGTAGCGTTTGCGCTTAAGCTTTGGCGGCACTACTTGTATGGAGATAGAGTAGAGATATTTACTGATCACAAGAGCCTGAAATATATTTTCATCCAGAAGGACCTTAACATGCGGCAGAGAAGATGGCTCGAGCTACTGGTGGACTATAATGTGGATTTGCAGTATCACCCAGGGAAGGCCAACATTGTAGCAGATGCGTTGAGCCGGAGAGCCGGAGTTTATTTTCTAACGGCGCAACCAAAATTATTGGCAGATCTTTAGAAGATGGGAATTAAAGTGGTTCTTCCTACCAACATGGCGTTGATGGCCAGTCTATAGGTTCAGTCCAGCATAGTTGAGAGGATCCGGAAAGCGCAGTCAGTAGATTCCAAGATTCAGCGACTCAGAACAGAGTGTGAGGCAGGAAAAAGGCCAGAGTTGTGCATTCATGAAGATGGTACACTTCGATACGGCACTCGTCTTTATGTACCCAGTGGAGATATCAGACAGGAGGTCATGGCAGAAGCTCACAGTTTACAATATTCTATTCATCCCGGCGGTACGAAGATGTACCGTGATATTCGTCAGCATTTCTGGTGGAATGGCATGAAGAGGGAGATAGCCCGGTTTGTCTCTCGGTGTTTGGTTTGCCAGCAAGTTAAAGCTGAACATCAGAGGCCCGCGGGACTTCTTCAGTCCTTGCCGATTCCAGAATGGAAGTGGGAGTATGTGACTATGGATTTTGTGACTGGATTGCCTAGATCCCCAGCCGGTCGAGATGCTATTTGGGTTATAGTTGACAGGCTCACGAAAGTGGCTCACTTTCTTCCGTTCAGAGATGGGCAGTCTACGACGCAGTTGGCAGAAATGTACCTCAGACAGATTGTCAGGCTTCACGGTATGCCCGACAGTATTACCTCGGACCGAGATTCAAGGTTTACGTCACAGTTTTGGCGTAGCTTGCAAGAGAGTTTGGAAACTCACCTTCAGTTTAGCTCAGCTTATCATCCGCAGATAGATGGCCAGTCGGAACGCACAATCCAGACTCTTGAAGATATGTTGAGATCTTATACCCTTAACTTCGGTGGTTCATGGGAGGATCACCTACACCTGGTTGAATTCTCGTACGATAATAGTTTCCAGGCCAGTATCCAGATGGCACCTTTCGAGGCCTTATATGGCAGGAAGTACAGATCTTCGCTAGCATGGGACGACATCGGAGAGAGGCAGATGCTTGGTCCAGAAATGATTGCCCAGACAGTTGAAGTGGTCAGAAGAATCAGAGATCGTCTTCGAGTGGCCCAAGATCGCCAACGACATTGGGCCGATGCTCATCGGCATCCCTTAGAGTTTTCTATCGGTGACCATATATTCCTTAGGATCTCGCCTAACCGCGGCGTCATTCGATTTGGCGTACGGGGAAAGCTTAGTCCTAGGTATATAGGGCCGTTCGATATCCTAGAGCGAGTAGGAGATGTATCCTATCGTCTCGCTCTTCCACCGTCGCTAAGTGAGGTACATGATGTATTCCATGTGTCCCAATTACGACGATAAATCCCGAACCCGAGCCATATCCTGGACCATTCGGAACTGGTTGTTGGTACCAACCTTTCGTATGAGGAGAGGCCCATTTCTACATTGGACCGGAGAGAAAAGATACTCAAGAAAAAGACTATTAGCTTAGTCCGTATTGCTTGGGGTCATCACTCTCTAGGTGAGTCAACGTGGGAGCGTGAGGACGACATCCGATCGCGATATCACGACTTGTTTGACTCGTAAGGTATAATATCTTCCTTATTCCTTATGCTTTCCATCCCTTGCTTGCATATAGGATTGATTGATTGTTTGCTTAGTGTAGCTTAATTGTGGATAGTATAGCTGGCTCTTACATCTCTAAGCATCTTGATTTAAATTTCGAGGACGGAATTCTTTTAAGGTGGGTAGAATTATAATGCCCGTATTTCGGAATACGTATTTTTAATTAGGCTTATATGTATTTCGGACCTGTATTTTATTTTCTCGGATTTTTTGGTCTGTAATTGTATTTTGGCTCGACTTGCGAATTTTTGGTTTTTCGTAAATTGGGTTTTAACCTGGCATGATTTTATTCTTTGTGGAGAAGGGTTTGGTTTGGTTTGCATTGGACTACCTTAGTTAACCTCCACCCTCAATACAATACACCATCCCTCATTAAAACCCCACCTAACTTTCTCTCTCCTCATTACTCTTCCATTAATTTCTCCATCTTCTTCTTCCTTCCTCCACACAACACCCAACCTCCATAGGCAAGTGCACCTTGCCACCAAATAAGCACCCCATTTTATTTGTCTATTAGCTAGATTAGGCCATGGTGAACAACATTAGAACTTGGCATTTTGTGATTTGGAACTTCCATTTTTCTAGATCGATGTTTTAACAATTTTTTGATTTTCTTGGTTTTGATCTATTAAACTTGGATTTTTCCTTATTTTGAGGCTTCCATGTGGAAGAGAATTCAATTTTACACAAGTTAGAACTTTGAAAATCCAAATTTGGTTTTGTTTTGGCTAAGTTATGAAGATTGGAAATTTGGAGTTCTTGGGGTTCTCCCTCGGCCTGATGGAGAAGATGACCCTCGGCCAGCGCTCTTTAGCGCAAGGCCGAACTGTGCACCCTTCCTCGGCCAGCGCTCTTTAGCGCTGGGATGACCCGCGCAGGCGCTATTTAGCTCTAGCGCCTTCCTTCCATTGGCGCACTTGACCGCTACGCAGCTCGCTCCCCAGCGCGCTTAACCTCAGCGCAATCCGACCCTAGCGCAACCCGACTTCCAGCGCGGCTTGGCTCCAGCGCAACCCGACCCTAGCGCAACCCGACTCCCAGTGCGGCTTGGCTCTAGCGCATCCCAACCCTGCGCAGCTCGCTCCCAGCGTGGCTTGGCTCCAGCGCAACCCAACCCCAGCGCAACCCGCCGTCAGCGCAGCTTGACCTAGCGCAACCCGCCGTCTGCGCAACCCGACCCAGCGCAACCCGACCCAGCGCAACCCAACCCTAGCGCAACCCGACACACTGCGCAACCCACTTGCCCATGATGGTTTGGTTTTATTCCTTGGACTTGGCTTCTCTTTTGTAGATTAGAGATTTGAGATCTTGTTCCACACAACACGACTGTCTTGACCCAACACGACCTGGCACGGTTTTCGGTGTTTTGCTTATGACTAGTACGGTTTTTTGTGATTTCTGTGATTTATGATTCTAGTACTTTCTGATCTCCTTAGTAGTGACCCGATGGGGTACGCTCTTAACTTGTAACCTGTGATTCATAATTAATCTTGGTACTGGATAACTTGATAGTGGCCCGTGGCGGCGCACTCCTGACTTGTAACTTGACTTGACTTGATGTTGTTGCGATGGCTAACTTGACTCATATAATCAACTCAGACGTGGGTGTTCATTCTTGCTGCTTTGTGCAATCCACTTGTCTTGTCTCGCAACATGTCTAGGACATGACTTCCTGGTTACCACGGTCAGGGATTCACACTGAATATGGATTAGACTAATTACTAGATCAAACTATAGTTCATGGAGAATTTCCAGTCACAGGCGATCTCGTTATCTGGGCGCTTTAAACAGACTTCTGGCCTGCCGACGAGTAGGGCACATTTCCAGCATACTGTCATGTGTTGCACCTTCTAAGTCACCTAAGGGTATATTGTCTCCCGGGCAATGTACCCAACCATACTCTGAACCGGCGGAAGGATAACAGGATAGTCCGTAGGGCTTGGGACTGGGAATTTTCTATTTGCATCTTGCTAGTAATTACGCTTGTGATAACCCTAGTTAGTTAAGTAGTAAGCCATAGTATTTTTTTGGCCGTTTGTGAATGGATGGTGTCCAGCCCTGTCTAAGTCTCGTCTAGTCCCAGTACCTGGTACTCCTGAACATGATTGTTTTACTTATCTTTAACAACAAATGGGTAGAAACAAGGTGCTATCCAGGTGAAGGGTTACAACCCCGGTCCTTGTTTGGGTTAAGGGTTGTAACCTGGCTCCCAGAATGGTTCCACGTCCCTAGTCGTTTATTGTCCTGTTGTACTCTTCATTAATTGTACTTTTTTCTATTTCTTATGTTCTGATATGCTGGCTTTTGTTCTTATTTCGTGGCCTTCTTGTGGCACTTGCTCTTTCTGGAGTTTGACCCAGCTGGTTTTGTGTGGCCAGATTTCGGAGCAGCACCCGAGGATCTACCGAACCTCCAGCCCGATGGTGGCAACTAGAAGGAACCCGGGCTACAAGTGGGTTTTCCATTTTGATTCGCTCACTATATTGTAAAATTATTCTTTTGAGGCGTTTAGCCGACGAGCACCTGTTAGCTCGTTGCATACTTACTTACTGTCTGCCTACGGGCTGTAACATGATTAACAAATCCTAGGGTTGATCATGTATGACTGAACTCTTGCTAGTCTTGACATTTTGTAGACTAGCTTCATGATCATCCAATATGTAATATTTGGGACGCCTTTTATTGTATATTTGGTGGTCTAACATCTTGTAATTATTATTGCTTGCTTGTGATTGAGACAATAGGCTTGACCTTAAGAGACTGTTGGCTTGTAGTAAACCCTCATATCTAGACAGCCGTGACCGTATAGCGAGATGGATTCCATTTCTATATACGTAGCTGGCTATGTACTCCCCCGCTCTCCAGTATTCTGGTTCTGGGGCGTCACACGGTGACCCCGACCCCCTCCTCCTTACGGGACGACCCTCGACCCCCTCCTCACGTGGTGACCCCCGACTCCCTCCTCTCCGGCTCGAACGGCGGCGACGGTAAAAGAACCCCTCTCCTCCTCGTTGATCTCTGACACAGCCTCCTCCTCCTCCTCCTTCTCCTTCAGGTATAATTTTTGTAGGTGTTTAATTAACATATACTTTGACACAAAAATTATGACATCATAATTTAGTTGTGTAAATATTATAGGTAGGGTTTTGGACACGGACACGAGCACAATGTAGTAGCTAGGGTTTTGGACACGGACACGGGCACGGACACATGAACAATGTAGTAGCTAGGGTTTTGGCTTTTCATAAATTATTCGAGGTTCATAAAATTGGAATTGGATATCCAAATATTTTTGGACATTAAGATATTGAATCCATTAATATTGGATTATGATATAAGGATATCCGATTCCAATTTCGATAGGCCGATACTAACCCGATACGGCCGATACGAACCCGATACGGACATTAAGATATTGAATCCGTTAATATTGGAATATGATATAATGATATCAGATTCCAATTTCGATAGGCCGATACTAGTGCTAATCCAATAGGCCAATACTCACCCGATACGGACGATACTAACCCGATAAGGATATCTGATTCCATTTTTGATAGGCCGATACTAATCCAATAGGCCACTACTAACCCGATACGGCCGATACCAACCCGATACTAATCCGATAGGCCGATACTAACCCGATAAGGTTATCAGATTCTAATTTCTATAGGCTGATACTAATCCTATAGGCCGATACTAACCTGATACTAATCTGATAGGCCGATACTAACCCGATACTAACGAGATACTAACCCGATACGTCCGATACTAATCCGATAGGCCAAAACTAACCCGATACTAACCAAATTTTGATATTACCGATTTTGATATCGATACTCATAGGAATGGTCTGATACCGATTTCGATATCGATACTCATACGAATGGTCGATATTACCGACTTTGATATCGATACTCATAGAAATGGTGTAAAACCGATTCCGATACTGATAATATTAACTTTGGTTGTTACAATTAGGTACTATATTAATTTTTACTTGTATTTATAACATATATGGTACTTGGTGCAAAATTGGTTTGAACAATGAATCGATACTTAGTTAACCGTTCGTGGATGTACAACGACGACATGAGAGCAAGATTGGTTTGATGGATGATTTCAAGGCGGGCGTCGAAGAATTTCTGAGATACGCCAGTAGCCAACCTTATTTCATGGACAGAAGACTCATAAAGTGCCCTTGTGTCAATTGTCGTAATATACCATTCAAAGAGGTAGATCTCGTGAGAGAGCACCTCTACAAGAAGGGTTTCGTATCGAAATACAACGAGTGGACGGCTCAAGAAGAACCTTTGGTTCCACAATATCAGTCCTCCTTCAATAAAGAGGTGGAAGACCCCACTCTTGGAGACCACTTCCAATTGAAACTTGGCACGTGAGTTGGTATTTGATGCGGCTTGTGCCGGTCTAAGTTTTGATCCGGAGGATCCGAATTCTGTTGCAAAGGAGTTCTATGATATGTTCAACCATGCTGATACTCTGTTATATCCGGGTTGTGATTATCATTCTATCCTATCAGTGGTGATGCGGTTGTTGAACCTCAAGTTTGATTTTAACTTACCGTAAGAATGCTACGATCGGATAATTCAGTTTGTTAGAGAGTTGCTACCAAAAGGAGCGAAGGACTTGCTATAAAACTTTTACAAGTCGAAGATGATGATACAAAAAATTGGATTAGGCTATGAAAAGATAGATTATTGCCGAAATAGCTGCATGTTGTGTCACGCCCCAGAACCAGAATACTGGAGAGCGGGGGCAGACATAGCCAGCTACGTATATTAAAATGGAAACTACCTCGATATACGGTCACGGCTGTCTAGATATGTGAGGGTTTTCTACAAGCCAACAGTCTCTTATGGTCATGAACAAGCCTAGTGTCTCAATCACCACAAGTAAGTAAAGTCGCAAGATGTATGATCATTAATTATACAATAATAAGGCATCCCAAATATTACACATTCAGATGATCATGAAGCTAGTCGTTACAAAATGTTAGGACTAGCAAGAGTTTAGTCATACATGATCAACCCTAGGATTTTTCAATCATGTTTACAGCCCGTAGACAGACAGTAAGTAAAAGTGCTTCGAGCTAACAGGTGCTCGTCGGCTAAACGCCTCAAAAGAATAATTTTTACAATAGAGTGAGCGAAACAAAATAGAAAACCCACTCTTGGCCCGGATTTCGTCTAGTGTTCACCATTGGGCTGGAAGCTGGGTAGATCCTCGGGAGCTGCTCCGAAATCTGGCCACACAAAACCAGCTGGGTCAACCCTAGAAAGAGCAAGTGCCACAAGGGGGCCACGAAATAAGAACAAAAGCCAGCATTCCGCACAGAAAATCTAATATTAAAACTAAAATTACGAAAACATGTCAGGATGATATACGACGAGATAACCATGGAACTATTCCGATAGCCAGGTTACAACCCGTAAACCAAACAAGGACCGGGGTTGTAACCCTTCATCTGAACAGAGCTTGGTTTCCCACCATTTATCGGCAAGATAAGTAATGCAAGTAATCAAGACAGGAAGCAATCTTGCATGGGATCAAGACATGACTAGACTGGTTATACCTCATTCAATCAATCATGGCCAAATAGATCCTACGGCTTACTACTTTAACTAACTAGGGTTATCACAGGCCTAATTACTAACAAGATGCAGTGAGATTGTTCCACAGCCATAAGCCCTGCAGACCATCCAGGTTACCCAGGACGAAAGATTAGGGTTGAATTCAGGTGGGTACATCGTCCAGGAGACACATATACCCTTAGTTGACTTAGAGGGTGCAACACCTGACAGTGTGCTGGAAATGTGCCCTACTCGACGGCAGGCTACAAATCCCTGAAGCGCCTAGGTAACGGGATTGCCTGTAGCTGTGTCATCTCTTCATGACTACTGTGTTATTCTAGTTATTAGTCTTAATCTATTTTAGTAGATACTCCTGACCGTGGTACTCAGGAGTTCCATCCTAGACATGATGCAAGACAGGATAAGTAGATTTAACAAGCAAGCAAGAAAGAACCACCCACGGTGTCAAGACAGGTTAAGTAACAGCATTAAAATAAATCATGTTAGGGTACTTGTCAGGAGTGCGCCACGACGGCCACTATCATGTCAGGTTGGTCATGTCAGGAGTACACCACTACGGGTCACTGTCGTGTTATGCTAGTTCCTTGCCATACCAGGCCATGTACAATAGTCATTCCAAACATATTAAGTAAAATCAAGTTCATGACAAAAGGCGTAAGGATATAAAATGGGCGTAAAATATCAAATAAAATATCAATAAACAGGACCATAGAAAAGCCAAGCTTAAAGAAATAAAATCAAAACTCCAAGGGTCAAGGGTTAAACAAGGGGTCAGGGCTGTAGCGTACAAAAAGTCACGCACGCTCAAGGGAGCAGCTGCGTGAAAAGTCACGCACGCTCAAGGGAACAGTGTGCGTGAAAAGTCACGCACGCTTAAGGGAGCATCTGCGTGAAGAGTCACGCACGCTCAAGGGAGCAGCTGCGTGAAAATTCACGCACGCTCAAGGGAACAGTGTGCGTGAAAAGTCACGCACGCTCAAGGGAACAGTGTGCGTGAAAAGTCACGCACGCTCAAGGGAATAGTGTGCATAAAAAGTCACGCACGCTCAAGGGAGCAGCTGCATGAAAAGTCACGCACCCTCAAGGGAACAGTGTGCGTGAAAAGTCACGCACGCTCAAGGGAACAGTGTGCGTGAAAAGTCACACACGCTCAAGGAAGCACGCTTCCAACAGGGAGCGTACCCAAGTCTGCGTACGCAGCGCTAAAGAGCGCGTGTAGCTCAGTGTGCGTGAGCTAAGAAGCTCTGCACACTGCTCACTGTCTTCTCCAAACAGCAAGAACACCATGGCTGAACCCAAAGCTTCAAAGCATCATAACTTGGCCATCCGAACTCCAAATCCAGATTTCCAAAGTTCCAACTTGGGTGAAATTAAACTCTCTTCCACACAGAAACATCAGAACCCACAAAACTCCAACCGAAATAGATCAAAACATGCAAAATCCAAAAATAGGAAGACTTAGATCTAGAACAATGGAGACTCCAAATCATAAAATGCTAAGAACTAATGTTGATCACCATGTCCTAGTCTAGCAAATGGACAAAGAAAATATGGTTCTCATGTGGTGGCAAGATGCACTTGCCTAATGGTTGGGGAGTTGTGTGGAGGAAGAAGAAGAAGAAGAAGAAGAAGAAATTAATGGTGGTTATGAAGAGAGAGAAGAGGTTGGTGGAATTATAAAGAGGGTGTTGTGGTGTGTTTGAGGGTGGAGCTTAGGGCTAAGGTGTTCCAACACATAAACCAAACCAAACCGATTCCAAACCAATTAACACCGAGCCAAGCCCAAAATCCAAAATACGAGAAATACCGAAATTCCACATGTCGAAAAAAATAAAAATACATGCCACAATCCAGATACGAGTATAAATACGAAATACGGGAAATACGGGAAATGAGGGTGACAACTCTACCCACCTTAAAAGAATTCTGTCCTCGGAATTTAATCAAGGAATTAGAGATTGCTACGACAAGCTGCACTAAGCACAGGAAAGCTACACTAAGCAGTCCAATCATACAATACAAGCAAGGAAGGGAAAATGTAAGGCATGAGAAAGACATTATACCTCACGAGTCAAACATGTAGGGATATCGCGATTGGATGTCGTCCTCACGCTCCCACGTTGACTCACCCAGAGAGTGATGACCCCAAGCAACCCGGACTAATTTAATAGTCTTATTCTTGAGTATCTTTTCCCTCCGGTCCAATATAGACATGGGCCTCTCCTCATACGAAAGGTTGGTACCGACAACCAATTCCGAATGGTCTAGGATGTGGCTCGGGTCCGGAATATACCGTCGTAATTGGGACACATGGAATACATCATGTACCTCACTTAGCGACGGTGGAAGAGCGAGACAATAGGATACATCTCCTACTCGCTCCAGAATATCGAACGGCCCTATATACCTAGGACTAAGCTTTCCCCGCACGCCAAAGCGAATGACGCCGCGGTTAGACGAGATCCTAAGGAATACATGGTCGCCGACAGCAAATTCTAAGGGACGCCGATGAGCATCGGTCCAATGGCGCTGGCGGTCCTGGGCAACTCGGAGGTGATCTCTGACCTTCCTGACCACTTCAACCGTCTGGGAAATCAACTCGGGTTCGAGCATCCGCCTCTCTCCTACATCGTTCCATGCTAGCAGGGATCTGCACTTCCTGCCATAGAGAGCCTCGAAGGGTGCCATTTGGATACTGGCCTGATAACTGTTGTTGTACGAGAATTCCACCAGGTGCAGATGATTCTCCCATGAACCACCGAAGTCAAGGGTATAGGATCTCAACATATCTTCAAGAGTCTGGATTGTGCGCTCTGATTGACCATCCGTTTGTGGGTGATAAGCTGAGCTGAACTGAAGACGAGTCCCCAAACTCTTCTGCAAGCTGCGCCAAAAGTGTGATGTAAATCTTGAATCCCTGTCTGAGGTGATGCTGACTGGCACACCGTGAAGCCTGACGATCTGCCTGAGGTACATCTCTGCTAGCTGCGCCGTTGACTGTCCAACTCTGAATGGAAGAAAGTGTGCCACCTTGGTAAGCCTGTCCATAATTACCCAAATAATATCTCTGCCGGTCGGAGATCTGGGCCATCCGGTCACGAAATCCATAGTTATATGTTCCCATTTCCATTCTGGGATCGGTAAGGATTGAAGAAGTCCAGTGGGCCTCTGATGTTCAGCTTTAACTTGTTGGCAAACCAAACACCGAGAGACAAACCGGGCTATCTCCCTCTTCATGCCATTCCACCAGAAATGCTGACGAATATCACGGTACATCTTCATACCATCCGGATGAATAGAATATTGTGAACTGTGGGCTTCTGTCATGACTTCCTGTCTGATATCTCTACTGGGTACACAAAGACGAGTGCCGTGCCGAAGTGTACCGTCTTCATGGATACGTAACTCTGGCCTTCTTCCCCCTTCATACTCTGCTCTGAGTCGCTGAAGCTTGGAATCTGCTGACTGCGCCATCCGGATCCTCTCAACTATGCTGGACTGAACCTGTAGACTGGCCATCAATGCCACACTGGTTGGAAGAACTACCTCAATTCCCATCTTCTGAAGATCTGCCAATAATTCTGGTTGCACCGTCAGAAAATAAACTCTGGCTCTCCTGCTCAATGCATCTGCTACAACGTTGGCCTTCCCGGGATGATACTGCAAATCCATATCATAATCGACCAATAGCTCGAGCCATCTTCTCTGCCGCATATTAAGGTCCTTCTGGGTGAAAACATACTTCAGGCTCTTATGATCAGTAAAGATCTCCATTCTATCTCCGTACAAGTAGTGTCTCCACAACTTCAAAGCAAACACTACCGCTGCCAATTCCAAGTCGTAGGTCGGGTAATTCTTCTCATGATCATAAAGTTGGCGTGACGCATAAGATATTACCTTTCCATGCTGCATTAAGACACACCCCAATCCTCTGCCTGAAGCGTCACAATAAACTGTGAATCCTCCGGTCCCATCTGGAAGGGTGAGAATGGGAGCCGTTATCAAACCTCGCTTCAACTTCTCAAATGATTCCTGACACTCTGCTGTCCAAACAAATGGCATATCTTTGCGGGTCAACTGGGTCATCGGCGCTGAAATCCTAGCAAAATCTGAGACGAACCGCCGGTAGTAGCCGGCCAATCCAAGGAAGCTGCGAACCTCTGCCACTGAGCTGGGTACCGGCCATGACTCGATAGCCACAATCTTCTGGGGATCCACTTCCACTCCTCCTCGGGTAATGATGTGACCCAAGTAGGAAATGCGATCGAGCCAGAACTCGCATTTACTGAACTTGGCATACAATTGATGCTCCCTAAGCGTCTGAAGGATGACACTGAGATGCTGCTCATGCTCTGCTTCACTCTTGCTGTAGACCAGGATGTCATCTAGGAACACGATCACAAATTGGTCCAAATAAGGCATAAAAATGCGATTCATGAGGTCCATGAATACGGACGGCACATTGGTCGCTCCAAAGGGCATGACAAGGAACTCCCAATGTCCATACCTCGATCTGAATGCTATCTTCGGGATGTCCTGCTCTCTGACTCTGATCTGATGGTATCCCGACCGCAAGTCGATCTTCGAGAACACTGAAGCCCCTCTGAGCTGATCAAACAAGTCATCTATCCTCGAAAGAGGGTATCTGTTCTTGATTGTCACCGAATTCAAGGTACGATAATCAACACATAGCCTGGACGTACCATCCTTCTTTTTCACAAGAAGCATCGGGGCTCCCCAAGGCGATCCACTTGTACGGATGAATCCCTTGGTCCTCAGTTCTTCAATCATCTTGTATAAAATCTCCAATTCTGAAGGCGCCATCCTGTAGACTCGCTCTGATACCGGTGCTGTCCCGGGAATCAAGTCTATAGTGAACTCAATCTCCCGCTCTGGCGGCATCCCTGGAAGCTCCTCTGGAAAGACATCTGGAAACTCTTCAACTATCCGGGGTAACTGCACTGCTGTTACTGCCATCCACAATGCTGGGAAAGATGGCTCCACTGAGCCTCTGGAAAATGAAAACTCTGGCTCGTCGGGGATACTAAAGACAACTCTGCCAATATGGCAGTCTATCCTAGCATACTGGTTCCACAACCAATCCATGCCTAGGACTACATCATAGTCTGCTATAGGAAACTCTATGAATCTAGCAGGGAACTCCCTACCGCTAACTACGATCCGACACGAGGAAAACACTCGATCTACTCCCACAAGACCATTACCAGTAATTATATTGAGCCTCACTGATAATGACTCGGGCTCCAATCCTATCCGTGTCGCGAATCGTGCAGACATGAATGAATGCGATGCACCAGAATCAAACAATACCGAAGCTGGAAAGGAGTTGACGAGAATAGTACCTGCCACAACCTCACCTGGTGCAACTTCTTCTTCCATAGCCATCATCATGGCCTGACCTTGTCCTCTAGCTGCTGGTCCCCTCTGCTGGAAACCTCTCTGCCTATTCTGGGTCTGAGCTTGGGCTTGTGCATACTGCTGGGGGTGTTGTTGCTGGAATGCCTGAGACTGAGGCGGCAAGGGCCTCGAAGACTGAAACTGCTGCTGCTGAACTGGTGCTGGGGCCGGTCCTCTCACCGAAGAGCTAGAAGGGTTGGATGCTGAAGAACCACCTCTATTCGGGCAAGACCCAACCCTATGATCTGCTGCTCCACAAGCCAGGCACAATCCCTGTGTCCTGCGACAGTCTGCTACCACATGCCCTGGCTTTTCGCAATGAGAACATCCCATCGCGGAAGTCTGCTTCTGCTTCTGCTGCTGCGGGTACGTCGGGGTCGAATGCTGAACCGACGTTACTGAGGCCGCCCGCCTCGGAGTTCCAATAGTCAATCCCCTAGCTGCCGGGGCTGGAGCTGATGATTGGTGCATCTGACTGTGGGATCGCTTCCTGCCTCCGGTCCTATCCACGATCCTCAGGGAGGTGTACTCATGCCTCCTAGCTGCTCTCAAGACTGCATCGAACGTCTGGTGCTCGAACTGCTCAACCGCCAACAAGATCTCCAAATACAGTCCCTGCTGGAACCGCTGGGCTCTATCGAGCTCGGTTGCCACCAAGGTGGGGGCAAACCTACTCAGCCTAGAAAACTCGGTCGCATAACCATCGACCGTCCTGCCTCCTTGCTTCAAGTTGGTAAATCTGGTCTGCAGGTCGTACCGAGCCACAGCATCAAAGTACTTCATCTGGAATCTCTCTCTAAATACTGCCCAAGCAATGGGTGCCACTAATCCCATCGCCTGTGTCGCCCACCAATTGCGAGCTAAGTCCAACAACTGTAGGCGTACCACCGCCACCTTCTCATTCTTAGGTGTCCTAGCTGCTTCCAGAATCACCTCGGTATCCTGAAGCCATGCATCTGCAGCAATCGCATCCTCGCTGCCGTCGAAGAAAGGAGGGTTCAATCGCTTGAAGCTGTTGGCCGCCTGGTTCCCTGGATGTCCGCCTCGGGTCAAAGCATCTTGAACTATCTGGTACAGGGCGTCGCTACGACGATCCTGGGAGGCTATTAAGGTTCTGACGAGGCCTACTAAGGTACCACCATCTGGATCAACGGCTGGACGGGCCGAACTGGCGACTCTCCTCCCGTAGGCACAACTCTGGAGGCTACCCCGGAATGCTGGGCTTGATCTCCGGGTTGCTGCTGATCTGCGGGAAGTGCTCCACCTCGTCGATCGGTAGGACCAGGTACAGTGTCGCTGAAGAAGACGACACAGGGAACAATAAGGAAAGGACCAGGACAGATCAACGATATAAGCACAGGATCAGGGCAAGAATCCAGGGATTCAGAGGATACGAACAGAGATCAAGGACGAGTACTGATTGAGATATCTATCTGGTAAACCCCCACACATCTTGATTTACAAGACCGACATGGGCCACCACTTAAACCGTGTCACGCCCCAGAACCAAAATACTGGAGAGCGGGGGCAGACATAGCCAGCTACATATATTGAAATGGAAACCACCTCGATATACGGTCACGGCTGTCTAGATATGTGAGGGTTTTCTACAAGCCAACAGTCTCTTATGGTCATGAACAAGCCTAGTGTCTCAATCACCACAAGTAAGTAATGTCACAAGATGTATGATCATTAAATATACAATAATAAGGCGTCCCAAATATTACATATTCAGCTGATCATGAAGCTAGTCGTTACAAAATGTTAGGACTAGCAAGAGTTTAGTCATACATGATCAACCCTAGGATTTGTCAATCATGTTTACAGCCCGTAGGCAGACAGTAAGTAAAAGTGCTCCGAGCTAACAGGTGCTCGTCGGCTAAACACCTCAAAAGAATAATTTTTACAATAGAGTGAGCGAAACAAAATAGAAAACCCACTCTTGGCCCGGATTCCGTCTAGTGTTCACCATTGGGCTGGAAGCTGGGTAGATCCTCGGGAGCTGCTCCGAAATCTGGCCACACAAAACCAGCTGGGTCAACCCCAGAAAGAGCAAGTGCCACAAGGGGGCCACGAAATAAGAACAAAAGCCAGCATTCCGTACAGAAAATCTAATATTAAAACTAAAATTACGAAAACATGTCAGGATGATATACGACGAGATAACCATGGAACTATTCCGATAGCCAGGTTACAACCCGTAAACCAAACAAGGACCGAGGTTGTAACCCTTCATCTGAACAGAGCTTGGTTTTCCACCATTTATCGGCAAGATAAGTAATGCAAGTAATCAAGACAGGAAGCAATCTTGCATGGGATCAAGAAATGACTAGACTGGTTGTACCTCATTCAATCAATCATGGCCAAACAGATCCTACGGCTTACTACTTTAACTAACTAGGGTTATCACAGGCCTAATTACTAACAAGATGCAGTGAGATTGTTCCACAGCCACAAGCCCTGCAGACCATCCAGGTTACCCAGGACGAAAGATTAGGGTTAAATTCAGGTGGGTACATCGTCCAGGAGACACATGTACCCTTAGGTGACTTAGAGGGTGCAACACCTGACAGTGTGCTGGAAATGCGCCCTACTCGACGGCAGGCTACAAATCCCTGAAGCGCCCAGGTAACGGAATTGCCTGTAGCTATATCATCTCTTCATGACTACTGTGTTATTCTAGTTATTAGCCTTAATCCATTTTAGTAGATACTCCTGACCGTGGTACTCAGGAGTCCCATCCTAGACATGATGCAAGACAGGACAAGTGGATTTAACAAGCAAGCAAAAAAGAACCACCCACGGTGTCAAGACAGGTTAAGTAACAGCATTAAAATAAATCATGTCAGGGTACTTGTCAGGAGTGCACCACGACGGCCACTATCATGTCAGGTTGGTCATGTCAGGAGTGCACCACTACGGGTCACTGTCGTGTTATGCTAGTTTTTTGCCATACCAGGCCATGTACAATAGTCATTCCAAACATATTAAGTAAAATCAAGTTCATGACAAAAGGCATAAGGATATAAAATGGGCATAAAATATCTAATAAAATATCAATAAACAGGACCATAGAAAAGCCAAGCTTAAAGAAATAAAACCAAAACTCCAAGGGTCAAGGGTTAAACAAGGGGTCAGGGGAGCAGCGTACAAAAAGTCACGCACGCTCAAGGGAGCAGCTGCGTGAAAAGTCACACACGCTCAAGGAAGCAGCTGCGTGAAAAGTCACGCACGCTCAAGGGAACAGTGTGCGTGAAAAGTCACGCACGCTCAAGGGAGCAGCTGCGTGAAGAGTCACGCACGCTCAAGGGAGCAGCTGTGTGAAAATTCACGTACGCTCAAGGGAGCAGCTGCGTGAAAAGTCACGCACGCTCAAGGGAACAGTGTGCGTGAAAAGTCACGCACGCTCAAGGGAACAGTGTGCGTGAAAAGTCACGCACGCTCAAGGGAACAGTGTGCGTGAAAAGTCACGCATGCTCAAGGGAGCAGCTGCGTGAAAAGTCACGCACGCTCAAGGGAACAGTGTGCGTGAAAAGTCACGCACGCTCAAGGAAACAGTGTGCGTGAAAAGTCACGCACGCTCAAGGGAGCACGCTTCCAACAGGGAGCGTACCCAAGTCTGCGTACGCAGTGCTAAAGAGCGCACGTAGCTCAGTGTGCGTGAGCTAAGAAGCTCTGCACACTGCTCACTGTCTTCTCCAAACAGCAAGAACACCATGGCTGAACCCAAAGCTTCAAAGCATCATAACTTGGCCATCCGAACTCCAAATCCAGATTTCTAAAGTTCCAACTTGGGTGAAATTAAACTCTCTTCCACACAGAAATATCAGAACCCACAAAACTCCAACCGAAATAGATCAAAACATGCAAAATTCGAAAATAGGAAGACTTAGATCTAGAACAATGGAGACTCCAAATCACAAAATGCCAAGAACTAATGTTGATCACCATGTCCTAGTCTAGCAAATGGATAAAAAAAATATGGTTCTCATGTGGTGGCAAGATGCACTTGCCTAATGGTTGGGGAGTTGTGTGGAGGAAGAAGAAGAAGAAGAAATTAATGGTGGTTATGAAGAGAGAGAAGAGGTTCGTAGAATTATAAAGAGGGTGTTGTGGTGTGTTTGAGGGTGGAGCTTAGGGCTAAGGTGTTCCAACACATAAACCAAACCAAACCGATTCCAAACCAATTAAAATCGAGCCAAGCCTAAAATCCAAAATACGAGAAATACCGAAATTCCACAAGTCGAGAAAAATAAAAATACATGCCAAAATCCAGATACGAGTATAAATACGAAATATGGGAAATACAGGAAATGAGGGTGACATGTTGTACTACAAAGAGAACAATGATAAAGATAAATGTATTTTCTGTCATGAGGACCGGTACAAGTCCATTCGGGGTGAAGGAAAATCAACTGTACGAGCAAGGTTGCGCCCCTATAAATACATATAATTTTTGCCGATCACAAAGAGGCAATAGAGAATGTATATGTCCTCGAATACATGATATGGCATAGTAAAAAGCGAAAGATGGATGAAGGAGAATTATCTCATCCATCTGATGGAGTGGCATGGAAGTATTTTGATCGATGTCATCCTGGATTTGCTGTAGAGCCTAGGAATATTCGGATGGCTTTATGTTCTGATGGATTCACTCCTTTCGGACATGTAACGCCCCAGTCCCAAAAATACGTATAGGACTAGGCTACGTATATATGCCAGCTATGTATCGAGAGGACTCCAGCCCAGCTCGAATACGTATAAGCTGTATGGACTATGTCATTATGTCTAATCAAGGCAAGTCAAAACTAATCTCAATCCACAATAAATAATAAAATATTAAGAATGAACAATATGGTTCGTGGTTTGCAGCCCACTAGCATACATGTCTGAATAGACTCGAAAGAAATACGAGTCTAATAAAGTAGACTAATAAGCATAATATGGCAAAATAAGAAAATGCGGCCCGAGAGAATAATATAATGAAATCATGCACCAACGATACCTGAATCCTGCAGACGCAAAGCATAACCATCCATCGATTCTACTAGCTTGGCTGTAACCTGGAGGGATCACCAGGTCCTCAGAGGACTAGCAAGATACATAATATACAAGCCAAAAAGTAACAATACAAGTATGCAGAGAAGTAAAAAATAATGAAAGAAATCAACCGAGTCAGAATAACTAAGATACCAAGATCTAAGACACAATGATCCTAAGACACTGACATGCCATACTATTCATGGCTAATAGGTCAAATCTATAGACTATAGGCAAGGCAAGCACTCCTAATCTATAGTGTTATCGCAGTCAAGGCAAGCACTCCAATCGAGACGGTAGCCATTCCTAGTAATATAATCCCATAGACCGTAGTCAAAGTAAGCACTTCCAATCTATAGAATGTCAAAGTCAAGTCCTACTCAAGTCATGTCAAGTCAGGTTAAGTCAAATCACGAGAGTCGGTATTGTAGGACTAGACGACTCTATCACAAAATACGAGTGATTACGAAGGCAATATAACACACACTAGATGCATATCAAGAATGTAAATTTACGCTAACAAGATAAGTAGAACTGAAATAAGGTAAGTAACTACAACTCAAGATAAAATAATTATGAATATTATGGGATAAAGAACACTATGGAATTAAAGAACATGCATATAAAAGGTACTGTACGATTTGGCAAGGTATACTTGCCTGATGTAGGAAAAAATCCTACAATCAAATAGCCTCAAAACCTGAACTCCCACAAACACCTCCGGATGCTAAAACAGACATTGTAGTGCCCCGTCCCGCTTAGTCAATCGGAGGAATTGAAACACCAACGGCATTCGGACTTAGCCTTGCAACGGCTACTCGAAGACATCGCTCGGTCGAGGCGACCGCTCGCTCAGGTAGGGTAGTTTCGATGAACTCGCCTCATCTTAACCTTTACATAAAAAATTGCATGTTTTTAACTTGCACAAGTAGGCTTCATAATAAAAGAGACGCATCTACATAGATAAGGGAATAATTTCGACGGGTCGAATTGAGTTAGAAATATGGAAAGGTCCAAAGGTCGGCATAGAGTTGGTGTACGGCGTGCTGTAAAAATGACACTCGATCCTTCGTTCCGTGGCTTGGGAGAAAAGAAGTTGGTATTCGCCACAAAGCTAAGAGTTAGCCAAATTCATAGGCGTCACCCATACAACTGCTTCATAAAGCATGTACGATCTCATTGCCCAAGGCGTGGCATAGCCTCTACTCGCCCGACGGGTTAAGTTGTATTGCACAACTTGTGGCATAAGTCTAGGCACCCCAAATAACATGGTTGTTCAAAGTCGAACGCGTGCACGGGACGTTCCTATGACTCAAGGCTTGACGCAGCCTTTGCTCATCAAGTTGTTGCAAAGTAAGATAGGCAAGTTATGTTAAACTATCAGGAGTAGTGGCAAGCACGGTCCTATAAGTTCTACGGCTAGGTATAACCACATAGTCTCACGATCATAAGGCCCCTCATATGGAGTATGACTTGGGCGGTGGTGTCATATAGAGTCTCAAGTTGGTTTAAGACGTGATGTCATGGACTTAGTATTTTAAGGCACGAGCCACGGTTGATTCGTTGAGTTTGGAAAATGTTGTAAATAGTTGTTCTTGAGTTGAGTGAAATAATAGGAAAAGAAAGAAAAATGCTCACGACTGGGTCGTCGAGGCAAGAAAGAATAATGCTCGCGATTGGGTCGTCGAGGCAAGGTCTTAGATGTGAGAAGTATTGAACTTAGCCCTGAAAGAGATGGTAATACTAGAAGTTGATTGACTGGGTGAGACGTTAGTTCGAGTCGAGTCTTGCATGGTCATTGGACAATTTGTACAAGGTAAAATAAACTGTTTCTCGAACGGCAACCCAGACGGCCCACGGGAACCGTTATGATAGTAGACATTCGTAGCTGTGCTGGATGACCGCACGGGTTAGCGGGGACTTGCAGCGGAGCTCGCTACTCGCGCTGGCAAGGGGCATCTTTCTAATCAAAAGTTACAAAAGGAGTCTATTATAGCGCTAGGCGCTAGTGACTAATTCAGATAGATGAGTCGGCATGGGCGACGATCCGTGTGTATACCTTTGGATTGAGTCGAATATTATGTTTACTATATTAATGAGTCGAGTCGAATGCGTACACGATTAAAAGACAATGTTTGGGCCTAAGAATTGGCTGCAAACGAAGACACCGTACTTCGGTACGAGATGTAGCGTCGAGTCTTGAGTTGTCGTATATTAGTTGCATAAGTTGTTTTGAGTTGTCTTGAGTTTAAGTCAGAAAACGTCGCAAGGCAAAGTCGGTCGAGTGATGCTTAACCCACAAGTCTTGATTGGGTCAGTTGGTGATCAAAGTAGCAAGGGCCGCGAGGCGGCGATATGGTTAAGTCACACATGAGTTGCGAGGCACGACATAAAGGATTTATAACACGGTCACATGGAAATGGAGTCTCATCGAGTAGTTGCGTCATTGATTTTGGGCCGTAAGGCAAACACGACTTGATAGGTTAACGTTGATGTTGCAAGCACGGGATGGTCTAGAGACACAAAATAGGCTAAGATATCGGTCCTAAAAATAATCCTAAGACAAGACTAGAAAGACAATTGATAAGAAGGAACTATGTTGCACAAAGTAAATCAAATGTGTCGGTTTTGTATGGGTGGACGAGGAGCTCATTCCACCAGTACAGTTGAGTTCTGACACCCACATAGTTTTCATGTACAGGCGCAGTTAGAAGCTCGTGGCGCGGAGCTTGCTTGGATGCGTCGAGGCACGCAGTTCCTTAGCGATTCGAAGCATGCGGCCGCATGGAGTCAAGACTTATATGGGACATAATGTATGAGCATCGCCTTCTGAAGCATCCGCTGGTTCAAGACATGTATTGAGAGATAAGAGGGAGCTGAGTGACTTATAAATGTGAGATGAGTTGAACTTGAGTGCTTGTAATCTTGGCCTGGTGCCCCATTGTAACCTTTGTTTCAATATCAATAAAGATCATCTTTTGAGTAATTTGTGTTTCTTTAATGTCTCTGCTTGGAACTTCCGTGCGACGACCCTGTCGCAGCCGCTAAAATCGGTCGTTATGGAACCCGTCTTGCACAAGCGCAATCTAGGCTCGTACGGCATCACGCCTTTGCGAATACGATCGCTCCTACGGAAACGGGGCATGACATAAAGGTATCAGAGCACGGCTTTACATCCTTGGACTATCGATTGAATTCTTTAACTCTATTGTTTTCGTAAAACTCTGAATTATTGCTTCCGTAAGTTGTTATCGTTGGTGCGCTCACTCTCAAATGTCCCACGGGATGTCCATACAATAAGTCTATCTATTTTGCAAAACGTAGAAGAATAGTTTTTGACAAAATAAAAAGATGGTTTGCGTAAGCACGGTTAGCTAAGTCAGGCTGGGCATATACACCAAAGTTGCGTCGACCTTAGAAAAGTCGAGTGCAGAAATTGAATAGTATCGAGCAAGAATGAGTTGGACTCGATTAAGTAAATGAGATGACTATCGATAGGGGTACTATCGAGCGACAATAACGTCGGTACGATATAGATGAGCGTGCTTGGATTTTGAGGATTCGTTCGGACGAAAATTCGAAGGAAAAGTTATGAATCGAATGATTGAGGATTTGTTGAATGACTTCATCCCTGAGTGGTGTATGCGATAGCCTCAGGAATGTCGATCGATCAATTGAGGATGCGGGGTGTTGATGAGTTTATCAGCAAGCGTCGCACGTATGCAAAGCCGTAAATTGAGTATCGTTGAATAAGTTTTGGTCTCGAAGTTTGATTAGTTGATTAAAACAACTTAGAAATTGACGCACACGGAACGTGTACGGAATTGAGAATTGTGTGAGTATGAAACACAAAAATGATTGAGTAGGTGAAAATGAATCAAGGAAAAGTTAGGGTGTACGAATGGATGACTTGATCGAGGAAATTGATACATATCGTATACGAAAAGTTAACACGACAGGTAGATAGCGTGCATGAAAGGTTTGATTTTAAAGTTATGCTAATGACTCTAAGGATTGGATTGAATGTTGCTCGATGATTTGAATTAGCAAAAGGATGATGCAAATTGAAAAAATATGTTGGTCGATGAATTAAGATAGAGGGATGAACGATACGCAAATTTGGGTTCAAAAAAATTAATGTTGTGAATGATTCGAGGGATAACAATCGAACTTGAATTTGAATGTCGAGGAGATTATCCAGTCGGACGATAGCATCATTCGCACGACTCAAAATTGGTTGCAACGGAAGATCGACGGGTTACGCATATCGTCGATGGTATTGAGGCGTATCAAAGATCGATATACGATAACTCGGGGGTACTCTGACTCGGCGAATGACGATCGTGCAAGTGTTATTGTTCGGTTGGATGCTATACTTAGGATTTTGATTGAGGTGAATGTTGGTTGAAAATAATTGTCTTGATGGTTACGCGGATAACCATAGCGTCGATATTCTTGTCTTGCACGAGTGCAACTCCAGCCTCGCACATGCATTGTGTCAGATTTAGGAAGATCGTTCCGCCTGAGCGTTGACATGGTGATTCATGTCGCGGGAATGATCGAACTCAAAAAATTAAGACGCGATAATTTTGATTGTCTTGACTTGTTGGTTGATCGGATGGATTTCCTAGAACTGAGTTTTCCGTATGTGCGACGAGAGTAAGTTACCTATGTTGAGATATAGTTGTTCGAGGAAAAAGGTAACCATAGCACGAGCGTGGCTCGAGTTGAAGGAACGCATAGAAGAAATGTGTGCGAGAAACGTAGGATGTTGAGTCGAGTTATAAGTCGATAAGTGTACTCAGTTAGTTTCGAAAATGAAACTTTTTCTGAGTGGTGTATGATATAGTGCCCTGTCCCACTCAGTCAATCGGACGAATCGAAATGCCAACGGTATTCAGACTTAGCCTTGCAACGGCTACTCGAAGACATTGTTCGGTCCAGTCGACCGCTCGCTCAGGTGGGGTAGTTTCGGTGAACTCTTCTCATCTTAACCTTCACATAATAAATCGCATGTTTTCAATTTGCACAAGTAGGCTTGATAATAAAAGAGACGAATCTACATAAATAAGGAAACAATCTCGACGGGTCGAATTGAGTTAGAAATATGGAAAGGTCCAACGGTCGGCTTAGAGTTGGTGCACGGCGTGCTTTGAAAATGACACTCGATCCTTCGTCTCGTGGCTTGGGAGAAGAAAAGTTGGTATTCACCGCAAAGCTAAGAGTTAGCCAAATTCATAGGCGTCACCCGCACAACTGCTTCATAAAGCATGTACGATCTCATCACCCAAGGCGTGGCATAGCCTCTGCTCGCCCGACGGGTTAAGTTGTATTACACGGCTTGTGGGATAAGTCTAGGCACCCTAAATAAATTGGTTGTTCAAAGTCGAACGCGTGCACGGCACGTTCCTACGACGCAAGTCTTGACGCAACCTTTGCTCGTCAAGTTGTTGCAAAGTAAGATAGACAAGTTATGTTAAACTATCAGGAGTAGTGGCAAGCACGGTCCTATGAGTTCTACAGCTGGGTATAACCACATAGTCTCACGATCGTAAGTCCCATCATATGGAGTATGACTTGGGCGGTGGTGTTACATAGAGTTTCAAGTTGGTTTAAGACGTGATGTCACGGACTTAGTATTTTAAGGCACGGACTACGGTTGATTCATTGAGTTTGGAAAGTGTTGCAAATAGTTGTTCTTGAGTAGAGTGAAATGATAGGGCAAGAAAGAAGAATGCTCGTGACTGGGTCATCGAAGCAAGAAAGAAGAATGCTCGCGACTGGGTCGTCGAGGCAAGGTCTCAGATGTGAGAAGTATTGAACTTAGCCCTGAAAGATATGGTAACACTAGATGTAGATTGACCGGGTGAGCTCAGTTCGAATCGAGTCTTGCATGGTCATTGGACAACTTGTACAAGGTAAAATAAATTATTTCTCGAACGGCGACCCAGGCGGTCCATGGGAACCGTTGTGATGGTTGACATTCGTTGCTATGTTGGATGACCGCACGGGTTAGCGGGGACTTGCAGCGGAGCTTACTACTCACGCTGGCAAGGGGCATCCGTCTAATCAAAAGCAACAAAAGGAGTCCATTATAGTGCTGGGCGCTAGTGACTAGTTCATATAGATGAGTCGACATGGGCGGTGATCCGCGTGTATGCCTTTGGATTGAGTCGAGTATTGTGTTCACTCTATTAATGAGTCGAGTCGAATACGTACATGATCAAAAGATAATGTTTGGACCTAAGAATTGGCTGCAAACAAAGACACCGTGCTTCGGCACGAGATGTAGCATCGAGTCTTGAGTTATCGGCATATAAGTTGCATAAATTGGTTTGAGTTGTCTTGAGTTCAAGTCAGAAAATGCCGCAAGGCAAAGTCGGTCGAGTGACGCTTAACCCACAAGTCTTGATTGGGTCAGTTGGTGATCAAAGTAGCAAGGACCGTGAGGCGGCGATATGGTTAAGGCACATATGAGTTGCGAGGCACGACATAAAGGATTTATAGCACGGTCACATGGAAATAGAGTCTCACCGAGTAGTTGCGTCATTGATTTTGGGCCGTAAGGCAAACATGACTTGATAGGTTAACGTTGATGTTGCAAGCACGGGATGGACTAGAGACATAAAATAGGCCAAGGCGTAGGTCCTAAAAATAATCCTAAGACAAGACTAGAAAGACAATTGATAAGAAGGGACTATGTTGCACAAAGTAAATCAAACGTGTCGGTTTTGTATGGGTGGGCGAGGAGCTCATTCTATCAGTACAGTTGAGTACTGACACCCACATAGTTTTTACGTGCAGGCGCAAGTAGAAGCTCGTGGCGCGGAGCTCGCTTGGATGCGTCGAGGCACGGAGTTCCTTGGCGATTCGAAGCGTACGGTCGCATGGAGTCAAGACTTATATGGGACATAATATATGGGCATCTTCTTCTAAAGCATCCGCTGGTTCAAGACATGTATTGAGAGATGAGAGAGAGCTGAGCGACTTGTAAATATGAGATGAGTTGAACTTGAGTGATTGTAATCTTGGTCTGGCGCCCCATTGTAACCTTTGTTTCAATATCAATAAAGATCATCTTTTGAGTAATTTGTATTTCATTCTAATTTTCTGCTGCTATTATTCAATGTCTATGCTTGGGACTTCTGTATGACGACCCGTCGTAGTCGCTGAAATCGGCCGTTATGGAACCCGCCTTGCACGAGCGCAATCTAGGCTTGTGCGGCATCACGTCTTAGTGAAGACGATCGCTCCTACGGGAGCGGGGCATGACAGACATTACCAATATTTCTAGAATAAACAAAATAGCTAGAAAAGCCTACCCATAAGTCCAATTCTGGACAGAAGGGTAAAACGATAATTTTGGATCAAAAAAGTATCCGCCGTTGGACCCGCTTCGCACCGAAAAGTATGCCAGAGTCTATGGTTTCTAAAGTCATCAAACTACATGTCTAAGAATTTGTTTTGACGAGACGAACCCAACTGTATGTCCAAAGTTGGATTCCTGTGGGTTGTGCACAAATTCGCACGTTGAGTCGAGTCGTAGGGCCCGCAAAACGGTAATCTGGTCAACTGTTTCAGAATCGGTCCAAACTTGGCATACAGGACCCAAAAAAATAATACGATCCTGCTGACGCAAGTTTTGTCTCGATTTGACGAACGTGCACAAAGTAATTGGAGTATTTCGAAAAGGCCGATCAGGTAAATTTTGACGGATACGCATCAAATTCATCGCGCACACGCAACAAATTTAAATTCCGTCAAAGCCTACACGTCCACGAAGTTGATACGCACCTTTCGATGCTTTTAGTTCGCGACCACGTCGCCCGGCTTGGCGGGGCGCACGTCGTATCGAAAGAATTTTAAGTTTTTGAAAATAGTTTTTCTAATTTTTTCTTAATATTCAAACTGATTTATTTAGGTATATATTTAACTAGAATTAAAACTAATAATAGGGTTTTAGTACTGTTTATGTTGTCTATAAATCTATTTAAATAGAATTTTAAATCCTCTATAGATTTCTAGAAATCTGCCTTCCAAAACTAGTTCTTGGAATCGAATTTCTGTTTGGTTCGGAACAGTTTTTCGATATATTTGCAAAGATTTTATGGACAATATAACGTGATTCATTGAAAACTACTTGAAGGGACTGAAATAGGTTAGGGTTGTGTACATACCAGAGAAAACGTTTCGAAGAATGGTTGATTGGGTAGATGGGATTTGTTCTGCGAAATTGCATGGTCGCAACTGCTACTTCTGTTACTGTTGAGCGCTGCTGCTGTTCGCGCGGCCTCCGGCGCCCCCGGCCTGCCGACGGCGAATCGCGGCGGTGTGTGTGGGGTCGAAGATGGTCGTACAGGGGTGTCGAGGTTACACTAGGTTTAAGGTTGGTTAGGGTTTTTGAGATTCCTTTTTCTCTCGACCGCGAAGTTATATATAGCTGCTGCTATACACAGGGGTGAGCCGGGCTTCCTATGGAAGAATATCTCGCGAGATTTTCTTTACCTCGCGAGATATTGACTATATTTACTTTATCTAGTTTATCTATTTATATATGTTGTGTCCATATATGTATTTACATACATATAAAATACCTAAAAAACTTATTAATACTTTTTCTAATATAGGGCTTATACTTAAAGAAGTCATGTACATGAAATAAATATTTACTTCCCAAGGAGCACAAAATAAACAAATGATGTATGTATATATATATATATATATATATATATATATATATATATATATATATATATATATATATATATATATATATATATATATATATATATATATATATTATATATATATATATATATATATATATATATATTAACAATATCAATAATAATAACAATAATAAGGATACCCAAATAAGAAAAAACCAATAATAGGTGTACGTACAAATATATGTATAGTCTAAAACCCCAAAAATATACAAGGACATCCAAGAAAGTTATTTAGCATACTTTTTAAATAAATATTGTTTGAATATCACATAATATTCATATCTATATTCTATATATAATAATTACTTAGAAAATATATTTAGTAGAGCATTTAAGATAAAATACGACATACATACATAAAATATATACTCGAACGTCTTTGGACACATCGCATGATTACATGGGCTTTGTTTGGTTTGTGTCTAGTTTTTCTAGTTTAGTAAAATAGGGTCTCCTAAAGAGTCAATAATCTAATTAATAAATAATTAAATTGTCTATTGGGTTTAAGTCGCAACTTTGACTGGTTTTCCTATTTGGGATACACATATAGCTCAACCTTCCCTACCATGGCCAAAACACTAGTCAAAGCACACTACTACCCTAGTCGTGCCAAAATTCGTAGTCGCTATGCATCTTAGAACTTAACCATGACTAAGGCCATATCTATATAAAATATTAGGCTATTACAAATATAATCATATATATATATATATATACAAAATTGTATATAAATCTATTTGGATGTATAACATCCCAAAATAAATGGCAAAATAATTATACTATGCCATGGCAACCTACCATGGCTCTATAAGTGGGGTTGGCTAGGTTAGGATCCAAATATATTTTCTAGTCAAGTCGAACTCGAAAAGTCAACTAATGAGTCTCTTGTGCCATTCGCAATTAAATAGTACATAGAAACTCAATTGAGTGGCACACCCTTAACATGTGCGTCGTAGGCTCAAAATGGGTCAAAATCATATATTGGGTCAAATAATTTTGATCTATTTCGAGTCCCGAACTCATGTTAGGAGTTAGGTATAGAATTACCGTAAACGGTCAAATGGCCTAATTTGATCCGAAGTTGCGCGGAGTTAAAAGAATGCTAGGGGACAAGTTTGTATGAGACATAATATATCAAGTTGAAGGTCATCATGTCTACTATAAAACTCATGAAGGACGTTTCAAGAGATGGGCATGTCTTGTGCTCCAAAAATCAAAGACACGGAAAAGTACATATAAAATCCTAATTAAATACACAATATAACCTAAAAATTAGAAATACTATAAAATTAAATAAAAAATAATTGCCAAAAATCTGGGTCCTCACAGGACAGTCGGGGGCTCAGTACTCTTGTTGGCCGGTGATTTTGACCCCTTACAATCTATCACCGTGGATGTGCATGAAGACTCCTTATATGTGCTTGACACTTATCATACTCGGTCCAAAAAAATCTAAAGAAGAACATCGATATCTACTTGCAGCCATTGGTGGACGAGTTGAAACAATTGTGGCAGTTCGGCATTCAGACGTATGATATATCGATGGAGCAGAACTTTCAGATAGGAGCAATGTTGATGTGGACCATCAATGATTTTCCAGCATACGAAATGTTATCTGGGTGGAGTACTCATGGTATTATGTCTTTTCCGATATGTATAGAAAGAGTAAGGCATTTCGCCTTCAGAATGGAGGAAAAGCTTATTTTTTGGATTCCCATCGTCAATTCCTTCCTATGTCGCATCCATAAAGAAGGAACAGGGACACCTTTAGAGTTGCTAAATAGGAACAAACTCCTCTCCCGTTGAGATTGATTGGAGATATCGTTTGAGTAGAGGTAGAGGATTTGCCGACTGTAAAGGAAGATCCGAGTTTGGGCCATCACTTAGAAGGATTCAGACATAGCAATAATTGGACGAAGGGGAGTATCTTTTGGGACAATCTCATAAGACACAATCTTGATATCATGTATTTTGAGAAAAATGTATTCGACAACATCTTCAATACAGTGATGGATATCAAAGAAAAAACGAAAGACAATCCTAAAGCAAGAAAGGACTTAGAAATTATTTGCAGGTGTCCAGAGTTGCATCTAACACGAAGATCCAATGGTAACTGGGTCAAGCCCTCAGCACCATTTATACTGAGTAGGGATGCTAAATTGATAATATGCAATTGGATTACAAAGTTGAGATTCCCTGAGGGTTACGTGTCGAATCTGGCAAGAAGGGATGAAGAGTCATGATTGCCACGTGTTCATGGAGCATTTACTTCCTATCGCTCTTCGAGATATGTTGCCTTCTCAAGTATCGGGTAAGCTAGCCGAGTTATCTATATTCTTTAGAGATTTGTGTTCAAATACGTTGACGGTACAACATATGTTTGAACCTGAGAAGAAGATTGTATTGACATTGTGCAAGTTATAAAAGGTGTTTCCTCCCAGCTTTTTGATAGTATGGAACATTTGCCGATTCATCTTGCATACGAAGCACGTATCGGTGCTCCCGTCCATTATCGATGGATGTATCCATTTGAGAGGTATAAAATATTTAATTATCGGTTACTAATAATTATTTTATTCAAACAGATCTAATATTGAATATATTATTTATAGATATCTACATCACCTAAAGAAGTAGGTGGGCAATAAGGCCCATGTAGAAGCTTCGATATGCGAAGCATATATTATTGAGGAGGTCTCAAACTTCTGCTCAATCTACTTCGATACTCATGTCAGAACAAACTGGAATAGAGCATCAAGAAATGATAAAGGTGAGGTCGATAAACCGAATCATGGAATCCGTACTATCTTCAATGTTGGTGGCAAGCCTACAAGTGCTTCTAAGTTCGGTGGTTGGAGGACGACGAGTTTGAAGCCGCTCATCGGTATATCTGCCCAAATAGTGGTATAGAGGAGATGGAAGATATAGAGAAGTAAGAGACATAATTTTGCTATTTTATACTCCAATTTTGTGATATACTTGTAAAAATTTCTCTAACTTTTCTTTTTTTTATCATAGTATTTTTAGAGCTGAGATGAAAATAGAGAGACCTAGCATTGATGATGATGAACTTGATAGAGAGGTTGACAGAAAATTTTTGTCGTGGTTCCATAACTATGTAAGGATTATATCGTTTAACTATTCCAAATTCAACTGACCGACGAAAGGGCTTTTCTCCTAATGACGTTATGATATGTGATGTTTTAGGTTTTTTGTCCAGACACACAAATGGCCGACGAAAGCCTTCGAGTACTAGCTATCGGACCAAGCAAGAGGGCAAAATGTTGGGATGGATATACCATCAATGGCTTCAAATTCAGAACCACTGATAAGCCTATCAATCACTCATTTGTCGATGAGGAGGACAATTACAAAAGAATTCTGAAGTTTGTGTAAGGGGCTCAGTCTACGACGTCCATCCAGAATTTGACTATTACGGTGTTCTAAGAGATATTATAGAGCTGGATTACTCTTTTGATACCCAAATTGTGCTATTTAAATGTGATTGGTTTGACATAACCACCCAAGCAAGGATGGAGAATTGACAAACAGTTTGGATTTATTGATATAAAATACGAAAAAAGATATGTATGTTTCGAACCATTTGTATTTGTTAGTCAAACGGTCTAAGTGTAGTACACAAATTATCCTAGTCGATGATGTACTACTCGTGTTTGGTGGGCTGTATGCAAAACTAAAGCAAGAAATACATATAACATTGGAGATCAAGCATACCAGGAGGATGAGGTATGTAACGCCCAGACCCAAAATATATAGGACTAGGTACGTAGACATGCCAGCTGTATGTATACGAGATATACTCCAATATATGGAAATCTTGAATACAACATAAGTTGTATTATGAAAATAACAACAGATAGTCACAGGTAATAGCTATATCTCATCCATTGTAGAATATAAAGAAAATGGTATCTCATGAATCAAAGTAAATGTCAAAATATAGTTGTTGGCCGGGCGGAGACAAATCCACTACTGGAACTAGAATGAACTGAAAGGAAATAGAGTCCAACCTCCAAGATAAACAGAATATGGAAAAAAGATGACTAAATAGGCTCCTCGACCCAATAGGGGCAGCTGTGATCAAAAGGTACGACTCGCTCGAACGTGAAGGATGAGTCTAGACCAAAACCATACTCCTGCGAAAAGTCCTGCGCACCTATACCTGGAGAAATTGCTAGGTCCTCAGAGGGACGTAACAAGATACATAATATCATTCCATATAAACTAAATAAATACTGCTCAATAATAAGTCAATCAGATCATAACATGGTCCAATATCCACATTTGAATTAGCGTACCATCCCCACAACCAAAAAAGGACAGGAGATGGCACCCTAACCAACGATAAAGCATCTTTCCAAGACACGAATCCAATATATAGTATCCGGACCATAACAAGGTTCAGTACCTTCTCATCGGAGTAGTGGGCCATACATACAACCAAACAAGAAAAAGATGTGGCAAACTAGTCCACGATAAGTTACTGTTCCAAGCAACGATCAGATACAAGTACCCAAACCAAGAGTACTCATACCTAGTGGATAAGGGTAGCTTAACCTATCTAAGTGTATGCAGTTTTAAGAACATCCTCCAACGCATGGGCCCTGGCTAAAATGGGATCGGCATGGTCCCCCCTTGGGCACCAGAGGCCTATGAGAGCACAACGTTTCGTAGAACATCAGTGGCCGTCAGTATCCAGGGGTAATCTTACCCGCATCTCCGGCGGAGCTCACGGGTTACAAAAGGTAAAGTGCATAGTAGCCCATATGCTAAGGTATTGTCCTCCCTTGCCCAATGCCTAATATGTTGTATCTACAACATAGTGCCTCTATTAACTGCTAGGTCAAACTAATCATGCAAACTCTATTAGCGGTTAATCCTATCGCACGACTTATACGTACCGGCGGCCAGCCAGTCACGCATGTCCGAGTTTTATATACGACACAACAACATGGTACAAATATGTCAAGGTCTATGAATGCAATACACAAAGGATGGTCCCTTAAATCTAACTTCAATGTGTAAGAAAATAGTACATAGCAGGAAATAGAACTGAACAGTAAGATTCTATCAAATTATGCCATGTATCACAGTTTATTTTGCAGTAAGCAAATAATAAGTAAATGCATAAAATATGAGCAAAAATAAATAGACAGCAAATATCAAGGTATCTTGCCTGAGGGTGGTGCGAGATGTAACAAAATCCAACAGTCAGACGCGTCAGCACGAAAGTCAAAATCCACAAAGAGCTCCGGATGTTGAAACAAACATCACGAATGTGTTTGGTATAGAAGATATCTCTAAAAAATTCCTGTCCAAAAGTCCAACTCTGGAACAGGGGCAAAATCATAATTTTGGGTCAAAACGATGTCCACCGTTGTACCCGTTTTGCACCGAAATACGTACCAATATCCATGGTCTCTAAATTCGTCAAACTACATGTCTACGGATCCGGTTTGAGAAGATGAATCCAACCGTATGTCCAAAATTGGATTTCGGTGGGTCGTACATAATTTTGCACGTTGGACTGGGTTGCGGGCCCGCAAAGAAGGCATTTCGGTCGACCTTCTCCGATTCGGACCAAACTTGGCACATAGGACCAAAAAAATGACACGGTCTTGATGGCGCAAGTTTCGTCTTGATACGATGAATGTGCACAAAGTTATGGGTTAGTTTGCAAAGTATCGATACGGAGATATCTTGACGGATACGCCCTGATTTCATCGCGCACACGCCACGAAATCGAGTTCCGTCAGTGTCTACACGTCAACATCCATATGTGCCTTTCGAGCGTAAACTATGCGACCACGTCGCCCGGTTTGTCGGAGGGCACGCCGTATCGGCAATTTTTCCAAAAACTTCTTTTTTCAAAAACTATTTTTCTCTAACTTCGGGTTCGAAAATCTTTACATACAATTAATGAGAAATTAAAGTAAAAGAAGCGATTTGAAGTTCTATAGATGGTCTAAAGTATTGTTCAAAAATTTTCCAAAACTTTCTACTAGATTGGTCGAAAATCGTCTACAAACAGGGGTACATGCAATCGCAAATCTGTCAAGATGACAGTGGCTTTTTCATCGACTTTGCATCTATGTCACGGGCTGGGTTTTTTCTACAAAAGTCAAAATTATCTATTGGGGTTCTGAGAGGGTCATATAGGCCGTCTATAGGAATTTATAGATCAGAATATTGTTATGTATAATCGAAGAAAAGCAGAGGAGAACTTGGGTACCTGGCGGCCTCCAACAAAACAGAGACTTCTCCGTTTCCTGAGTTTTTCGGTGATCGCGGTGGTTTAGGGCGACGTGCAGGTGATGTAGTCGGTCGGGACTGCGCGTGGGAGGGAGAGGAAGACAGTGGGTTGAGGAGGTAGTTTACGTGAAGGATTTCGATAGGTTTTCTTGAAGGATCACCACTCGCGAATTCATATATGTTTATATACATATATTTACCAAATTTTGGGTGAATTTTCTCATCAAGTTTAGTTAGAATTTAGGTATGGATTTAAACATGGATTTAGGTTAGATGGAAGAGAATCTATTGGGGATTGGATAGGAAAAGATTTGGAGTGATTTGGTATAGATTTGAAGAAGTTTGGATGACTCTAAATCAAGAAAAAAATACTAAACAGTCGGGTTCCCCTGCTCTTTTGTTCGGGTTTGAGGGATGAACAGTGCTTACGTATTGTTCACTTTAGCCCCCTTTTTTTTATTTTTCTTTTTTTCATATAAAACCATATATATATATATATATATATATATATATATATATATATATATATATATATATATATGGAAGAGAATCTATCGGGGATTGGATAGGAAAAGATTTGGAGTGATTTGGTATAGGTTTGAAGAAGTTTGGATGACTCAAAATCAAGAAAAAAATACTAAACAGTCGGGTTCCCCTGCTCTTTTGATCGGGTTTGAGGGATGAACAGTGCTTACGGACTGTTCACTTTGGCCCCTTTTTTTTATTTTTCTTTTTTTTCATATAAAACCATATATATATATATATATATATATATATATATATATATATATATATATATATATATATATATATATATATATATATATATATTCTAATACACTCAAAAATTTAAGTAATTTTATAAAAAATTTCTAAATTCTCAAATCTCAAAATATAAAAATTTTATATATGGAATATTTTATATTCCTTACAATTATTTAAAACAGGAATTTATTTATAAAAGAAATCAATATATATTTTCATCAATATAATTCATGTAATTAAACCCTATATATATGACACATACATTAAAAATAATAATTCTAATAATAATGAAATACTCAAAAATATTTTAAAGATAGAATAACAACAAGAAATATTTAGAACCTTCGAAAGTAAAAAAATAGGTTTATATTTATTTAGTATAGATAGCCTCATTTAAAATAATTTAATTACAATAATAATAATTAATAATATTATTAATATCATTAATAACAATATAAACAACAACAACCACAATAATAGTAATAATAATAACAATAATAATAATAATAATAATAATAATAATAATAATAATAATAATAATAATAATAATAATAATAATAATAATAACAAAAACATGGTCTATTAAGCTTGGGTGAGTAACTACTACTATTACTATTATAAAACAAAAATTTTAAATCCTAAAAATAATAAATAAATAAATAAATGGACAAAGATAGCCATAATACGATTCAATAAATGTAAACAACTAGATATTCAAATAAAATAAATCTAGTGGCACATATTGCTAATATGCTAGTTAAGGCAGATGACTGCACTGGTCGTGTCATATTGTCTAGTCAGTGTGCATAACAAAATTTAAGCATGACTAAGACAATATTTATAAATAACAAAGTAATTCAAAATAAATTCTTTTTTTTATAAATAAATTCTTAAAAAACTTGGGGGTTTACATCCTATCCAACTTATAAAAATTTCGTCCTTGAAATTAAAACAAACTTAATATAAAAATAATGAGGCTGACTATGAAGGAAAAGTAAGTACATCAAATCATAAATCGGTTCCGAAAAGATAGAGATGGTAGTTATAGGAGGAATCCAAATTGACAACATATTCCACCAAATAGGGTATTTAATCTTGCATGGGTCATGGGTATTCAGCTCATTTAAGGGAATGGCTTGATGTTGCATGGTTAAGAATCAAAGGGGACGAAAATGGGCATCTATGGTTTGCTCTAAGGAAATTGTGTTATACATGTGGCATAGTTGAAATGGAGCACAAGATGGTGTATTTGAATGGGACATGTATGTCATGTGTGTAGAATGGCTTGTCTAGTTCATGAAGGTAAATTTTGTTGGAAGGAAACAGCTAGTGTTGTGCTCCAAACATCAAAGTCACGGTAAAGATATCAAAATGATACGAGTGGAAATAATTGTTATAACCTACTTGGTTTATTAACCCAATCGGAGAAAATGGGCCAAGTTTGAAATGGTATATGTAGAGATTAAAGGATTCACTCTCTTCTAGCATACGAGAGTTATCGACGGAGGTCCCAGATTCTATGATACGTTATGCAAGAATTTCTAACGACTAAGTCAAGAATTTCTATTTATAAGCTTGCTAAACTATGGTCATGATATTTTTAATGATGTCGAAGGTAGTGCTCATGCATGATAACTTAGCTAGCGAATTTATTGGTCTAATGCTAAGCCATGACTTAAATAATAAAAGGGTATAAGTAGAGAAATACCTGCTAGATCCCTAATCTCGGGATGGGAGTCTATCACAGGCATGGTAAATGCTTGCCCTTCCCTTGGCTACTCGGGACAATCTATAATCGTATGTTGTTCCGATCCGCACCTCAAGCATAAGGCGAGACGAATCCGACAACCCTCTCGAATGTGGCCCTTCTTTCCGTAGTAGTTGCAAGTGGCCTTCTGGTAGGGTGGGGGCCTCTGCTGGTTCAGTCCTGTAGGCCTCCTGACAGGTCCACCCGTATTTTCCCTATCTAGTGTAACTGTCGGTGTGGGGCATCTCTGTGCCTACTGTTCCTTACGAAGAAGCTTCTGGGTACGTGCTTCCTCCAAGACAGCTGCATGAGAGACTCGAGACTGTATACTAGTGAAAGTCTTGAGCTCTGGTGCAAGCCCCTAATAGAATCTCTTTGCCTTCTCCAGCTCTGTCGGGATCAATGCCTCACCAAATCTACTCAGGTTGTTGAACTCTGTGTCGTACTCATCTACCGACATGTTCTTTTGCTTCAGATGAAAGAACTGGTCGTAGAGAGCGTCTCGAACATGGATAGAGAAAAATCTCTCATAGAAGAGGTCGTAGAACTCCTTCCATGTGGTCCCAATGCCCAATCGTCTTTCTTCAGCCTTCGGCCAGTGATGAGCATTGTATTTTAAGGGTAAGTCCACTGCTGTCACCCAATCATGTGCTGGCAATTGGGATGCCTTCAGAAACTTCTCCGTACTGATAAGCCATGCGAAAACCTCTAGCGGACTCTCAGTACCCTTAAAATTCTTAGGTCTCATGTCGATAAAGTCCTTAATGGAGCCTAGATAAGGTTGTGGAGCTAGTGATGGAGCTGGTACCAGGGCTGGTGGTGGAGGTCCAAATAGGTACACCATCATGCTCTGCCTCAATGGTTCTATTTGCTGCCACTGAGACTGTAGCATAGCATATATAAACTGGGTAGTCGGGTCCGCATCAGGCGAAAGTGGAGGCAGCTGGGGTCCGGGCTGCTGTAAAAACTGCTGAGGAAGTGGTGATGGTACATTCTCTCCTGGTGGCACTACAGTAGCCTGCCCAACCTGACTGACTGGGGGTACTTGGTCCTCCTGCTGTACCGTCGATGGGATCATGGTATTCTGCTGGTGTTCTAGATGATACGGGGTCACCGGGGTCATTGGAGGAACCTGTTCCCCTTGAGTAGTTTCATCACCAGCTGTGATGGCCAGGATAGAGGTGTGTCCATTTTGTAGATTTATATTGCTGACATGAAGATAAGAGCAATGTTAGAATGGATTCAAGTAAGTTACAAGTCAAGCAATTGAAAGAGAGTTTAATAAGGAAATCAAGGAATGTCAAACAACTTGTAGATGAGAAATAGAAGGCAGATATATTTGTCTAATAGGTTAAGCTAACCATATCTCAATCTACGTAGAATAGTCATACAAAAGGCAAACCAAATGCACTATGGTTGATCAGACCATAATACGCTTGTTCTGATAAGACAATGTATCAGTGGACGCCAAACATAAAACATATGTCCTGAACAAGCTCGACGAAAGAGTAAGCTCGCAAAACTAGGCTATAATAGCAACATTAGTCAATGTAGTCCAAATACAAATACGCGAGATAATGATGAAAGAAAATATAAATAGCTTAAGCTCCTTAAGAATCTAAGTCATGTTCGATGTTCATGCCTATACAGTCGTCCTACTGTCTTCTTGTCTAAGGCTTTGGTTAAAGTCAAAGGAATTTAGGTTGTGAGGCTTCCTACCCAACTTATAAGAGTTGAACTAGTAGTGTGATTGAACGGTAGAACAGGACTACCTAGTACGCATGAAAGAGGGATAAGGATTTACGAAAGAATAATTCAAGCAAGAAACAAATCAAGATAGGTAGTCACTACAAGAATAAGGGCTTTTCTTGACGGTGATTCCCCGTCAAGAAATGGGTACCTTGACGGTTGCAGATCCGTCAACTAGGCCGGAGTCAAGAAAAGTCCCCCCTTTTCTTGACGGTCCCTGACAGGGCTTTTCTTGACGGTTTTTTGTCGTCATTTTATGTAGTTTTCTTGACTGTTTTTAGCCGTCAAGATAGCTCCTTTTAGGAACTGTCAACATAGGCAAAAACTTTTCTTGACTCCGGCCTAGTTGACGGTCTTTAGCCGTCAATAAAAGTATTTGTTTTGACGGACAAAATCCGTCATGAAAAGCACTAATTCACGGCTATATTGTGCATCATGATATGAATTAAAGTTGACGTATGACAACCGTCAAGAGAAGCTATCCAGAGTACCATCAAGATAAGCATGCCAAAATTCTGTCAAGAATTATATAATATTAATCAACCACACATTATATCAATCCAGAAGCTGCACACATCAAATTACTATAAAACCCAAATTTCATATTAACAAACTGTATTGTTCATACAAGAAAAACTTCCAATACACATCCCACCACATGTATTCTTTACTTGTCCAACCACGACATAATCCGACCATAAATTACACATCCCACATCTGTTGTTTCCATACAACTTAATTACATCCAAACCACAAACAACCATCACTTGTAACAGCCACGAAACATAATCCACCAAAACTACAAAATGAAACCAAGAAAGTAGCAAACCATATCGGAGCACATCCCTCCATATCCACAGCTCCTATTCACAGCATGCATATCCACCCTTTATTTTTCAGCAAGTTCCTGAGAGAACAAGAACACAATGTATCAACTTACTATTACAGGATTATCAATACAACTCGAGACAACTTGAATCACTTAAAACTATAATTCACAAACATGTATAAATCATGTAAAGAATCTGAAGGCTAGCTAAATTGTCAATCATGTAAAGTTTCTCACTATAATTGAAACTATATATAACTCGAAACTGCAACAGAAAGATGCGATACTGAAACAACCAAGTATTGGTTCTCCTTTGACCAAACAGCACAGAAAGATCTGATCAATGTCACCCATGTTGCACAGAAAACTGGTGTCCCTATCGTGTCCGTACCTGTACTCGTAACCATATTCATGCATGTGTGACTACATTGTACCTATTTGAGAATCTACATACATTATACACTAATGTTACAACTTGTGAATACTTAAGCAAGGAAATTTGTCAGGTTTCTTTATCATGTCAATCTGAGATGAACCACCCTTAAATTATTATTCACAAATTTTACACAATATCTCAATTCCACAAAACTATTGAGAGTCAAGAGGGAGAAGTTTGCCTTTATAACAATCACTCGAAGAGTTTCAGACTCAAGATCCCACATTTTTGTTGGACACCTCATAACTCTCCAGAAACTTGCCAACATCCAGAGAAGCATATAAGCTTGTTTACAAAATTGATTATTTGACATCAATACTAGTTAATTTTGTATCAGATGACAGAATGAAAACATCAAATTGTATAGCAAAAAAAATTTCCCATAAAATTCTAAAATAAAGTCTAAGGAGGTTATAATATTAGTACTACAAGAATTGACGATTAGAGAAACAATTAGCATTTTTTAGTGGACAAAACAATGATAAATGAGGTTAGTATCATGGTTTAAAATATCGGCCGATACCGATCCGATACGGCCGATACCGATACAGTTTGGCATGTCCCGATCTAATGAGGTTAGTATCATGGTTTAAAGAGGTTATAATATTTAGTACTACCGATATCGCCGATACCAATATTCATAAGAATAGTCCGATACCGAGTCTGATTCCGATATCATGAAATATAGTTTCCAGATCGTTGCAATTTAGAAATACACCTTAAACTCGTTAAACTATAGACTCATTAAACAAAATAGCTAGTAGGCAAACAAATAGAAATAGAGTGCCATCATAAAACTCCATAATGAAAATATTTCTTCAAAATTGTTAAACTATAGATTCATTGTAGATAGTCTAAAATTACCTGCGATGATTTGTTAGTTAAGGAACTGTGAAACATGTTCCATCCACTCTGTACGAGCTTCATTAATTTCTTCAAAATTGTAGTCTTCCTTTTGATTATACTGTTTGTAAATAGGAAGAAAAATTGAAACTGTTACTATCATGATATATATATATATATATATATATATATATATATATATATATATATATATATATATATTCTAAATATACATGTCGATTTTAGAAAAATATCACATTTGGATTAAGTAAGGTTCGATCAGATGCGATCTCCTTCATAAATCTCATCACATAGTACCCACATTCCACAGAGCCGGCTTGTTGTGGCGCCTAATCATAGAAAATTAAGCAAAGTCCTTACAAACTTGTATTTATTTTTCATTTACATTTACATGAGAGAAATATATTGTACCTTAATTGTTATCCAGTTCAATTTAAACTTTTTGACTTGCTTTTCCATTTGAGCATGAAACATCCGAAGTCCACTATAAGCAAATTAAAGTGGATAATATTAATAGTCATTACTGAATCATCTAATTAGTACATTAACTGTAGTTGTGAAATTTCTAAAATATGGTACAAATATTGATGCATACCTTGTTACAATGTACTGAAGATCGTCTTGGACGTAACTCCTCAAAGAGTCCAAATAATATGCTTTCATTAGTGACAGGTCAATGACAACCAAAATCCAATAAAAACTGTAACACCATATACACCCAGATATATACAAGTTATCGAGTTAGTGAGAAATTGTAGAAGAAAAATAAGTAAGAAAATGTATTACCTAGGGTTGTATGGCAAGAAAACAAGTCGACTTCCTTTTCGAGATATCAAACTGTTACAAATATGTCGTACCCTTGCATCCCGCGTTCCAAGAACATCTTTCAAACCAGACACGGAGACTATTCTCGGATTAATGAAGCAAACATCCTCGACAAGGTTTACCTCCTTCAAATGAATGTACAACAACCTATATATGTAGTTTGCAGATTATTTAGATCAACTTATTAATGTAATAACAAAAATTTGAAAAGCAAAGTATTCAATTACCTTATGTATATTTTGACACAATTAGATGATAGGGCACGCATTTTAATAAAATTTTCAAAATCCTCCTCGAACAGAATTGCAACGGTTGCAGTATTAAAAAATTCGCCAGGAAGTGGTACCGAAATTACAGTTTTTTCAACGATCAAGCTTTGTACCAGTTTAGCAAAGCAATCCATTCCGGGAGGATTTTTGAATGACCTTAGAATTCTAGTGGAAGCCCTTGTTGGAGTTTTAACTTTAGTTGGCGTGTTCCTTTGCTCACTGGGAGCTTCCTTGTCCACCTTGGATGCCTAAAATATAACACATTTTCAGAGTAAAAATGTAGAAGACTTAAATAATATGATATTTATACAAGAGAGTTCTAAATAAATATTGACTACCTCTCTAATTAGAGTATCATGAAGAACTAAATCGGTTGGCCAAAGTATGTGATATCCAATAGCATCCTTAATCTTAGTTACAGGGATATCTTCAGGTGGAATAGGAAGCAACGCATCCTCGTCCAATACCAATTCGATGGACACAATAACATTGGGGGGCTTGTATTCCATAATGGTTCCTTTGGCAACAATATTGTCGATGGAACCCACAGCCAATTGGCAAGCTTCTACCTTTTTAAAAGAAAGCATATAGAAAATTGTATGTCCCTTTATTACTTCCATTTTACTAGGATTTCAAGAATAAAGAAACTGGCATATAGTACCTTTGTTTTACTCTTCGGGCTAGGTTTTGTTGCATCTACATCCATATCTTGATCAGTTTGGAAAGGAGATTTTTCACTTACAACCTTTTAAGAAAAGTAGATACTGGTATCAGAAAAGTAGATACCGATTCAAGTAGGTACAGAAAAGTCCAACTTTCCAGAAAAGTTCAAGTAAAAAAATACAAGTAGATAGTGTGCTCAAGTAGATAGTGTTCAGAAAAGTTCAAGTAGGCAGAGAAGTCCAACTTTCTAGAAATAAACAAATAGAAAGAAAAGTTGAAGACTGAAGTAGATAGTGTGTCTACTTTACACTAAAATTGAAAGAGAGGATGAAATAAACCTGATTCATCATCCTTGTCCTCTGCGAACCGTCGGAGGGATAACTCGGTGCATTAACGGTAGGGACTGGAGGAAATGGAAAGTTGGAACCGGTGTCGGATAATGGCGTAGCACAGAGACCATGTGAAAGTAAGCTGTTTATCATCCTATTTTTCTCTCAATCTCATCAAGCAACTTCTTTTTCTCCTCCTCCTAGGCAGTCGAAGTTTTAGGAGTGTTGAAAAAAGATCTTGGGGTGACATATTTCCCCATTGCCGTAACACGACCACCGTGCTCGGGCCTCTCCATTGCATATCCAAAAGCATCTATGTTTTGAGGAATCAACAACTGTCCAGAACTTATTTTCTTTTTCACTTCATCTTATAAAAAGAATGAATTTATTTAGCATCTTAATATGAAGTTGTGCAAGAAGAATGAAAATGAAATACAGTTAAGGCTTGCTTACAATTTTATCTACCATTGCTTGTGTGACTGGATCATAAACTATCGATGGACCATCACCTTCATTAGCATCTTCATTATCAACCCCTACTATTCTTTTTGTTGAACTTGTGCCTACATCCCGCTTTTGCTTCTTCCGAGCTAGCTTCCAAAATAGACAACGGTCTACTTGGCCCTCAGAATATGTACCATCTTTCTTCTATTATTTAGACAAAGTCATTATACAAAACTGTAACGTCCTAGAACCATAATACAGGAGAGCGGGGCCGTACATAGTCAGCTACGTATATTAAAGTGCAACCCACCTCACTATACGGTCACGGGTGTCAAGATATATGAGGGTTTAACTACAAGCCATCAGTCTCCTATGGTCATGAACAAGCCTATTGTCTCAATCTCAAGCAAGCAGTAACAGTTTACAAGATGTTAGAGCACCAAATATACAATAGTAAGGCGTCTCATACATTACATATTTGGATGATCATGAAGCTAGTCGTAAAAAATGTCAAGACTAACAAGAGTTTCAGTCATACATGATCAACCCTAGGATTTGCCAATCATGTTACAGTCCGTAGACAGACAGTAAATAAAGGTGCAATACGAGCTAACACGTGCTCGCCGGCTAAACGCCTCAAAAGAATATTTTTATAATAAAGTGGGAGAGCCAAAGATAAACCCACTCGTTGCCAGGGTTACGCCTGGTGGTCACCATCTGGCTGGAAGGTAGGTAGACCCTCTGGAGCTGCTCCGATATCTGGCCATACAAAACCAGCTGGGTCAGACCCCAGAAAGAGCAAGTACCACAAAGGAGCTTTCACTTAGGAACTAAAACCAGCATATCATAAATGAATATTAAAGATAATTATAAAAGAAACTGATAATAACAGGGACAACAACAGTGAATTGGGTACGAAGAAACCATTCAAGTAGCCAGGTCACAATCCTTAAACCAAACAAGGACCGAGGTTGCAACCCTTCACCAGAATAGAAACACGTCTCAAATACTGTTGGTAAAGTAAAACATGATGAGCTTGACATAGGGTAGAATATGATAATAAACAAAAAGAGGACACAGAACTGCTCCGAGAGCCAGGTTACAACCCTTAAACCAAACAAGGTTTGAGGTTGTAACCTTTTGCCTGAACAGAACTGGTCCCCTGATCATTATTGTTAAGGCAAGCATAAATAATCAGGACGATATATGATAAGATAACCATAGGAATATTCAGATAGCCAAGTTACAATCCTTAAACCAACAAGGACCGAGGTTGTAACCTTTCATCTGAACAGAACTGGTATCTCATCATTTATCGATAAGTAAGGCACAAGAAATTATTTCATGTTACAATCTTGTACAGGATCAGGACCAGGCTAAGATGGGCTAGACTCCACCCAATCAATCACGGCCAAGCAATGAGTACGGCTTGATACTTTAACTAACTAGGATTATCACAGGCCTAGTTACTAACAAAATACAATGAGATTATTCCAACAACCACAAGCCCTGCAGACCATCCAGGTTATCCAGACGCAATTAGGGGATTGAATTCATATGGGTACATCGTCCAAGAAATACATGTACCCTTAAGTAATTTGGTGGTTGCAACACATGTCAGTGTGCTGAAAATGTGCCCTACTGGATGGTAGGCTACAGATCCTAAGATAGGGCGCCCAGATAACGGGAATGCATGTAGCTGGAAAATCTCTCCATGACTACTGGATTTTCTAGTTATTAGTCTTAGTCAATTTCCGTAGGTACCCCTGACCGTGGCATTCAGGGGTCCCTGTCCTAGACATGATGTACGACAATACTGGTTTATTTGTACAAACACAATCGTCCACGATGTCCAAGCCATTTATTATATTCATGTCATGCATGCCGTCGCAACAGCTTTCAATAGTTACTATGGCGCGTACTTGTCACATCTTGCTATGTCATGCTATGTCATGCCATGTCATGTCATGCACCATTATTAGTTCGGTCATATCACTCAATCCGTGCTTGTCAATTCATGAATAGTACAAGGCATAAAAGACAATCGGGTACACAAGGACTCAAGGCTCTACGCGAGTAAGCCTCTACGCTAGGCCGAGGGCCTCAAACGTAAAACGGCTCTAAACTAGCAAGAGCAAGGGAGAGATAGCTCTACGCGAGTGAAGATGCACGTGGGTGGGGTTCTATGCTAGCCGGGTTATACGCAAGTGAAATTGCACGTGCGTAAGAATTTTACGCGAGTAGAATTCTACGCGCGCAAACACCCGACCGAAACTCTACGCATGCGAGAGTCTACTCGAGCCAAGTCTATGCGAGTGCGACTCTACGCGAGCGGAGGGTCCCGGCGTAGAGTTCGAATACGCTAGCACGCAATTACGTGTGCGTAAAAGGGGCATTGCGTAGGCACGTTAAGACGTGAGCGTAAAAAGGCTCACTAATACGCTGGCACGTAATGCGTGGGCGTAAAAGGGCTAAACACCACGCTAACACGTTAGAACGTGTGCGTAAAAAAAGGCTAAATAATACGCTGGCACGCAATACGTGGGCGTAAAAGGGCTAAACACTACGCTAACACGTTAAAACGTGTGCCTAAAACTCCGTCTTCTCCCCATGGCCAAGACAAGCATGCGTAAAAGCTCAGGAACTCGAGGAACTCCATCTCGGCCAAGACTTGGTGAAGTCCGGCCATATCAAAACTAAACTTGCGTAAAATCGAAATCCCTACTACATGCGACTCTCCAATTCGGAAACAACCAAGTTTAGAAGATCAAAACCAAGAAGATCAAAATACTAAAAACTTAGATCTACATGAAATAAGCCATGAAATTCGAAAATGCTATGTACTAAAGTGACTTAGAATCTTGTGAAGAAGAAAATAGAACAATAAAACTTGAGTTCCTCCATAAAGCAAGTTGCACTTGCCTAAACCTCCTGTTAGGTGGAAGAGAGTAATGGTGAGGAAAAAGAAGAGTAAATGAAAAGAAGAAATGAGGAGACAGAGAAAGAGTGGGCGGCTACTAAAGGAAGAGTGGGGGTAGGTAGGGTTGGTCCACATGAAAAACCAATCCAATCCGATCCAAGCAAACGAACCGAACCAAGCATTGAAATGCCTAAAATAAACCATACAATGAGACATGCCATGAATCAAAATACGTATACGTATACCAAAATACTTAATACGAACCATGGTCGTTACAACTCTATCCACCTTAAAAGAATTACGTCCTCAAAATTTTAATTAAGAGGCTAGAGTGGCAATGACAGGTTATACTAATCACAGGTAAGCTATACCAAGCAGTCTATCATGCAATCATTCATTCAAGCAAGGAATTGAAAGCATAAGACATAAGAAAGATATTATACCTTACGAGTCAAACAGGTCGGGATATCACGATCGGTTATCATCCTCATGCTCCCATGTTGACTCACCCAAAGAGTGATAACCCCAAGCAACACGGACTAAACTAATAGTCTTGTTCTTGAGTATCTTCTCTCTCCGGTCCAATATAGTCAAGGGCCTCTCCTCATACGAAAGGTTGGTACCAACAACCAATTCTGAATGATCCAGGATGTGGCTCGGGTTCGGGATATACCGTCGTAGTTGGAATACATGGAATACGTCATGCACCTCACGTAACGACGGGAGAAGAGCAAAACGATAGGACACATCTCCTACTCGCTCCAGAATATCAAACGGCCCTATATACCTAGGAATAAGCTTTCCCTGTATGCCGAAACGAATGACGCTACGGTTAGGCAAAATCTTTAGGAATACATGGTCGCCGACCGAGAATTCAAGGGGACGCCGATGAGAATCGGCCCAATGACGCTGGCGATCTTGGGCGACTCGAAGATGATCTCTGACTCGTCTGACCACCTCAACTGTCTGAGCAATCATTTTCGGACTGAGCATCTGCCTCTCTCCAATATCATCCCATGCTAGCGGGGATCTGCACTTTCTACCATATAGTGCCTCGAACGGTGCCATCTGAATACTGGCCTGGAAACTGTTGTTGTATGAGAACTCCACCAGGTGCAGGTGATCTTCCCATGAACCACCAAAGTTGAGTGTACAAGATCTCAACATATCTTCCAAGGTTCGTATGGTACGCTCTGACTGACCATCTGTCTGCGGATGATAAGCTGAGCTGAATTGGTGGTGAGTTCCCAAACTCTCTTGCAAACTATGCCAAAAGTACGACATAAATCTGGAATCTCTGTCCGAGGTGATACTAACTGGTATACCGTAAAATCTGACGATCTGCCTGAGGTATATCTCTGCTAGCTGAGCCGTCGACTGACCAACTGTGAACGAGAAAAAGTGAGCCACCTTCATGAACCTGTCTATAATAACCCAAATAGCATCTCTACCGGCCGGAGACCTAGGCAATCCAGTCACGAAATCCATGGTTATATGCTCCCACTTCCATTCTGGAATCGGCAAGGGATGAAGAAGTGCAGCCGATCTCTGATGTTCAGCTTTAACTTATTGGCAAACCAAACATCGAGAGACAAACCGGGCTATCTTCCTCTTTATGCCATTCTACCAAAAGTGCTGACGAATATCATGGTACATCTTCGTACCACCGGGATGAATCGAATACTGAGAACTGTGAGCCTCTGCCATGATCTCCTGTCTGATATCCCCACTGGGTACACAAAGACGCTTCCTATGTCGAAGTGTATCGTCCTCATGAATGCATAACTCTGGTCTTTGTCCTGCCTCACACTCTGCTCTGAGCCACTGAAGCTTGGAATCTGTTGACTGTGCCATCCGAATCCTCTCGACTATAGTAGACTGAACTTGCATACTGGCCATCAATGTCACACTGGTAGGAAGGACAACTTCTATACCCATCTTCTGAAGATCTGCTAACAACTCTGGCTGCGCTATTAGGAAATGAACTCTGGCTCTCCTGCTCAATGCGTCTGCAACGATGTTGGCCTTCCCAGGGTGATACTGCAGGTTGACATCATAATCCACAAGTAGCTCTAGCCATCTCCTCTGACGCATGTTAAGATCCTTCTGAGTGAAAACATACTTCAGGCTCTTGTGGTCGGTAAAAATCTTTACTTTATCTCCATACAAGTAGTACCTCCACAACTTAAGTAGAAACACTACTACTGCCAGCTCCAAGTCATGGGTTGGGTAATTCCTCTTATGATCACGAAGTTGACGTGACGCATAAGCTATTACCTTCCCATGCTGCATCAAAACACATTCCAAACCTCTGCCTGAAGCATCACAATACACTGAGAATCCCCTGCTTCCATCTGGAAGCGTGAGAATGGGAGCCATCATCAAACCCCGCTTCAACTTCTCAAAAGAATCCTGACACTCTGCTGTCCAAGCAAACTACACATCCTTGTGGGTCAACCGGGTCAATGGCGCTAAAATTCAAGTAAAGTCTGAAACAAATCGCCGGTAGTAGCCGGCCAAGCCAAAAAAACTCCGAACTTCTGCAACTGTGCTGGGTACTGGCCATGTCTCAATGGCTACTATCTTCTGGGGATCCACTTCTACTCCTCCTCTGGTGATGATATGTCCCAAGAATGAAATGTGATCGAGCCCGAAATCGTATTTACTAAACTTGGCATACAACTGGTGCTCTCTGAGAGCCTGGAGGACAACTCTGAGATGCTGCTCATGATCCGCTTCATTCTTGCTGTAGACCAGGATGTCGTTTATGAACACAATCACAAACTGATCCAAATAAGGTATGAAGATATGATTCATGAGGTCCATTAATACGGCCGGCGCATTGGTTGCTCCAAATGGCATAACAAGGAACTCCCAATGCCCATATCTGGATCTGAAAGCTGTCTTCGGGATATCCTGCTCTCTGACTCTGATCTGATGGTATCCTGACTGCAAGTCGATCTTCGAGAATATGGCTGCCCCCTTGAGTTGATCAAACAAGTCATCTATCCTCGGGAGAGGGTATCTGTTATTGATTGTCACTGAGTTCAAGGTATGATAATCTATACATAATCTGGACATACCATCCTTCTTTTTCACAAGAAACATCGGGGCTCTCTAAGGCGATCCACTAGCTCGAATAAATCACTTGGTTCTAAGTTCTTCAATCATCTTGTACAATATCTCTAACTCTAACGGCGCCATCCTGTAGACTCTCTCCGACACTGGGGCTGTCCCTGGGATCAAGTCTATGGTGAACTCGATCTCTCGCTCTGGCAGCATCTCTGGAAGCCCTTCTGGGAAAATATCTGAAAACTCTTCAACTATCCGGGGTAACTGCACTGCTGCTACCACCATCTGCAATAGTGGAGGAGAAGGTTCAACTTTGCCTTGGGAAAAGGAAAACTCTGGCTCGCCTGAAATGCTAAAAACAACCCTGCCATTATGGTAGTCTATCTTAGCATACTGGTCTCTCAACCAATCCATCCCTAAGACCACATCATAATCGACCATCGGAAACTCTATCAATCTAGCGAGGAATTCTCTACTGCTAACTACGATCCGACACGAGGAAAACACTCTATCTACTCCCACAAGTCCGTTACCAGTAAGTATATTGAGCCTTATTGATAATAACTCGGGCTCTAGTCCTATCCGTGTCATGAATCGTGCAGACATAAATGAATGTGATACACCATAGTCAAATAATACTGAAGCTGGAAAGGTGTTGACGAGAATAGTACCTTCTACCACCTCATCTGGTGCTAATCCCTCTTCTTCCATGGTCAAAGCCAGCACTTGACCATGTCCTCTGGGTGCGGGTTCCCTCTGCTGAAAACTCCTCTGTCTGCTCTGGATCAGGGCTTGGGCTTGGGCATATTGCTGTGATCTCTGCTGCTGGAATGCCTGGGCCTATGGCAGCAATGGCCTCGGGAACGGGTACTGCTGCTGCTGCTGGACTGGTGCTGGTCCTCTAACAGAAGGACTAGAGAAGGCTGATGAAGATGAACTCCCTCTGTTCGGGCAGTTCCCAACCCTGTGGTCCGGGGCACCACAAACCAAGCACAATCTATGTGCTCTGTGACACTCTGATACCACATGTCCTGGCTTCCCGTAGTGAGTGCAACCCACTATGGAAGAGTGCTTCTGCTTCTGCTGCTGAGGGTGTATCGGGGTTGAATATTGAATCGACGTCACTGAGGCTGCCTCCTTGGAGCTCCAATGGTCAAAGCCCTAGCTGTCGGGACTGGTGCTGAAGACTGATTCATCGGGCCATGGGATCGCTTCCGACCCCCATTCCTATCCACGATCCTCTGGGATGTATACTCATGCCTCCTGGCTGTTCTTAACACTGTATCAAAAGTGTGGTGCTCAAACTGCTCCACTGCCAATAAAATCTCTAGATGGAGCCCCTGCTGGAACCGCTAGGCTCTATCGAACTCGGTCACTACCAAGGTAGGAGCAAACCGACTAAGTCTCAAAAACTCGGTCACATATCCGTCGACCGTCCTGCCCATCTGCTTCAGATTGGTGAACCTCATCTGTAGATCGTACCGAGCTACAGTATTAAAGTACTTTGTCTGGAATCTCTCACGGAACACTATCCAGGCGATAGGTGCCACTAATCCAACGGCCTGTGCCGTCCACCAGCTACGGGCAAGATCCAATAACTGCAGGCGCACCACGGCCACCTTCTCATCTTCTGGAGTCCAGGCTGCTTCTAGAATCACCTCTGTGTCCTGAAGCCACGCATCTGCGGCAATAGCATCTTTGCTACCATCAAAGAAGGGAGGGTTCAAGTGCTTGAAGCTGTTGGCCGTACTGTTACCCTGATGACCACCTCTGGTCAGAGCATTTTGTACTGCCTGGTACAAGCATCTCCTCGACGATCCTGAGAAGCTAGCAATGTCCTGATGAGACCCACCAAGGTGCCATCATCAGGCTCTGCAGGCTGGACGGGCTGAACTGGAGACCCTTGACCCCCAGTAGGCATGACTCTGGAGGCTACTCCTGAATGCTGGACTTGATCTTCGGATTGCTACTGGTCCACATGAGGTGCTCCGTCTTGCCGATCGGTAGGACCAGGAACAGTACCACTGAAGAAGACGACATAGAAAACAATAAGGAAGGATCATGACAGATCAAAGATACAAGCATGTGATCAGGTCAAGAATCCAGGGATTTAGAGGATACGAACAGAGATCAAGGGCGAGTACCGATTGAGACATATATTCGGTAAACCCTCGCATATCTTGATTTTATAAGACCTGCATGGGCCACCACTTAAACCATGTAATGCCTCAGAACCAGAATACTGGAGAGGGGGGAGTACATAGCCAGCTACGTATATTGAAGTGCAACCCACCTCGCTATTCGGTCACGGCTGTCTAGATACATGAGGGTTTAACTATAAGCCATCAGTCTCATATGGTCATGAACAAGCCTATTGTCTCAATCTCAAGCAAGCAATAACAGTTTACAAGATGTTAGAGCACCAAATATACAATAGTAAGGCATCCCATATATTACATATCTGGATGATCATGAAGCTAGTCATACAAAATGTCAAGACTAGCAAGAGTTCCAGTCATACATGATCAACCCTAGGATTTGCCAATCATGTTACAGTCCGTATACAGACAGTAAATAAAGGTACAATACGAGCTAACACATGCTCGTCGACTAAATGCCTCAAAAGAATATTTTTACAATAAAGTGGGAGAGCCAAAGATAAACCCACTCGTTGCCAGGGTTACTCCTGGTGGTCACCATCTGGCTGGAAGGTAGGTAGACCCTCTGGAGCTGCTCCGATATCTGGCCATACAAAACCAGCTGGGTCAGACCCCAGAAAGAGCAAGTACCACAAAGGAGGCTTCACTTAGGAACTAAAACCAGCATATCATAAATGAATATTAAAGATAATTATAAAAGAAACTGATAATAACAGGGACAACAACATTGAATTGGGTACGAGGAAACCATTCAAGTAGCCAGGTCACAACCCTTAAACTAAATAAGGACCGAGGTTGCAACCCTTCACCTGAATAAAAACCCGTCTCAAATACTGTTGGTAAAGTAAAACATGATGAGCTTGACATAGGGTACAATATGATAATAAACGAAAAGAGGACACCGAACTGCTCCAGAAGCCAGGTTATAACCCTTAAACCAAACAAGGACCGAGGTTGTAACCCTTTGCCTGAACAGAACTGATCCCCTGATCATTATTGTTAAGGCAAGCATAAATAATCAGGACGATATATGATAAGATGACCATGAGACTATTCAGATAGCCAAGTTACAACCCACAAACCAAACAAAGACCGAGGTTGTAACCCTTCATCTGAAGAGAACTTGGTATCTCATCATTTATCGATAAGTAAGGCACAAGAAATCATATCATATTACAATCTTACACAGGATCAGGACCAGGCTAAGCTGGGCTAGACTCCACCCAATCAATCACGGCCAAGCAATGAGTATGGCTTGATACTTCAACTAACTAGGGTTATCACAGGCCTAGTTACTAGCAAAATGCAATGAGATTATTCCAACAGCCACAAGCCCTGCAGACCATCCAGGTTAACCAGACGCAATTAGGGGATTGAATTCATATGGGTATATCATCCAAGAAACGTATGTACCCTTAAGTAATTTGGTGGTTGCAACACATGTCAGTGTGCTGGAAATGTGCCCTACTCGACAGTAGGCTACAGATCCCATGATGGGGCGCCCAAATAACGGGATTGCCTATAGCTGAAAAATCTCTCCATGACTACTGAATTTTCTAGTTATTAGCCTTAGTCAATTTCCGTAGGTACCCCTGACCGTGGCATTCAGGGGTCCCTGTCCTAGACATGATGCAAGACAATACTGGTTTATTTGTACAAATACAATCGTCCACGGTGTCCAAGCCATTTATTATAGTCATGTCATGCAAGCCGTCGCAACAGCTTTCAATAGTTACCATGGTGCGTACTAGTCACATCTTGCTATGTCATGCTATGTCATGCTATGTCATGTCATGCACCACTATTAGTCCGGTCATATTACTCAATCTGTGCTTGTCAAGTCATGAATAGTGCAAGGCATAAAAGACAACAAGGTATACAAGGACTCAAGGCTCTACGCGAGTGAGCCTCTACACTAGGCCGAGGGCCTCAAGCGTAAAGCGGCTCTACGCTAGCAAGAGCAAGGGAGAGATAGCTCTACGCGAGTGAAGATGCACGTGGGTGGGGTTCTATGCTAGCCGGGTTATACGTATGTAAAATTACATGCGCGTAAGAATTTTACGCGGGTAGAATTCTACACGCGCAAACACCCGAGCAAAACTCTACGCATGCGAGAGTCTACTCGAGCAAAGTCTACGCGAGTGTGACTCTACGCGAGCGGAGGGTCCCGGCGTAGAGTTCGAATACGCTAGCACGCAATTGCGTGTGCATAAAAGGGGCACTACGCAGGCACGTTAAGACGTGAGCGTAAAAATGCTGACTAATACGCTGGCATGCAATGCGTGGGCGTAAAAGGGCTAAACACCACGCTAACACGTTAGAACGTGTGTGTAAAAAAAAAGGCTAAATAATACGCTGGCACGCAATGCGTGGGCTTAAAAGGGCTAAACACTACGCTAATACGTTAAAACGTGTGCGTAAAACTCCGTCTTCTCCCCATGGCCAAGACAAGCATGCGTAAAAGCTCAGGAACTCGAGGAACACCATCTCGGCCAAGACTTGGTAAAGTTCGGCCATATCAAAACCAAACTTGCATAAAATCGAAATCCCTACTACATGGTTCTCTCCAATTCGGAAACAACCAAGTTTAAAAGATCAAAACTAAGAAGATCAAAATACTAAAAACGTAGATCTATATAAAATGAGCCATGGAATTCAAAAATGCTAAGTACTAAAGTAACTTAGAATCTTGTGGAGAAGAAAATGGAACAATAAAACTTGAGTTCCTCTATGAAGCAAGTTGCACTTGCCTAAACCTCCTGTAGGTAGAAAAGAGTAATGGTGAAGAAGAAGAAGAGTGAATAAAAAAAGTAATGAGGAGAGAGAGAAAGAGTGGGCGGCTATTAAAGAAAGAGTGGGGGTAGGTGGGATTGGTCCACATAAAAAACCAATCCAAACCGATACAAGAAAACCGGGCCGAACCATGCATTGAAATGCCTAAAATAAACCATACAATGAGACATGCCATGAATTAAAATACGTATACGTATACCAAAATACGTAATACGAACCATGGTCGTTACAAAAACTCACAATACTGACTTAAAATTCAAAGTCAGATATATAAAACTCAAATACTGACATCAAATTCAAAATGAGATCACTTACAATTTCTTCTCTTAAACCGGCATAGCCTTTTCGGCTTAGGCTATGATTATATACATGCTTCATTCTCCGGCTTTGTTGTACTTTGCGTCGGGACTGAAATGATAATGTAATTTGCTTACGGTAAGTAAGAATTTCTGAAGTTGCAAAGTTAAAACATAATTAACACTACGATACCTGAAAGTCGTTAGAAAGACGAGTTGCCACAAACTTGGACTATTCATTTTGATTGATAAAATCATAGTTTGGAGGGGGATTTCGAAGAACTGCAAGTTTGTCCATATTTGCAAGAACATAAGCTGCCAATGTATGCCGGAATGATTTTGATGCAACACCCATTGTTTGTATTAAAAAATATTTAGCTCTTGGATCAAGGAGAAAAGATTGCTGCATATGAAGATTACTACAGTTTAGAACCATAAGTAGTAATAAATTAACTCAAAATAATTTTTCTACATAAATAAAAGTTACCTCCACTGACGACCATGCATTGTCTTTAATATTTTGAAGGACTTTTCGCCAATTGTCATAAGTAATGGGTATCATAGAACGTGCAATGACCCCAATCAAGCTTACACATTCTGCACCAACCGCCCCAATAGGCTGTCCGGCCTCATTGAATGTGATAATTTTTTTCATTCTGTCACTTCTTCGCTTGATAGTTTTCTACATTTTTGTAGGACCTCTTATTGCTTTTTGTTTTTGTACTTCCTCCACTTGGGGAGGGTTCATCTATATAACCTGTGACAAAGACAAGCATGTGACAAAAAGCTAACTTGATTAGGAGGATAATGCCTAAGTGGCTCTCTGATTGGCGTCGCCACTGGATCATACGAAAACAAAAACATAATATGATGTATGTGTTTGTGTGTCTCCCTCCAAAGATTTCAATTCACAACTGAACCTGTTTCAAACCTAGTTAAAAACCAAACATCCATTTCCCATATATTGTGTCAGAATCCCATATATATGTCTCAGGAACAACACTTACCAGAAAAAAATGATGCATACCTATTTTGATAGACAACACTTACCAAATAATATATCACATAATATGATGTATACCTCTTTTGATGACCTTTTTTTTTATTTTTGGAAGGTGTCATATTAGGCATGCTTGATGTCTGCAAGGTGGCCGAAAAAGGCTATGAAATAATATGCAAACATGTTAGATCAAACTATATATGTCAAAGAAATAAGTAGAGAAGATTTTACAATATATGTCTAACAAAGTAAGTGGATAGTATCAGTAAAAATAGGCTGAAGTAATCGTATGAGTTCAAAAAACAAAATTCATTAATGTCACATATGATAAGAAACTTGTGTCTAATATTTACTTATCAACCCAATCCCCTTCACAACCTCCTCTTTTATAACACATATTATCATCATCCCCAGCATCAAATAATATATCAGTATTCATCGATGCATTAGCAAAGGGATGATATTTTATTGTATTGTCCAGGTCTTCATCATCTTCTTTGTGCATATAGTCTTTTTGACCCATGGACAAAACCAAAGACCATTGAGGATCAAGTTGGTCTTTTACATAAAATACTTGCTTGGCCTGTGAAGCTAAAACAAAAGAATCTGATTTGTATCCAACTCGATTAAGGTCCACCAATGTGAAACCAAGTTCATCAGCCTTAACACCCTTACTATCGACCCAGTCGTACTTAAATACTCGAATTTTGAAAGTGTGATAATCAAGCTCCCATATTTTTGTGATAACCCCATAGAAACACATGTCCCCTATTATAGGATTCTTATCTTTCGAACTTGCAATCTGCATTGTCATAGCTACAAGACTAACTACACTATTTTGGGTAACTCGAGCGTTGTCATGACCCTTCGTGTGATAGTGACAACCATTAATAACGTAGCCAAAGCACTTAAGAACATGGTGGCTAGGCCCTTGTGCTATCCACTTTACAGTTTGTGAAATGTTTTCTCTTTCATTAAATTGACCGCCAACCTGCAAAGTTTCATATTTATTAAAAAAAAACTTAACATCTAAATAAGTTAAAATATAACTACAATAATATTGCTACAACTTCTACCTTCTTCTGTAACCATTGGAGAAATGTTTAATTGTGTGTCCTCCAACCACTTCTTATTTTTAGATTTAAGGGGATATTGTGATTGTAACCACTCCATATGCTCACTGTCAAGACATCATAACAAACTTAATCATACAATTTTCTAACAATTTTCATACAATGCATAAATAAAAAATTTATGATAAAGATGCTTACTAAATATATGGTTGAATTTCATCTGTATTCTCCAAAACATATAAATGGGCTTGTTGCCATTCTTCATGATCAACTGCAATAATGCGACCTCCAGGCAAAGATTGGCCGTCTTTAACATTGCCCTTCCTTGCAAGTGGATTTTCTACTGCTTTAACATATGATAGATACTCTCTATAAAATTCTATTGCTTCTTCTACAATATAACATTCTGCAATGCATCCTTCGGGACGGTTATGATTGCGCATATAACCCGTTAAGGGTTTCATGCACCTTTCAAATGGATACTTCCATGTCAGAAAATTAGGTCCACATATCCAGACTTGGGCAACAAGATGAAGAGTTAAATAGACCATAATGTCAAAGAAAGACGGTGGAAAATACTTTTCCAACAGGCATAATGTGACCACAAAATCATTTTGAATATCGTTTAGCTTATTCACATCCACCACTTTCTTGCAAATTGTATTGAAGAATAAGCAAAATCGAGTAATAGAAACTCTAACCGGCTTAGGCAAAATTGAACGGATTGCCACGGGTAGTAGTTGTTGCATTCGTGCATGACAATCATGGGATTTCAGACTATAAAGTTTCAAATCTTGCATTGAGACAAGATTTCTGATATTAGAAGAGTAACCTTCAGGAACCTTTACGTCTACCAATGTTTGACAAAATATCTTCTTCTCATCCTTCGTCAATGTATAACAAGCACGCGGCAAATATGTTTGTTTCTTTTCAAAATCAAGTTTTAATTCAGTCCTTAGACCCTCGTCCACAAGATCAAGACGAGCATTGACTCCATCCTTTGTCTTTCCAGGAATGTTAAGCAATGTACCATATATGCTCTCACAAACATTTTTTCGATGTGCATAACATCGAGTGTGTGGCGGATATGCAAGTGTTCCCAATAGTCAAGTGTAAAGAAGATTGACTTCTTCTTCATCCATCTTCTTTCACCTAACTGTAATGCTTTGCACTTTGCATGTTTCTTTCCTCATGAGTTTGAAATTTCACCAACCTTGTCTAATATATCATTTTCGCTCAATGGTGTTGGAGAATCGCCAAATTCCTACTTACCATTGAAAACTTTCTTTTGAGTGCGATACGGATGATGTCGTGGGAGAAACCTCCTTGTACCAGTATACACATTTTTACCACTATGTTTCAGCCTAGGCGCATAAGTATCTTCGCCGCATATGGGGCAAGCATAATACCCCTTAGTAGTACAACCACACATATTTCCATATGCAGGAAAATCGTTGATAGTCCACAACAATACGGCCTTTAAAGTAAAGAACTCTCTTTTTTGTACATCATAAGCATCAACTCCCTCTTCCTATAAAAGTTTTAAGTCCTCAACTAATGGTGCTAAATAAACATCAATATCATTGCCCGGCTGGTTTGGACCTGAAATCAATAGCGACAACATCATGAATTTTCTTTTCATGCACAACCACGACGGTAGATTATAGGTAACCAATATAACTGGCCAACAACTGTACCTACTACTAAAGGACCTATGTGGATTTGTGCCATCAGCTGAAAGAGCTAATCGAAGGTTTCTAGGATCTTTCGTAAAATTTGGCCACTTGTAGTCAACTAGCTTCCATGATGCGAAGTCTGCAGGATGGCGAAGTTTGCTATCAACTACTCTTTCATAAGCATGCCAAGTTAAGTCCTTTGTTGTCTTTGAGGATTGAAACATTCGTTTAAACCGGGGAATGGGAGGAAAATACCACAATAGTTTGGCAGGAACTTTTTTACTAAAAACTTAGTGAGGATCATTAGTTGCCTTCTTCCATCTTGATGTTCCACAAGTGGGACAATCCGATAAATCACTATATTCCTTTCTATAAAGTATGCAATCATTGGGACATGCATGTATCTTCTCATATTCCAAACCCAGAGCTTTCATCATCTTCTTAGCCTCGTACATTGATGAAGGTATTTCATTTTCTGTTGGAAACATATCATGATGGGTTTTCAACAACTCTGAAAAGCTACTGTGAGACCACCCAAATCTTCCTTTAATGTTATACAATCTTATCAATCCTGATAGTTTTGTATACTTTGAACAACCAGGATCCAGAGGATTTTCAGCATCTTTGAGTAGAGAAATAAATGACTTACGGTCACCATAAACATGTTCATATGCAGCATTAACCATTTCCACAGCATCTACAGCGTCTTCAAAGGAGTCGTCTTCATAGCCGTGTGTTTCTTCAGCATATGTTGCAAAGCTTGACGATCCTATCTTCTCATTTTTCTTACCATGCAAAACCTATACTATATAACTTCGATCTATACCCCTCCTAAACAAATGTTTTCTTACGACCCCTAACGTTTGAAATGTCAGGTTTCTACATTTTTCGCATGGACATCTAATAGAATTAGGATTACTTGAATGGACTTTTGCAAACTCAAGAAACTCTTCTACTCCTTCCTTATATTCCCTACACATTCTATCCTTTGACATCCACGATTTATCCATCTTGGGTTGGATTAGAATAGAAGTACCTACACAGGTTAATATAGCATGTTAGCCATGATTTAGACATGTAACTCTACTTAGCAAGATACAAATGCAATATAATATTGTAATAGTCTGTATACCTGAGCTTCAACATTAGACGACCTTAGTCCACTCCTTAAGGTCTTACCTTCATCCTTTCCTGCAACTAAAATGTGGCAGAGCTATTTTTTAAGCTACAACAGTATTTTTTTAAGAAGGGGAATGCAACCTATACAATGCAAGACTCGAAAAAAACTATCTAAGAATGTGCAATGCAAATTCAAAGGGTATCTAAAACTAGTAGAAGACAATGCTTGCAAGTATTTAAACCCTTCACATTGAAGAACCATTCATTCTACAAATAAAAAATGTACAATGCTTGCAAGTATTTATACCTACTGATACGTACCTAAAACCCTTACACATTCATAAAATCAGCACCAACTATTAGGAAGATGACAATTTCATAAAATCCTTACACAAACAGTGAACATCCATAAAACCAACACCAACATTAAGTCCTTACACAAAATCAATCACAAAATCAATCCATAAAATCATTCCTTACATAAAATCAATCTATAAAACCAACACCAACTATTAAATCCTTACACAAAATCAATCACAAAATCATTATTCAAAATCCTTACACAAACAGTGAACATCCTTACACAAACAGTGAACATCCTTACACAAACAGTGAATATCCTTAAAACCAACACCAACTATTAGGATTGTCAAGTGTGAAATCAGTGTATACTGATACACCTACTGATACGTACCCAAAACTCTTACACATTCATAAAACCAACACCAACTATTAGAAAGATGACAATTTTACAAAATCCTTACACAAACAGTGAACACCCATAAAACCAACACCAACTATTAAATCCTTACACAAAATTAATTCATGATATTTTGAAATTAAAAATCAGTCCATAAAACCAACACCAACTATTAAATCCTTACACAAAATCAATCCTTACACAAAATCAATCCACAAAACCAATCCTTACACAAAATTAATCCATAAAACCAACACCAACTATTAAATTCTTACACAAAATCAATCCATAAAACTAACACCAACTATTAAATCCTTACACAAAATCAATCACAAAATTATTTTTCAAAATCCTTACACAAACAGTGAACATCCTTACACAAACAATGAACATCCATAAAACCAACACCAACTATTAGGATTGTCAAGTGTGAAATTAAAAATCACTATAGTTCTCTTCTTGGATAAAATAGTAAACATCCATATAATTTTTGACCACTAGTAGTTTACACATAACAGTTATTGAATTATACAAGTTTTGGTGGATGAATAAAAATGAACTTATGCTAATGCGTACATGTGCACATATCAATTCATGATGTTTTAAAATGTTACTAGAATTGTTTGATCAAAAATAAAAATAAAAATAATTCTTGTTTGATAGTGTCAGTAATTGGCACCAATCATCCGATCCATCCGGCCCCCAAGTCTCCAAAAAGTCCACAGCCACCAGACTATAAGGCCCGAAAAAGAAAAAAGAAACTTATGCATAGAAAAGAGGAGAAGACAGATATCATAGCATCCATAAACCTTACAAATTTCTCGAGTGTTTGTGTCGAGTCTGATACATGTTTGTAACATTTACACTATCAATACCATCCAAAAGACCATTAGCATGCAAAAAAAAAGAACTCATCTTGGCTAGAAATGAAACAAGCCTACTCCATTACTTGTTCAACTACAAAAACCACATTAAATGTATGAATACAGAGGACAACATCCAAAAACCCACTTCTCTATAATCAAACCCTAAGTTTACGAACGAAGTTTCCACAAAAAACCCTAACGTGAAGAACGAACGAAGTTGGCACAAAAAACCTAGGCATAAAATTGAATTTCAGAGAGAGAAAATTAAAGGCATTATACCGCACGGTGAAGATCGAAGTTGCCGTATTGTGAAGAACGGTTGTTGAAGCCTAGGGTTTTCTCCAGCACGATGTTGTTCAAGCCTAGGGTTTTCTCCAGAGCAGTATCAAAGTGGAGGGGTTTCCTCCAGACCGGTTAGGTTTTCTCCAGACCGGTTAGGTTTTCCCCAGAGCGGTTTCTGAGACGGGGAGAGAGGGGTTTCTGATGGGGGAGAGAGAGGAGGGGTTTCTGAGAAGGGAAGAGACGAGGGTTTCTGGGAGGGAGAGAGACGAGGGTTTCGGAGGGGAGGGGAAGACGAGGGTTTCTGATAGAGCGGAGGGAGAGAGAAGTCGAGAGTTTTGAAGAGAGCGGGGGGAAGAAGTCGAGAGTTTGGTTCTTATGAGCCTTAAAAAATTTTGTGGAAGACCGTCATTAATTTTAAAGACTTTAAAATAATTACCACAATGGCAAATAAAAAAACCGCGGCAACTTTCCCGCTTACACAATAGTTAACGGTTATTATCAAAACGTCAATATAAAAGATGCTCTTTCTTGACGGATCCTTCGAAACCGTCAACATACATGCTATAAATGAGCTAAAGTAACAAAAAAGAGGCCATCTCTTGACGTAAGCCTAAAACCGTCAAGATAAACCCTATTGTTGACGATTTCCGACGACTGTCAACTTATAAATCGTCAAGAATCGTCATTTTCTTGTAGTGAGTTGGGAGTTCAAAATGAAAGCGAGGAAGAATGTCTTGTATGCGGATGAGATCCTAAATTTCAATGTCTTGTATGCGGATGAGATCCTAAATTTCTAATCCTAAACGTAGGCTTGTTTGGTACGATAAAGTAACCAAATAATTTATCTCGACCTGCATGGGCCACCACAAAAATATGTAACGCCCCAGTCCCAAAATACATAGGACTAGGTACGTAGACATGTCAGCTGTATGTATACGAGATATACTCCAATGTATGAAAATCTTGAATACACACATAAGCTGTATTGTGAATAATAACAATAGGCAGTCACAGGTAATAGCTATATCTCATCCACGGTAGAATATAAAGAAAATGGTATCTCATGAATCAAAGTAAATGTCAAAATATAGTTATTGGCCGGGTGGAGACAAATCCACTACCGGCACTAGAATGAACTGAAAGGAAATAGAGTCCAACCTCCAAGATAAATAGAATAAGGAAAAAAGATGATTAAATAGGCTCCTCGTGTCACGACCTGCACCCGCTTTTCGGAATGCTAGAGCATGAGCAAGCCAGCTACGTATCAAGTGGACTCTAGCCCGGCTCGAGTACGTATAATCTGTCAAGATCATGGTATCATGGCTAATATGATAATCTACAGTGTATCTCAATCCACAAGAATATATAAGACAAAAATGAACAAGTATGGGTCGTGGTCTGCTGTCCACTAGCATATATGTTCGATTAGACTCCAAGAATAATATGAGTCTATAAAGCTAAGCTGATAAGCAGGATATATCATAAAAGCACGAAAAAGATAATAAATTAATAACACTAACAAAATACCTAAATCATGCGGAAGAAGTCAACTACCACATGCTCAGCTAACTAACTCTGTGCAATCAGCTACCTGAAGAGATCATCAGGTCCTCAGAGGACTAGCAAGATACATAAAATATGCCTACTAATATGACAGTAAATAACATGTATGGAGGATAAGAACACTGCAAGAAGAACATCTAAGGACGACGAGTCGTATGGAAATGTAATACTAGACTTGCCTAACTATCAATCAGAACTCTTATAGCTTGTAGTACAATGTAAGATACACCCATTCTATAGTGTTTCAATTGACGTACAAGTAGGATACTCTCAGTCGAGATTTGCCAATTCTAGTATCGATCTCCTCTCCTAAAGAATACAAGGTCAAGTAGACTCCTATAAATCGTAGTACAATGTAAGATACTCCCAATTTATAGTATCGTAAGTCAAGTCAACCAATCAATCAATATATGCTATAGGTCGAAGTACAATACAAGATACTCCTAATCTATAGTGTGTCTCAACTGTAGTACAATGCAAGATACTCCCAGTCAAGTCAAGAGCAAGATATAGAAACTGACAACTCAATCACGAGACAAGGTAACACTAAAACACCAATAATCAAGCAATGTCGAATATCCTATACGTGCACGTAATCTAGAACAATTAAAACAATCAAGGACAAACCAATCACAATATGGAAATCATGTGACAATATAAAAAAGAATACAATAAAGAAATAGAAAAATAATGTAAATATTGTATATGTTCGGCAAGGTATACTTGCCTACAAATTGTCCAAGATTGCCCTGAGATCGCAGTTTACCAAAAGTTCTCAAGCCTTTAATGCAAGTTGTTGCGGATGTTGCACCTCCTTCTTACTATTTCACGTGAACCAAGTCTTCCATCCGTATCCATGGGACCCACAGCCACCTTGCGTTTAGATAGAGAAGAAAGGTTCTCTTTCTTGCTTACACCTTCAGAATTTAATTATTCTTGGATTCTTTTTTTCTCTTTTTTTTTCTACAAAGGGTTGGGGCTTTCGGTTGGCTACATACAAGGACGAGGCTGGGGCCGACCGCCTAGGACCATGGACGCACGGGCCAAGGGTCCGCCGATTGATGCGGCTTCGTCGGCGGCTTTCGGACTCGACGAAGAGAGCCGTTAGAGTGCGCAGGGTTTACGGTGTCACCTGACACGTGGGTTCTGATCCACGCATCAGAACAAATAGGGTCAAGACGTGACTTGGTGGCAAGTTTCGATAGCGATGCAGCGAAGAACAGGTGAGGTAAGTCCATGTTGTCATAGAGGTGCCGGAGAGGTCGATTATGGTTCTCGACGGGCTGTGCACGATTCGCGTGTCGCCGGAAAGGCTGATCGACGGCGTCGGCATGAACTGGCGGGTTTGACAAGTACAAAAAACAGCGTCGGTAGTTGGAAGATTAACAGTAGAAAGATGGGATTTAGCAGCGGTGTTGGTCATTAGTCGCGTATATATATAGATAGATGGATAGATAGATATTTGTAGATAAATAGATAGATAGAATCTTATACATATTTATCAACTAAATTTGTATCGAGTAAAGGTCAATTTGTTCTGATCCAAACCTTATGTAGCTTGTCCACAGAGCTTCTTATATCATGGCATTTTACATAATCTTATTAATAAGAGTATTTGAGAAAAGGGAAAGGTTTTGTTTTGTTTCCCTATTTTATATATGCCATTATTTATTTATTTATTTATTTTTAAAAATACGTATATAAATATATATATATACTCTAGCACTCTTAACCATTTACCAAAGACATGTGCATTTGCATATTCTATATTTTTTTGATCTATTCTATTTATAATGTCTATAATAATTAATTAAATATTTATAAAAATTCTAAAAATTACCATTTAATTTAAAAAAAGTTTCAAAATTTTCGGGAAGAGGAGTTACAAATCTACCCACCTTAAAAATAATTTTGTCCTCAAAATTCTAATTCATAACTATTCCTTAAAATTCAAAAAGAAAGTCAACCTTAACCTTAATCTCCTCAAATTTTAATTCCTCAAAAATAGATTATATCTTTCTCCTAGCCATTTTGTAACTACGAAATCTCGAGGACTTCTACCCACCTTTAGTCACACTACTCCCTCAAAGGTATGTCACTAAAACTTTGTAACCTTACATCTAGTTGCTAGAATCATTACCCATAGATATCTAAGACATATGGCATCTATAATCCCCTCATACCTATCAAACCACCAAAAGTTAAATAATCAAGCAATGTTATACTATAACATAAGAATTTCTGGTAAATTCTAAACAGCACGATCGTTCGTCAATTCGAAATAGGAAGAGACGAAAATCAATGGTTCGGAAAGCAAGGGAGAATAATCGAGAACAAATATGATATTTCAAGAACGGTAGACAAATTTCGAAAAGAATTTCCAAGGCAGAGTGGATTGAGATTTCTAAAGGTTTGGTCAGATGCGCAGGTTCGTATCAGTACAATTACGTAACCGATTCGATATGCTCTGGCCTGCATGGGCCACCATAAAAACTTGTCACGACCCGTTGCTGCTTTTCGGGACGCGAGAGCTTGAGCAAGCCAGCTACGTATCAAGCAGACTCCAGTCCAGCTCGAGTACGTATAAGCTGTCAAGATCATGGTATCATGGCTAATATGATAATCTATAGTGTATCTCAATCCACAAGAATATATAAGACAAGAATAAACAAGTATGGATCGTGGTCTACAGCCCACTAGCATATATGTTCGATTAGACTCCAAGAATAATGTGAGTCTATAAAGCTAAGCTGATAAGCAGGATATATCATAAAAGCACGAGAAAGATAGTGAATTAATAATACTAACAAAATACCGGAATCATGCAGATGAAGTTAACTACCACATGCTCAGCTAACTAACTCTGTGCAATCAGCCACCTGAAGAGATCATTAGGTCCTCAGAGGACTAGCAAGATACATAAAACATGCCTACTAATATGATAGAAAATAACATGTATAAAGGATAAGAACACTGTAAGAAGAACATCTAAGGATGACGATGATGTAGAAATGTAATACTAGACTTGGCTAACTATCAATCAGAACTCTTATAGCTTGTAGTACAATACAAGATACTCCTAATCTATAGTTTTTCAATTAATGTACAAGCAGGATACTCTCAGTCGAGATTTGCCAATTCTAGTATCAATCTTCTCTCATAAAGAATACAAGGTCAAGTAGACTCCTATAAATCGTAGTACAATGCAAGATACTCCCAATTTATAGTGTCGCAAGTCAAGTCAACCAATCAATCAATATATGCTATAGGTCATAGTACAATGCAAGATACTCCCAATCTATAGTATGTCTCAACTGTAGTATAATGCAAGATACTTCCAGTCAAGAATGGTCAAGTCAAAAATAAGATATAGAAACTGACAACTCAATCACGAGACAAGGTAACACGAAAAGACCAATAATCAAGCAATGTCTAATATCCTATACGTGTACGTAATCTAGAACAAGTAAAACAATCAAGGACAAACCAATCACAATATGGAAATCATGTGACAATATGAAAAGAAATACAATAAAGAAATAGAAAAACAATATAAATACTGTATATGTTCGGCAAGGTATACTTGCCTGCAAATTGTCCAAGATTGCCCTGAGGTCGCAGTTTACCAAAAGTTCTCAAGCCTTTAAGGCAAGTTGTTGCTGATGTTGCACCTCCTTCTAATTATTTCACGTGAACCAAGTCTTCCATCCCTATCCATGGGAACCACAGCCACCTTGCATTTAGATAGAGAAGCAAGGTTCTCTTTCTTGCTTACACCTTCAAAATTTAATTGTTCTTTGGATTCTTTTTTCTCCTTTTTTGTCTAAAAAGGGTTGGGGCTTTCGGTTGGCTAGATGCATGGACGAGGCCGGGGTCGACCGCCTAGGACCATGGACACACGGGCCAAGGGTCGGTCGATTGATGCGGCTTCGTCGACGACTTCCGGACTCGACGGAAAGAGCCGTTAGAGTACGCGGGGTTTGCGGTGTCACCTGACACGTGGGTTCTGATCCTCGCATCGGAACAAGCAGGGTCAAGACGTAACTTGGTGGCAAGTTTTGATAGCGACGCAGCGACGTACAGGTGAGGTGAGTCCATGTTGTTATAGAGGCGCCAGAGAGGTCGACTAAGGTTCCCGACGGGCTGTGTACGATTCGCGTGTCGCCGGAAAGGCTGATCGGTGACGTTGGCATGAACTGACGGGTTTGGCAAGTGCAGGAAGTAGCATCGGTAGTTGGAAGATTGACAGTAGGAAGATGGGATTTAGCAGCGGTGTTGGTCATTAGTCACTTATATATATATAGATAGATGGATATATAGATATAGATAGATAGATAGATAGATAGATAGATAGATAGATAGATAGATAGATAGATAGATAGATAGATAGAATCTTATACATATATATCAACTAAATATGTATCGAGTAAAGGTCAAGGTTTAATTTGTTCTGACCCAAACCTTATCTAGCTTGTCCACAGAGCTTCTTATATCATGGCATTTTACATAATCTTATTAATAAGAGTATTTGAGAAAAGGAAAAGGTTTTGTTTTGTTTCCCTATTTTATATATGCCATTATTTATTTATTTATTTATTTTTAAAAATACATATATAAATATATATACACTCTAGCACTCTTAACCATTTACCAAAGACATGTACATTTGCATATTCTATATTTTCTTAATCTATTCTATTTATAATGTTTATGATAATTAATTAAATATTTATAAAAATTATAAAAATTATCATTTAAAATAAAATAATTCAAAATTTTCGGGAAGAGGAGTTACACCTCGACCCAATAGGGACAGCTGTGATCAGAAGGTACGACTCGCTCGAACGTGAAGGATGAGTCTAGAACGGAACCATACTCCTGCGAAAAGTCCTGCGCACCTATACCTAGAGAAATCACCAGGTCCTCAGAGGGACGTAAGAAGATACATAATATCATGCCATATAAACTGAATAAATACTGCTCAATAATAAGTCAATCAGATCATAACATGGTCCAATACCCACCTTTGAATTAGCGTACCATCCCCCCACCCAAACAAGGACAGGAGATGGTACCCTAACCAACGATGAAGCATCTTTCCAAGACACGAATCCAATATATAGTATCCGGACCACAACAAGGTTCAGTACCTTCTCATCGGAGTAGTGAACCACACATACAACCAAACAAGGACAAGATTGTTGACACAAAGTCACAGTCAACCAAATATTGATAACATTGACTAAATAATATTTGTAATAATTCAATACGACACACGACGTCTACATTAAGCTCAAGTCAGACGACAGCTCAGTCTCCGCTTCTCAGTTAATTAAGTCTGTATTTTATACTTTTGTTGAGTCTAGACTGATGTAAACTGTGTCATGCTGAGCTCTTAAGACTTGACCTATAGCCTACCCAATAATCCTAAAACCCCACCATCCAGAAAAATACCCACTGGCCACTTAGACCAGCTCTGTGCTCTGGAGACAGAGTTCGGGCCGAACTCTGCCTCCACACAGAGTTCGGGCCGAACTCTGTCCCCTAAAAATCAGCATCCCTAATTTTAGGGTTAGCTGGTTGCTAGTTGTCCAATGGCCAAATATTTGAAATTTCCTATCCGAATTCTGGCCGAATTCTGCCTACAAAAACACTATAAATAGGCCATGAATTTTCTCATTTCAAATCATCCAATCTTCTCTTCTCTTCTCTCTTATAGCTCAAATAAGCCATACCCTTCCCATCTACTAGCCACAAGCCTCCTAAGTCTCGAGTGCTCAGCATCTCTCAGTTAGGATTCTTGTGCAAGAGTTGAAGAAGTCGCTTAGACAATTCCAAGCAAATTGCCACTGCAATCCTCTGTAAGAAGTTGACGTGCTCTTCTGAAGTAAAGGCATGGGTTGTAAACTACTATTTCACAAATAGTGGATTTAATCCTGAGCTAGAGTTCTTAGGCCTGGACTAGTCCTCCACGAGGGAAACCAGGTTAAAATTGCTGTGTTTGCGTATGCTTTTTTGCTCTTCATTTATTTTCTGCATTTTACTCTGATTATTTATAATTCGTAAAAGAGTTAATTTTTAATTGGTTATTTTTTATATAAACTCTATTCACCCCTCTCTAGAGTTGCCATCTGTTCTTCAATTGGTATCAAAGCTCTGTTCTCTTTACAAGGATTTACATTCTAGAGCTGATCCATGGCAACCACACAATCCTTGATTTCCAATCACGGTGAAGGATAGTCCACTCATAGGCCTCCCCTATTTGATGGAACTAACTACACGTATTAGAAAACAAGGATGAGTTTTTATCTCAAGTCTCTAGACTTTGACCTGTGGACTATCGTCACTGACTGTTACAAAAAGCTCGCCAGGATAGTTGTTAACGGTGATCTCATTGAGAAATTACATGACAAATATTCTGATAAAGAGAAGAAACAGGCAAGTCTAGACGCGAGAGCTATTAATGCTTTATTCTGTGCTATAGATAGGAATGAGTTCAACAGGGTCTCTACATACACCACTGCCCATGAAGTATGGAGACTTCTAGAAGTGACGCATGAAGAAACCACACAAGTCAAGGAATCTAAAATAAGCCGTCTCACTCAAGAATACGAAGCTTTCAAGATGAAGCAAAATGAGACGATCACTCAAATGTTCACAAGATTCCTCGACATCATCAATCCTCTATCCTCGCTTGGTAAGCAGTACTCAAACCACGAGAAGATTCGTAAGCTACTCAGGGGGCTACTAAAGATTTGGAACCCTAAGGTGACAGCCATCATAGAAGGAAACGATCTCACAACCATGTCAATGGAGACCTTGATGGGTAAGCTCATGACTCACGAGCTTGACCTCAAGGACTTCGAAGAGCCTGCTCCGAAGACTAAGAAGATCGCACTCAAAGCTCATCGACGAAGGACTGAGCACGATGAGACCGAAGACGACAACTCGGATGATGAAGACCAAGCTCTCATGGTTCGCAACTTCAAGAAATTCCTTCGCTTCAATCAAAGAAAGAAGGAACCACAAGAAGACGATGAAGAAGAACCAACCTGCTATGGTTGCAAGAAGACTGGACACGTCCGAAAAGACTGTCCATTCTTGAAGAAAAGCAACCGCTATGAGAAGCCATACAAGAAGACCTCATCAAAGAAATATGCCAACACAAGCATTTGGCATGAAAGTGAAGCAAGTGACTCCGAGGAAGAAAAGGACTCTCCTCAAGATACAGCAAATGTGTGCCTAATGGCAACTTCCAACAAGGTATCTAACGAAACTCTAGATGACTTCTCTTTTGATGAACTTGGCGATGACTTCACTGATTTACTCGATGATCACAAAAAGGTCATCGGTAAATACAAACATGCCAAGGACAAAATCAAAAGTCTTGAAGACGAAATACAAAGAATTTCTCTATTACTTGATAACATTAGAGACACGTCACCCACTGATGTCACTGATGAAGTATCCAAGCTTAAAATAAGCTTACATGATGCTGAAGCACGTATTGAGCAACAAACTCAAGAAATCACTACACTCAACACGATGCTTGCTGAAAAAAAGAGTAGACACAAGATTTCCATGACTAAGATATATGGCTTAAATATTAAGGTTGATGAACTGCAAGCTATTTCTAAGAGATTAGAAACCAAATTGGGAAAACAGGTTGCTCAACCTCAAACCCAATCACATGGACACAACACCACTCAAGCTAGTCAACCACGTCATCCACATGCAGCACGTAACCAGGCTTTTATATACACTAAAACACAAAAACCACGTGCACGTAAGAATACCCCTCATACTCATCATGCTGCACAAAGACACAACCAACATCACTCTACATATAGAAATCATCACCATACCATGCCATATAGACAAGATCATCATGTCATGCCATATAGACAAGATCACCATATCATGCCATATCACCATGCTATGCCATATAGACAATATCAGTATACTATGCCATATAGACAATATCAGCATACTATGCCACATAGACAATATCAGCATGTCATGCCACATAGACAATATTACTATGCCATGCCAGATAGACAACATCACCATGCCACTCACTCTATGCATAATCATCATCACCATGATCACCATGCAAACTCTACAAATCATGTCCATCCACATCATGCTGCCTATAGATATTATTCTCATGTTCCTAGTGTAAATAAAAATGCTATCTGTACTTACTGTGGATCACATGGACACATTTTACCACAATGTAGAGTTAGAAGACTGGTAGACAAAAAGATATATGCATGGTTTCCGAAAACTAACTTTTCAGGACCCTCAAGAACTTGGGTACCAAAGGTCACATCTACTCTTGATGTAGGTGGACCTTCCCTCCTCAACTGAAAGTAAGCGGATTCTCGATAGTGGATGCTCATGACATATGACAGGAGACGCAAATCTTTTCGCATCACTATCGATGAAGAGAGAAGGATACGTATCCTTCGGTAACAATTTAAAAGGGCACATAATAGGTAATGGTATTATTGGTCATCCTCCCTCTCCTGTAATAAAGGATGTCTGCCTAGTGACCGAGTTAAAGCATAACCTGCTCAGCATTAGTCATCTTGCTGATCATGGATATGATATTAACTTTGGACAAAACAATTGCCTCATTTATGATAGGTCAACGGGAGACATTGCTTTTGAAGGAAAAAGAGAGGATAACATTTATATTTTCTATCTATCTATAGATACTAACAATGCAGGTAGGTGTCTATATGCCCACAAAGATGAACGACTACTTTGGCACCAGCGTCTTGGTCATGCCAATATGGATACTATATCCAAGCTATCAACCAAGAAGCTAGTAAGAGGATTGCCCGATATCACATTCAAAAAGGACACGGTATGTGTCGAATGTGAAATGAACAAGGCAACAAAATCCTTATTTCATTCCATCAACTCTGTAAGTACTACTAGACCCTGCAACTACTCCATATGGATTTATTTGGTCCTAGTAGAATAGCTAGTCTTGGTGGTAAGCTTTATGTATTTGTTATTGTTGATGATTTTTCGAGATTTACTTGGGTTTTCTTTCTCACAAACAAAAGCGATGCTATTTCGGTTTTTAAAGTTTTTGTAAAGAAAGTTCAAAACGAAAAAGGCTACATGATTACTCGAATCCGAAGTGATCATGGAGGCGAATTCGAAAATTATGATTTTGAAAAGTTTTGTGATGCAAATGGTTTTGATCATGAATTTTCTTGTCCAAGAACTCCTCAACAAAATGGTATTGTGGAGCGGAAGAATAGGACTCTTGGCGATATGGCTAGAGTCATGTTGAATAAATTTTCACTTCCGAAATACTTTTGGGCAGAAGCTGTCAGTACAGCATGCCACATTTTGAATAGGGTGCTCATTCGTCCCATTACGAAGAAAACACCTTATGAGCTTTGGTTTGGGAGAACCCCCAATGTTTCTTATTTTAAAGTTTTTGGATGTAGATGTTTTATCCTTAACACCAAAGACAACTTAGGCAAATTTGATGCCAAAGCTGACGATGGTATCTTTCTTGGTTATGCCGCCAAGAGTAAGAGATATAGAGTCTTTAATAAACGCTCACTAATTGTGGAAGAGTCAACAAATATGACTTTTGATGAAGATAACAGTGCAGCAAGTACTCTTGATGATGATGTTGAGCCATCAACTTCTACTCCAATGAATACTTCAACCGAAACTAATTCTCTGGAGGGCTTGCCTAAGAAATTTTCTTTCAAGCCGTCTCATCCAGAAAATTTAGTGATAGGTGAAGTTTCACGTGGAGTAACTACTAGATCATCACTAAGAGACTATTGCTAGCACTGCCTTTATTTCACAAGTTGAGCCGAAAAATATTTCTGAAGCTTTTAATGATGAATTTTGGATTTCTGCTATGCAAGAAGAACTCAACCAATTCGAGAGGAGCCAAGTGTGGGAACTAGTTCCTAGACCGGCTAATCACTCGATAATTGGTACTAAATGGGTGTTTAGAAACAAAGTGAATGAAGATGGTTTAGTCACACGTAATAAAACTCGTCTAGTAGCTCAAGGATACAACCAAGAGGAAGGTATCGACTACGATGAGACGTATGCTCCTGTTGCTAGACTAGAATCCATTCGGATGCTTTGTGCATTTGCAAATTATCAAAATTTCAAATTATTTCAAATGGATGTGAAAAGTGCTTTCTTGAATGGGTTTATTAAGGAGAAAGTTTATGTCAAACAACCCCCTGGCTTTGAAAATCACAAATTTTCCGACCACGTGTTCAAGCTAAAGAAAGCGCTTTATGGCCTTAAACAAGCCCCTAGAGCTTGGTATGAAAGGCTAAGCAGTTTCTTGCTTGAGAAAGGTTTTTCAAAAAAGAAAATTGACACTACACTGTTTATAAAATCTTTTAAAGACACTATTCTGTTAATTCAAATTTATGTTGATGATATCATTTTTGGTTCTACTGATGAAACCCTCTATCAAGAATTTGCCAAGTGTATGCAGACAGAATTTCAGATGAGCATGATGGGAGAGCTCAACTACTTTCTTGGTCTGCAAGTGAAACAAATGGCTAATAGAACTTTCATCTGTCAGTCGAAGTATACCAAGGACATGCTGAAGAAGTTCGATCTTAACAACGTCAAACCAATCAGCACTCCAATGGCTACTTCAACCAAACTTGAACCAGATGAGAGCGGCAAACCCGTTGATCAACGTAAGTATCGAGGTATGATAGGCAGCTTACTTTATTTAACTGCTAGTCGTTCCAATATCATGTTTAGTGTTTGCCTGTGTACTAGATATCAAGCAAATCCTAAGGAATCATACATGACTGTGGTTAAGCGTATCTTTCGATACCTTAAGGGTACGGTTACAGTGGGCCTATGGTATCCCAAGTCAATATCATTTGACCTCATTGGTTACTCTAATGCTGACTTCACTGGATGCAAGGTCGACCATAAAAGTACTAGCGGCACGTATCATTTATTAGGAAAGGCTTTAGTCTCTTGGTTTAGCAAGAAGCAGAATTCTGTCGCACTATCCACAACAGAAGCTGAATACATCACAGCTGGGCGTTGTTGTGCACAAATTCTGTGGATGAAGCAAACCGTTGAAGACTACAATCTATCTTTCATGCACATTCCTATATTCTGTGACAACACTAGTGCTATCAACTTGACTAAGAACCCTATATGTCACTCACGCACAAAACACATTGAGATTAGACACCACTTTTTGCATTATCATCAGCAAAACGGCACAGTTAACTTAGAATTTATTGACAATGATTATCAGCTAGCAGACTTCTTTACTAAGCCATTATCCGAAGAGCACTTCAATTTCCTTTGTCGTGAACTTGGAATTTTAGATGAAGCTGTCTTGAATTAAAACTCACCTGCGTAAATATCGATTATATCATGATTCTCTTACGATGAACTTGCTATGGATACAAGTCGAAAGGGTCCTTCTGACAACAAGGCGTAAAAGCCTAAGCGACACGGTGTACTAGTCCACAGGACTACCGTTAGCTGGGATCCGGCCCCTGCAGCTAACCCATGGCAACTTCAAAATATTGATTTATGATATATTTCCTTGTTCATTATATGGTTTGTTTTGATTTCTTACTGCTGACAACTATTTTTCAATTTCATCCTGCTATTAATCTACTTCTCTATCTAATTGATTGAATCTTTCAAGCTTTTTGTTATATCTTACTTGATTTTTCATACTTAACCATTTTTCCATCATCTAGCCTGTTTTCAGTTCTGGAACAAGGACCCAGAACTCGGGCCGAACTCTGTCCCCAACAAAATTCGGGCCGAATTCGGTCCTCCTGTTCCAGAATCGGGGACAGCTCCAGCCGTTTGATCAAATAAGATCCTACGGTCCAGATTTACTCCGACCAAAGAAAACCCTCCCCTTATATTCGGGTTTTCCTCTCTCTCCTTCATTCTTACCATCACCTTCACCTCTCCAAACATATTTTCACAAACCCTAACCCTAGTTTTCTCTCCAAAGTGCTCTATTTCTCATCAAAATCAAGGAGAAGGGCTATTTTCTTATTCTCTTTCACTGTTCATTGTTGATTTGAGGTATAACTCCTTCTCCCTCTCTGTTTCAAATTCTCTATTTAGTGCAATGGCTCCTCGCTTGTTTAACCGTGGGAAGAGAATTCGGATCGAGGGAGCGTCCTCGTCGAATGCTCCTCCTCCCGTTAAGCAACCCGTTGAACAACATCAACCACCTCATCTATTGTTCAACCCTTCTCGTCCACGTGATCCAAATACCTATGACGACCGACTTTTTATATCACTAGACGCATCTAATGCATGGTTTAGTGATTTTCGGACACGTCCGGTGTTTACGGGACACCCCATTAACTTCTCTATTTTCTCTTATTATGATACACTCTTTCATGACCTATATCTTGACGAACTTGTTACTTCTACTTCGATCATCTATCGTAGTGCCATACAAATGTTTTACTGCAACTTGACTTTTGATGATACTCACATCTATTCACGTGTTGCGGGTATCGATATCTCATTTGATTATTTTGACTTAGCCGAATATCTTGATCTTCAAGAGCCCAATTCTTGGGAAAAGCTTGTTGACGCTCGGTCTTTCCGCTTTCCCGACAGAATTTCCCTTGAAAGCTTCAAGGACGACTTATGTATTCCGTACATACGTCCTCGCAAGCTTATGGCTAAATATCTAAATCCTTACTTCTATGAACTTTATCGAATTATTTTCAACACTATTCTGCCAAAAGCTGGCTCCACCAATGAAGTCACATATTTTGAGATCTCCGCTTTGTATCATCTTCATTATCGCATTCCTTTCAATCTTCCACGTACCATGATGGACTGGATGATAAACTGTAAGAAGAAACCACGAGCCCTGGTTTATCCTTTGTATCTTCCTATGGTTTTTCGTGCGTTCATTGTCCCTATTCATGACTGTCCTTTCTTGCTAGCTCCTGTATTTCTTTCCAAGGCACGATGTCTTCAGGCAATCGTCGCCTCTCCTGACACTTCTGAGCATTTTGATGATGAGGAGCCCGACGCCCCTCCACTTGGACATGATGCGCCTCCTCCTCCTGCTACTCTTGACTCCATCCAGACCATGCTCAGAGATCGTTTCGCATTGGAGGACGATCGCTGGACTCAGATGGACTACCGTACTACCCTGCAGATGAGTGCCCTCAGCAACTCGCTGCACGATATCCGGTATTCCATGTCTCGTCACCCTTCTATGCCCATTCCCATAGAGCGGGATCCTGGTCGCGAGGGATATCGCATTGACGACCCCTGGGTCATGCGCTACCTGGATTCGGATGCTGCTATTGTGGACCCCAGCCGTTCATTTACTGATCCTTCAGACTCCGCTGGGCCTTCTCGTGCTCCATGATGGAGATGGCTTCTACTATCTGCTGCTGCTGCTAATGATCCTAGTTTCTGTTTTCTGATTTCCAGTTATTTAGTTTTATTTGGATTTATGTACTTGGGTTGTACTAAAACTCTGGTAGTTTTATGACTCTGGTTATGTGTGATGACAATTTTATGCTTATCATAGTTTATTATTCTATGCTAGTTGCTCGTTTTGATCATTTATATACAGTTTCTTCTCTATTTGGTGTGGTTGCATCATTATTATTCTTATGCAGTTTATATTGCTAATGCCAAAAGGGGGAGAAAGAATGTATATTCTTGTCATACTTTTAGTATATATATGTGCTTTTTGGTGCTTTTGGGAGATATTATTTATCAGGCCAACAGGTTCAACGCATTATTTATGGGGGAGCTATTGTTTCTAGCTCGGCACCGTTCATCGGTTACGGGGGAGCTATTATCTCTAGCTTGGCATTGATTATGGGGGAGCTATGTTTTTGTGATCAACTGTGTCCAGGTATGAATATTGAATATACATATATTATTTTGTCAATTATCAATATGGGGGAGATTGTTGACACAAAGTCACAGTCAACCAAATATTGATAACATTGACTAAATAATATTTGTAATAATTCAATACGACACACGACGTCTACATTAAGCTCAAGTCAGACGACAGCTCAGTCTCCGCTTCTCAGTTAATTAAGTCTGTATTTTATACTTTTGTTGAGTCTAGACTGATGTAAACTGTGTCATGCTGAGCTCTTGAGACTTGACCTATAGCCTACCCAATAATCCTAAAACTCCACCATCCAGAAAAATACTCACTGGCCACTTAGACCAGCTCTGTGCTCTGGAGACAGAGTTCAGGCCGAACTCTGCCTCCACACAGAGTTCGGGCTGAACTCTGTCCCCTAAAAATCAGCATCCCTAATTTTAGGGTTAGCTGGTTGCTAGTTGTCCAACGGCCAAATATTTGAAATTTTTTACCCGAATTCTGGCCGAATTCTGCCTACAAAAATACTATAAATAGGCCATGAATTTTCTCATTTCAAATCATCCAATCTTCTCTTCTCTTCTCTCTTATAGCTCAAATAAGCCATACCCTTCCCATCTACTAGCCACAAACCTCCTAAGTCTCGAGTGCTCAGCATCTTTCAGTTAGGATTCTTGTGCAAGAGTTGAAGAAGTCGCTTGGACAAATCCAAGCAAATCGTCACTGCGATCCTCTGTAAGAAGTTGACGTGCTCTTCTGAAGTAAAGGTACGGGTTGTAAACTACTATTTCATAAATAGTGGATTTAATCCTGAGCTAGAGTTCTCATGCCTGGACTAGTCCTCCACGAGGGAAACCAGGTTAAAATCGTTGTGTTTGCGTATGCTTTCTTGCTCTTCATTTATTTTCTGCATTTTACTCTGATTATTTATAATTCGTGAAAGAGTTAATTTTTAATTGGTTATTTTGTATATAAACTCTATTCACCCCCCCTCTAGAGTTGCCATCTGTTCTTCAAAGATGTGGCAAACTAGTCCACGATAAGTTACTGTTCCAAGCCACGATCAGATACAAGTACCCAAACCAAGAGTACTCATACCTAACGGATAAAGGTAGCCTAACCAGTCTAAGTGTATGCAGTTTTAAGAACATCCTCCAACGCATGGGCCCTGGCTAAAATAGGATCGGCATGGTCCTTCCATGGGCACCAGAGGCCCGGGAGAGCATAACGTTTCATAGAACGTTAGTGGCCGTCAGTATCCAGGGGTAATCTCACCCGCGTCTCGGACGGAGCTTACGAGTTACAAAAGGTAAAGTGTATTGTTGCCCATACGTTAAGGTATTGTCCTCCCTTACTCATGCCTAATATATTGTATCCACAACATTGAGCCTTTATTAACCGCTAAGTCAAACTAATCATGCAAACTCTATTAGCGGTTAGTCCTATCGTACGGCTTATACATACCGGTAGCCAGCCAGTCATGCATGTCCGAGTTCTATATATGACTCGCAACAACGTGGTACAAATGTGTCAAGGCCTATGAATGCAACACACAAAAGGTGGTCCCATAAATCTAAGTTCAATGTGTAAGAAAATAGTATATAGTAGAAAATAGAACTGAATAGTAAGATTCTATCAAATTATGCTATGTATTACAGTTTATTTTACAGTAAGTAAATAATAAGTAAATATATGAAATATGAGCAAAAATAAATAGACAGCAAATGATAAGGTATCTTGCCTGAAGGTGGTGCGAGATGTAGCAAAATCCAACATTCGGACACGTCAACACGAAAGTCAAAATCCACAAAGAGCTCCATATGCTGAAACAAATATCATGAACGTGTTTGGTATAAAATATATGTCTAAAAAAATGCCTGTCCAAAAGTTTAATTCTGGAACAGGGGCAAAATCATAATTTTGGGTCAAAACGATGTTCGTCGTTGGACCCATTTTACACCGAAACACGTGTAGTATGTATGGTCTATAAATTCGTCAAACTATATGTTTATGGATCTGGTTTGAGGAGACGAACCCAACCGTATGTCCAAAGTTGGATTCCGACGGGTCATGCATAATTTCGCCCGTTGGATCGGGTCGCGGGCCCGCCAAGAAAGCATTCCGGTCAACCTTCCCCGATTAGGATCAAACTTGGCACACAGAACTAAAAAAAGTGATACGATCCTACTGGCACAAGTTTCGTCTCGATATGATGAACGTGCACAAAGTTATGGACTAGTTTGCAAAGTATCGATACGAGGATATCTTGACGGATACGTACTGATTTCGTCGGGCACACACAATGAAATCGAGTTCCGTCAGTTCTCACACGTCGGCAACATCCATATGTGCCTTTCGATGCGTATAGTGCATGACCATGTTGCCCGGTTTGTCGGGATGCAAGTCGTATCGATAATTTTTCCAAAAACTTCTATTTTCAAAAACTATTTTCTCTAACTTCGGGTTTAAAAATCTTTACATACAATGAATGGAAAATTAAAGTAAAAGAAGGGATTTAAAGTTCTATAGATGGTCTAAAATATTGTTCAGAAATTTTCCAAAACTTTCTACTAGTTGGTCGAAAATCGTCTACAAACAGGGGTACATGCAATCACAAATCTGTCAATATGACAGTAGCTTTTACATCGACTTTGCATCGATGTCACGGGCTGGTTTTTTTCTTGGAAACTCAAAATTATCTATTGGGGTTTCGAGAGGGTCACATAGGCCTTCTATAGGATTTTATAGATCAGAATATGGTTGCGTATAATCGAAGAAACGCAGAGGAGAACTTGGGTACCTGGCGGCCTCCAACAAAATAGAGACTTCTCTGTTTCCTGAGTTCTTCGGTGATCACCGGTGGTTTAGGGTGACGTGCAGGCGATGCAATCGGTCGGGACTGCGTACGGGTCGGAGAGGAAGACAGTGGGTTGAGGAGGCAGTTCACGTGAAGGATTTAGATAGGTTTTTTTGAAGGATCACCACTCGCAAACTCATATATGTTTATATACATATATTTACCAAATTTTGGGTGAATTTCCTTATCAAGTTTAATTCAAATTTAGGTATGGATTTAAACATGGATTTAGGTTAGATGGAAGAGAAACTATTGGGGATTGGATAGAAAAAGATTTGGAGTGATTTGGTATAGATTTACAGAAGTTTGGCTGACTTAAAATCAAGAAAAATAACACTAAACAGTCGGGTTCCCCTGCTCTTCTGATCGGGTTTGAGGGATGAACAGTGCTTACACACTATTCACTTTTGCACCTTTTTTTTTCTTTTTCTTTTTCTTTTTTTCATATAAAACCATTTATATATATTCTAATACACTCAAAAATCCAAGTAATTTTATAAAAAAATTCTAAATTCTCAAATCCCAAAATATAAAAATTTTATATATGGAATATTATATATTCCTTACATTATTTAAATAAGAACTTATTTATAAAAGAAATCAATATATATTTTCATCAATATAATTCATGTAATTAAACCCTATATATGACACATACATTAAAAGTAATAATTCTAATAATAATTACTCACAAATATTTTAAAGATAGAATAACAACAAGAAATATTTAGAACCTTCGAAAATAAAAAATACGTTTATATTTATTTAGTATAGATAGCCTCATTTAAAATAGTTTATTTACAATAATAATTAATAATATCATTAATAACATTATAAACAACAACAACCACAATAATAGTAATAATAATAATAATAATAATAATAACAACAACAGGGTCTATGAAGCTTGGGTGAGTAACTACTACTATTACTATTATAAACAAAATTTTCAAATCCTAAAAATAATAAATAAATAAATGGACAAAGATAACGATAATACGATTCAATAAATGTAAACAACTAGACATTCAAATAAAATAAATCTAGTTGCACATATGGCTAATATGCTAGTTAAGGCACATGACTGCACTGGTCGCACCATATTGTCTAGAAAGTGTGCATAATAAACTGCTAGATAGGCATGTTTTTATGTATCTTGATATGTCCCCTGAGGACCTGATAATCTCTTTAGGTAGCTGATTGCATGGAGTTAGTTAGCGGATCATGATGGTAGTATTACACATACAGGGATACAGGTATTTGCTTGTGATATTTCTTTATTATCCTCTGGTGCTTTATATTCCATACCATGATATATTTTGTTTGTTAGCTTATTTTATAGACTCATATTATTCTTGGAGTCTAATCGGACAATATGCTAATGGGCTGCATACCATGACCCATAATTATTTATTCATGTTTCATATTCTTATTGTGGATTGGGATATAGTTTAGATTACCATATTAGACAGGATACCATGCTCTTGACAGCTTATACATATTCGAGTCGGACTGCAGTCCGCTTGATACATAGCTGGCTTGCTCATGCACTTGTATCCCGAAAAGCGGGTGCGGGTCGTGACAAATTTTTTTTGGTAGGCCATACAGGTCAAAGCATATCGTACCGGTTACGTAACTGTACTGGTACGAGCCTGCGAATATGATTAACCCTTAGAAATCTCAATCCACTCTACCTTGAAAATTCTCCTAGAAATTTCTCTACATCCTTGAAATTTTATATTTGTTCTCGATTATTCTTCCTTGCCTTCCGTACCATTGATTTTCGTCCCTTCGTAGTTCGGGGTGACGAATGATCGTGCTGCCTAGAATTTATCAGAAATTCTTAAGTTATAGTATAATATTGCTTGACTATTGAATATTTGGTTGTTTAAAGATATGAGGGATTATAGATGCCATACGCCCTAGATATCTGTTGGTAGAATTGTTAGCAACTAGTTAGAAGACTATAAGATTTTAGTGACCTGTGTTTCAAGAGAGTAGTGTGACCAAAGCCAGGTAGAAGCGCTCAAGGTTTCGTAGTTACAAAATGGCTAGCAGAAGGATATAAACTATTTTTAAAGGAATAACTATGAATTAGAATTTCGAGGGCAAAATTATTTTCAAGGTGGGTAGATTTGTAAGTCCTCTTCCCAAAAAATTTTGAAATATTTTTATTTTTATTTAATTTAAATGGTGATTTTTAGAATTTTATAAATAATTAATTAGTTAATTATTACGGTAGATGACTTTAGCCATGGTTGTATTTTGAAGTATCAAACGATTAGGAATTATGGCACGGATAGAGCAGTGGCGTGCCTTGACTAGTGTATTAGCCATGCCAGAGAAGGCTGAGCCATTGTGATGCCCTAACTAGGAAAACCAGGCTAAGTTATGACATGACCCTATAAATAATCTAATTATTTAATTATTATTGATTATTAACTTGTAGGAGACCCGGTTGTACCAATTTAGTTCGGACTGGCCCCGAACCAAATCCAAGCTCATGTAGTAGAGTAGTGAGTCCAGAGACGTTCATACAGATGTACATATTGACTATTATTATATTAGTATTTATGTTTTGGTCTAGAAATTATATTATTATCATATTGCTTAAATATATTAAATATGTTATTTTTATGTAAATGATATTTTACTTAGAAAATAGGATGACGACTTCCTTAGAGTAACATTTTAGTTTTAGAAATTTCATGTTATGAATACTTATGTGTATAACTGGTACGTACGTATTAGGCTTGTATAAATATTTATAAATCAATAGAGTTTATCTATATGAATGTTAGTAAATATATTAACATATAATATAACCAGGTACATGTGAAATTTCTTTTTACAATACTTTTATAAGATTTTCTTGTATTTATCTAAAGGGAGCATATATATATATATATATATATATATATATATATATATATATATATATATATATATATATATATATGTATGTATATATATATATATATATATATATATATATATATATATATATATATATATATATATATATATATATATATATATATATTTTAATATATATATATATATATATATATATATATATATATATTTTATATATATATATATATATATATATATATA